>JBBGZY010000682.1:9845000-10212500 GCA_037952925.1 Lithobates clamitans | reverse complement strand
AAGGATTACAGAACTGAATCCATTTGTGTGTTTTATATCTTCCCAAAGTTCAGCTTAGTGTTTTAGCAGTTTTTGTATGTGTATGTCAAGCCAAAAACGTTTCTTCTAGTTTTGGATATGGAAGGTTTAGAACTCCATTTGGGTTCTTCCTACTATTCAATTATTTACCTGCTGTCAATGGTTTGGGAAGTGAGGGGAAATCTGAAAAAGGGCACATTTCCAAAATATTTCACTATTATAAAATATTTTTTTAATTTAATTTAGATTACGATTGTTTTGTTTGTATCTTTTTGGCTACATTGCTGCGAAGCAAGGAAAGGAAAAACCATGTAGTATATTAATGTGCTTTTACTAAACAAAAATGTTGCATATACAAACAATACAGGACATCCAGAGGGTTTCAAGCATGTAGACACGCACACACTAACTAGCCATACCTAGAAATTTAACATTCCTTATAGCATGTATGCAGTAGGGGTACACTAAAAATAACTTTCTTCAGTTATAGCTGGTCCACAATTCCCTTTTTCCCCATATCTATTTCCCCATTGTATTAGAAGACAGAAAAACTTTTGTAAGGAATCTGCTGCAGAGATTGCCAAACCTGTGTAATTATGCTAGGAAACCTGGACCAGACCATATACTGATTATTAATTTGAGTGAATTTAATAATTGTACAACAAAAGACATCCAAATACTAGCAAACAACAAATATAAAGATAGAAGTGAAGCAAAAACCTAGTGACAAATTACCTAACTAAATGACCTAACAGAATAACAGAAATCCTAACTATCGAACTAACTATATACAAAATATACAAATGGGGAACACAGGAAAACAAAGTAAAACTAGAGGTGCACAAAACATATAGGAAGAGAGGACCAAAAATGGGATTAGGAACAAGGGGGAGTGGAAACAAGGCAGCAGTGTTCCGAGTATGAGTATAAGGCAAGGGGCATGGTCAAGAGCAGGCATCAGATAAATGGCTAGCAGTATTTGGCAGCAAGTAAAACACTGAACCAAGGAGTAACAGCTGAAGAGGGAATAAATACCCTCCCAGCAGCCAGCAGCAGGAGAAATGATTACTGGGATCTACTGGCTGCTGGGAGACACCCACTGGTGGACAGTGGAACTACAATATTCCCTTCTGGGAAGCACAGTGCCACCAATAGGTGATCCATGTCCTGGCAACTATTCAAGTGTAAACATTGTTCCAGTGGCAGTTGTGTGGTTTTGTGGAGTCTCACTTTCAGCTTATGCTACTGGCCTTGTATTTAGAAAGTTTGGGTAGTCATTCCCAAATAAGTACATCTCTTTATACCTCTACCTTTCCACATCGGTTTATATGAGATAAGCATTTAATAACTCCAAACTATAGATGGCATTATATTATTATACATTCCATGGGTCAAATATGTCAAAAGGTCAAATTATTGTTTACATTTACATACAAACATTATTTACAAAAACAGGAAAGTACAACATCTGGTGCAAACCAATCAGCTTCCAGGTTTTATAGCCAAAGCTTGATTGAACAAGCTGAATTTAGAAGCTGATTGGCTACCATGCACAACTGCACCACAATCTGAGTGAACCAGTTTTAGTAAATCTCCCCCATTGCTCCAATGGCAATTGTTTGAGAGATGTTCCCAAAAGAAAAAATGATGTTATTTACTCTTAATAAAACAGATATATTTTATGTAAGTCTGAAAAAATCACAATCTGGCTGTATACACATTTAACACAACAACCTCACTTCTTGTTCTGTAAAACGTTTTCAGCAGGACAGGAAATAAGGATAACTTTCTCTAACAGAACCCCGGATAACAAATAAAGACTTATGCTAAAATCAATCCTGTACCTTCATCTTTTACACCTTTTGGAGGTTGCATGGCCAATGGAGACACTGTGGAAATCCAAATGACAAAAAGAAAAAAAAAATGTTGATCTTTCAGAGATATTATGGTCTCTTTTCTCCAAAATGGTATTGCAACCAAGATCTCAGTAAAGATTAGAGAAAATGTTTTGGTGTGCTGTCCCTTTGGCAATAAAGACCTGACGGGGATTCTAGCCCTGTCTTACTTTTTCTGAAACTAAAAAAACAGTTTTGATTGGACATACACTTTACCCAGTTCCTGCCCTATCCCAGTTTCCCTTTAACTGGGTCTTTACACTGAGGTGGGACAGACTTTCTAATCACATGATCACTGTAATGAGCTGTCACAATGGTCACATGATCAGGAACCCATCCCGCCAGCTCCCTATCATAACCAGAGACTATGAGGTTGATTTACTACAACTGGAGAGTGCAGAATCTGGTGCAGCTGTGCATAGAAACCAATCAGCTTCCAGGTTTTATTGGCAAAGCTTAATTGAACAGGCTTAAAGTTAGAAGCTGATTGGTTACCAGTCAGAGCTGCACTAGATTTTGCACTCTCCAGTTTTAGTAAATCATCCCCTATATGTTACAACTCAGTCACTGAGCTGGAAGCATGCATTGAGTGCACCCTCAGCACAGCAACCTCAGCCACCATGGATGCATATGTGTGGTGCTTGGGCATTAAAGGAGAAGTACAGTGAAAGCTCGTTTGGCTCTACTTCTCCTATGGATTACAAAACTGCAGTTCGTTTTGCACTCCTGTGAAGCGTTTTCAGCAGAGAGCAGGCTGAAGTCTGCTCTCTGCTGACATCCCAAAGTCAGTCCAGGCTCGGTGTTATCACGAACACGAAGTCAGGAGCCACCCTGATCCCTGGACTGACTTCCGGCTCAGCCTCTCAGCGAGCAGCTAAGAGCCTGAGCCAGCCACTTTGACCCCCTCCGTAGCCCAGCACTCCAGTGAGCGAGGAGGGGGCAAAGAGACTGATGTGACTGATCTCTGGGAGCTGTGAGAACTGAGTGATTGGCGGCGTTGGATTGTGTTCGATTGTTTGGTTCTCAGTGTTAGAGTTGCCAGGGTACAGATGCAGCATCGGACCGATGCTGCATCCACCTAGGTAAGTAAGAAGAAAAAAAACATACTTCTCTTTTAAAGTCCACCCTTCTTGACCTGCACATATGTGTTACGTGGTTGGCAAGTGGTTATCAATGAGATCTGAAGTTATAGTATTGTGTCAGAAACTTTAGACCTTCTGGCACCTGCCATCTTTGCCAGATTACCAGTGAGTTTAATGGACAGGCTAATACCAGAAAAAAATTAGCAATAAAATGTGACAAAACACAGCCCGTGCTGACCTCTTGTATTGCACATCATCATCTTTGGAACTCAGTGACTACAATGTAGAAGTTCTGTGTTTATTGGTAGCTAGCAGTTATTAAAATTCCTACCAGCAAAGCATGGAAGGTTTTTGGAATGGTTACGATCCTGTTGTTGTTATTGCTGTAACAACTTCATTTTTTTTCTCTCCTCACAGAGAATGCATAAAATACATTTTACACAAATAAATTACTGCAAACACATCAATTCTTGAACTTAAATTCTGCAAAGAAAAGCAAGAAGATGATGATCTGTTACAAATGCCCTAAGGTGCTGAAGAAAAAAAACTATTCTCTAGATAGAGAAATTGCAAATTCAATCTGTTGTACAGGTAGAGGCATTTCACTTTTCAGTGTTGGTATTGAAATCTGGAGGGAAAAAATATACAGTATATTCTTCAGGAATAAATCTCAGGGTTGTTGTTTTTTTTCATGTATGATGTTCTTTGTGTGGTCTTTTTGACAATGAGGTTATTTTAAACAGTATTTTATATTAAGATACAGAGATGTCTAATCTTACTGTATGAAGCACATAGAATTTCTCAAGGTCACACGGCATTCTCTTGTTTCACAAGACTTCTCCCATAATGCACATTTTATAGCAATCTATGTAACAATTCACAGAATAGGGCTTATTTATAAGATGTTGATGGAATGGTATTCATTTCATTTAAGCATGTTTCCTATTTTTAGGTTTGCCCCAGTACTGTGAATGCTGTTCCAATCTGACTCACAAAGGTGAGACATTTTATTAACAGTTTAGACTCATTTGAGATATTTATTAAAATATTAGGCAATGCTATCTTTTAGTTGCTTAAAACACTGCCAGGCTTATCCAATAACCCAATGAGGGAATCAAACAAATGTCCAGGAGTCCAAGACAATTTCATTATAAAATTCATTCACACTAGAATAAATACAATGTGTATTGGGGGCCAAACAAACACACTTTCCCTTCAGCAGGAATACTTAACAAGTACATATGCAAAGGTCATACATCCAAAAGTAAAAGGTAATTCATTTAAAAACAATAATACAAGTAAATAATGAGTATATTGAGTATTGAGTATATTGTTTTATTGGGGTCTGCTAGTTACTGAAATGAAATACTATATGCAAATAGATAAATACCCTTTAACTTTTATATTCGTTATTGTTTACTTGTTAATTAGATTTTATATTCATGACCTTTTACTTTAAGATATATGACCTTTGTATTTGCACTTGTTTTCCTTGATGAACAGAGAGTGTGTTTGGCTCCTGAGGCGCTTTAGACTTATCCTGCTATGAATCAATCCTATCATTAAACTACCTTGGACTCCAGGATGTTTGTTTGGCGCTCCCACTGGATTGTATGTATTTCCCTATTCTTGAGGGTAGTCCCAATTTTGTGGAGGTGCAGCTGAATCAGAGCCAGTGTGCCTGGGCACAATTCCAGTAACCCTTAAAAAATCTGAATCCAGCACCCCATATGTTCTTGTATTTAGGCTTAGCCAAAGCACTGCAAAGAGTGATAATAAACTGCAAAAAGCAATAATAAATAGCATCCATTTGTATTTAAGATGACTGATTACTGCAGCAATCAAGAATGAATTCAAGTCCAACAATACGTATAACAGATTTTCAACCCTTTATGACCAGGGGATCATTGATACATATGTAGCACTACTCCCATAGGAGCTGCAGGAATACTCCCCAGGTCTTCCCCACAAGCTTTGCCCCACAGCCAGGCACACAGGCCCATCCACACATTTCTCCAATGACCAGTCTAGGGGAGTTGTTTTTATTTTTGGAGAACTTGAATAGGGTTGAGGGATATAGGTTGGATACTCCAAAAACAGGAACTACATACAAGTTGAGGACTAAGTATTCTTTCTGGAAAAGCTGTAATAAAGTCTGTTTTTGCAACAAACAGTGGACTTTAGCTTTGAAGTAGTAGTAGTGGTAGTAGTAGTAACTTCAAACACCTTTCTTTAGCGCCACAAGAGCTGAATCACATTTACAGAGAACTAGGTGGACTAAGCTCTTCAGAACACCAGCCGGTGTCCCCTTTAAACAGTCCCAAAGCTAACTCTCTAGCAACAGAGGGGTGGCAGCAGCCCTAAAGTCCCCAAGATCAGTTAGAACTGTTCATACTCTCACAAGGCCCAAGGTTGCCTATTTCCAAGCAACACCTTACTCCGCTGATACTAGACTATATCTTTAGCAGACAGCCCCCCTCAGTCAGCTCTCTCTCTAGCTTCAGGGTCTCAGCATCCAGGTCCTCAGGTTGCCCACTTGAGGCCTCACAAAAGCAGACATATGGCAACAATGCCATGTAGGGCAGCAAGCCCCTCCAGGCTGGACCAATCCTCTCCAGGAAAAGACCCAGATCCCAGTGTGCTCAAATAATATATACAGTCTCCCAGCATTCCTTCAGAGCCTGCCTCTCTGGGATTGACCGGGGGTGAATCAATATTTATATTGCCATCTGCATAACTCCCCTCCTGTGATCCAGAAGCTTCTCTCTCTCTCTCTGGAGACAGAGGGAGCTATCAGGCTGGCAGCAGCTGAGCACACTGAGCAGACCTAACTAATAGAATGTGTCTGGCAATGGCTCTTGTCACTGAGCTACCTGAGATGCTGGACAGAATCTTGTCTGATCCATTGAACAACCCAGCCCTGTGCCTTGACTTATGCTGAACCTTGAACTCTTTGCTCCTCCAATGAACTTCCTAATTTAATACATGTCTCTGCACTTTCTGTTTGCCAGATTACTGTGCTCTCTATAGCCAGTATCTCGCTCTCGTCTTCCCTGCTGCCAGTAATATTGTGCTACCACTCAATATTGACAGTTGGCTTTTTCCTCGACTAAGCTTCTGTCGGATGCCAACCTGCCACTACTCATTACTGACCTTTGGCTTGTTTTACTGACTACACTTATGTTTGATCCTTACCTGCTTATCTGCTTCTGGACCCCGGCTTGCTCACCTCCTGGAGAGGCAATCCTGAGGGCCGCGACCTGGTACTAACACACAGAAAAATCCATCTCCATCATTAGAAGCTCTGGTGAACATGGGTTAGTACTTAGACTCCACACCTCAGGTGCCTGTGTACCTATCCTGCTAGTCGGTGATAGTCTCACTACTGCTATAGCAACTGGTCTTCGAGCCTGACCCCTGATTGTGACAAAAACACAACTTCACAAAATACAGTGAACCAACACTAAATCTATCTATCTAATCCTAGCACTTATCTAGGAGAGTGCTACATGTAGATGCCTGGACCAAATTTAGCAGCATCAATATGCTTTAAATAATTAGCTACAACTCTAGGAGTATTTTGCCTATCTGAATAATTTAACAATGGCTTTTAAGGATGGCTACCAGATCTTAAAAAATTTAATCTGGAGACACCCTAATTACCACTCCCCCTTTTTTTTTTTTTTTTTTTTTTTTTAACTTATAACAAACTTTTTATTTGCAAGATTGTACATAATACATGAAAAGCATTGGTATACATGTTTAACATCTTACAGAAGATATTCCATATTCCAAGAACATGATACACATATATTACTGTCATGTTGTTAGTTCTGTAGGTTCATATATAATCCGTACACTTCCACACTCATATTTAGTAAGTATCAGAATAAGCACCATTTATATGCATGTCATAGACTCTTGTAGCCATCTATCCCATATTCTGTTATACTTGTTTGGACAACCTCTGTTAATATAGAGGAATTTTTTATATGGAAGGGTTGTGTTAATGTCTCTTTTCCAGTCCACTAATTGAGGGGGTTCGGATCTCATCCACTGTCTGGCAATAATTTTCCTAGCTGAAAATAAAGTTTCATGCAGGAATATTAGTGTGAATTTGTCTAGTACATCTGGAAAAATTCCCAGTAGGCATTGTTTTGGGTCAAGAGTTAATGGGGACCCCATGTCGTCATGTAAGAAGGTAACTATTTGTTTCCAGTAATCTTGTATCTTCTGACACGACCACAATAGGTGAAAGAATGTGCCTGTTTCAGTTCCACACATTGGACATGTGATGGATTGACTTCTTTTATATCTAGCTACCCTAAGAGGAGTGAGGTATGCACGATGAAGTATAAAGATTTGGGACAACCTGTCTGAAAGTTTGGGTGAAACCAACTTGCATGCTTCCAGGGCCTCCTCCCACTCCTCATCCTCCATCCTCCCAACCTCCCTCTCCCATCTTGGTTTCAATGCGTAAGCTGATTTTGCAGAGGCAGGGGCGGATAGCATGTTATAAAAACAGGAAATTAGTTTTTTTGAGTCTGTATCCTTGACTATGGCTATAATAGAGTTAGGAGTGGGCTGAGGAAGGTCACGTGAAAACTGCGTTTGGATCGCATGGTGGATCTGTAGATAACAAAAAAACATTTGATTCGGAATCTGGAACTCCATCTTAAGTGCCTCAAACGTTTTAAAAGTGCCATTTGTGAACAGATGGTGTAAGTAGTATATGCCCTTGGCTGCCCATAAGTCTGAGTTCTGGACTCCATTAAGTTCCTGCAGCTTGTTATTATGCCAAAGTGGTGTGTAGTCATTAAATGATGGTATCTCTAGTTTAGAGGAAGCTAATTCCCAAATGCGTCTATAATGATATAGCAAAGAATGTCTATAATCTTTTGACTGTGTGTTCCCTACACCCACCGCTATCCCATTTATTGGGTCCCCAGTATGCTGAACCCAACGGGGGCTCAGCAGAATGAGGAAGCGTTCCTTGTCAGTTTTGTCAATGTGAAATAGTTGGGATAGCTGTGACGCTATATAGTAATGGTTAAAATCGGGGAGTGCTGTTCCACCCATGTCCGTTGAGCTTTTAAGTGTTTGCCATGCGAGTTTATGTCTAGATTTCCCCCATACAAATGGTTTAAGTAGTGTTTCTAATAGTTTAAAATACTTAAGGGGTAGATATACTGGAGTATGCCATAGGACGTATAGTACCTTAGGCAGTAGTATCATCTTTATTAAATTGACTCGGCCCCATACTCCTAGAGGGAGGCGGGACCAGACCTGGATCTTAGATTTAATTAGGGAGAATAATGGCTCGACATTCAAGGAAATATAGTCTACTGGATTCTTGGATATTTTAACGCCAAGGTATTTTATTATGTCCACCCGTTGAAGGGGTAAATTAGCCTGTGATTCTGTAGGTGGAAAACTATCGATTGGTAATATCTGTGATTTACCCCAATTAATCCTCAAGCCCGAGAATGTCCCAAATTGTTCAATTACGTTAAGGGCTGTGTGTAGAGAGAGGCCAGGGTCTGCCAGGTAGAGGAGGGTGTCATCTGCATATAGGCTAATTTTCTCGGTAAGGGATCCGAATGTCAAGCCTATTATCTCCTGATTAGTACGGATGGACACGGCGAGGGGTTCCGATGCCAGAGCATACAGCAAGGGCGAGAGCGGGCATCCCTGTCTCGTACCTCTGCTTAGGCCAAATTCCCGAGAGGGGCATCCGTTAGCCACCACCCGGGCAGTTGGTTGCTGATATAACAGTTGCACCCATCTAATAAATTTGGGCCCAAAGCCGTATCCCTCCATGCATCTCCATAGATATCTCCATTCAACCGAATCAAATGCCTTGGCTGTATCTAATGTTACTATCACTCTTGTGCCCACATTATCATGTTTGGCCTGGAGATTAATAAATAACTTCCTTAAATTAAAGGAAGTGTTTCGGCCAGGCATAAACCCTGACTGATCTACATGTATAAGGGATAGTATTACTTGGTTTAGACGTTTGGAGAGTACTTTGGCTAATATTTTGACATCCACTTGGAGTAAAGATATGGGGCGGTATGACTCAGGGCATCCTAAATCTTTCCCTGGTTTGGGTATAAGTACTATCGTGGCCTCTCTCATGGATACAGGTAGTGTTGAAGTTTCGAACATGGTGTTGTACAGAGTCAACAGTTTGGGTGTAAGTATCTCAGAAAAGTGTGCATAAAATTCAATGGGCAAACCATCAGACCCCGGGGATTTGGACCTAGTAAAATCTGCAATAGCAATCTTTATTTCCTCCACCGTGAGGGGTGCCTCAAGAAGTTCGACTTGGCTCTCTGAGAGTTGTGGAAGTATGATATTGTTCAAAAACTGATCCATTATTGCCGTATCCCCCGAGACCGTCGATGTATAAAGTTCTGTAAAAAAGTCTCCAAACTTGGAGGACACGACAAGAGGATCCGTGATTGGCTGTCTATCCTTATCATGAAGCGTAATTACAATTGGGGGTTTGTCTTCACTATGAACAAGGTATGCAAGCAATTTACCTGCTTTTTCTCCATGTTCAAACCACCGCTGTCTATTGAAGAATAATTTCTGCTTGGCTTTTACATATTGCATCTGAGACACCACTCTTGTCTGTAGTTTAAGAGTATTGGCATTTGTTGTGGATGGGTCAGCTATATATGCTTGTTCTGAAGAGGATAGTTCTGTGATTGCTTTATCTAAGGCTTCCGCGGAGTTTGTTTTGATCTGATTGATGCGTGAGGTCAGGACAGCTCGGACATGAAGCTTAAACGTATCCCACACTACTGGCGCGGGAGCAGAATGTTCATTGTCCGTAAAAAAACGAGTCCATTCCACCTCAAGCATATCATCTTCTGGCAGCAAGGACAACCAAAATGGGTTCAAGCGCCAGGTCCGCTTCTGCTTGGCCACGGGCACGCTAAGTGTAATTGAGTAATGACTATGATCAGACAACAGCCTAGGTCCAAAGGACACTGTCAATAATCTAGGTAAAAGTTGTTTAGATGTCAGAATGAAATCTATTCGGGACATCGAGTTATGTGTGGAGGAGAAACATGAATAGGCCTTGGTATGTGGAAATTTATGTCTCCATGTATCAGTTAGATGAATGGATGAGGTTATTTTATGTAGTTTAGTGTCATTTGTCCTCATTGCAGCTACTGTCGGTGGGCGAAGTCTGTCTAGGGAATCATTCATTGTGGAATTAAAATCCCCCATCCATACTGCTTGCACTGTGGGGTGTCTTGCCATGAAGGAGACACCCTCTAGTATTATAGTAATAGCAAATGGAGGGGGAACGTAGAAAGCTAAGATTAGGAAGGGTTCTCCGTATAGTTTAGCAGATATAAAAACATATCTGCCCTGAGGGTCTGTGCATATCTCTCCAGGCTCAAAGTGTATGGATTTTGCAATTAAAATAGATACACCTCTTGAATGGGATGTAAACGTCGAATGAAATGCCCATCCTACCCAGGGGCGACGTAGGGCCATCTGTAGCTTGCCATCAATATGGGTCTCCACCAATGCTATTACATCAGCCCTCTGTTTCTTAAGGAATGTGAAGGTTGCCGACCTCTTAAGCGGTTCACGCAAGCCCCTCACATTCCAAGTAAGGAATTTTATAGACGCCATATGGAGTTCTCACAGATCGTTTTCAGTATTGAGGTGTATATCCTGAGTCTCACCGGTACCTTTTTACAAGAATTATGTGTGTATATGTACAGTACTACAGAATACAACAACAGAGGCAAATTTTCAATATTATTCAAAAAACTATATTGATTCGAAAAGTGTAAACATAGTACTTCTTGCAATTTAAAAAGTAACTTAAACATTTTCCCTCCCCTCTCCCTCCCAGCCCTGCACTGACCCCAACCTGTGCGGGCATACTTCCCAAACAAAACTGAGATTGAACTCCGGGAAAGAACAGTCAGCTTCATCAGAAAAAAAAGAAAAAACCAGGGTAGCCGTTGGGTTTTAAAACCCGGGGTAAACATATCCCACAAAATTATATGTAAAGAAAATGGTGCCATGTGATCTCTGGGATAGATAAATGCGTGTAATTGTAGTTGAACGGCTTCATTCCAGGTTCGGTGACTGGTTTCCCTAAAGGTGTGTGGGGCAAAGTCACGCTGCACCATACATATGTTCTGTAGGACTATTGCTGACCCGAGGCTCCGGTCATCAAAGTAGTGAATGATAGTATATAGTTTCTCCTGAGGTATTAAGAGCAAAGTCTTTCATGTTGTAAGAAAAGAGGTCTGCGGTCTCCTGCCGCAATCCACGGCCATGTGCTATGTGTATTGGGTTATTCATTCTCTTTTCTGTTATCTCGGCGCTCCAGCCAGGCGATGGTGTCTTCAGGGGTTTCAAAAAAAACGGCTCGGCCATCATCCTCCACCCGAAGACGTGCGGGAAATAACATTGAGTATTTAAGATTTTTGATGCGTAAGCGCCTCTTGGCTTCGGTGAAGTTTTGTCTGCGCTTCTGTACTTCAGTGGAAAAATCAGGGAAGATGGCTACCTTGACATTGTCAACGGGTATATTACCTTTCAACCTCGCCAAGCGCAGCGTTGTGTCGCGGTCTTTGTAATTTAGCAATTTGGCGATAAATGTTCGGGGTGGGGCACCCTGTGGTGGCGGCCTAGCAGGCATGCGGTGTGCTCTTTCGACAGCAAACGTGGGCGAAAAGGCCTCCCTGCCATACGTTGTAATTAGTAATTGCTCCAGGAATGTGGTGGGGTCTTTCCCCTCCATCCCCTCTGGCAGGCCAATGAAGCGGAGGTTGCACCTACGAAGCCTGTTCTCCATGTCATCCTGCTTTGCCAGGAGTTGATTAATCTGGTATTGCATGCGTTCAGAGGTAGTCTGTAATGGCGGGATCGCATCCTCCACCTCTCCTAGTCTGGTCTCAGATGTCTTAACTCGCTCCTTAAGCTTATGCAGGTCTTGTCGGACTAGGGAGACATCCACCTTCACCTCCTCTATCTTGGTCGTGAGGGCGGCCTGGAGCGCAGAGATGGCTTCCAGCACTCTATCTGTGTCTGCGCCCGCCACCTCCCTCCCCCCCGATGCGGTGCCGCCATCTTCTCCCAGGCTGTCTTTATCCTGTCGGCGGTACTTGTCAAGTTTGGTAGCTGCGTCCGTCTTGGGTTTCGTCGGAGCCATGACTGTTAATAAGAGGGGGCAGACGCAGCTGACTGAGCGGTTGCGGAGTTGGTACTGTGGGTGAGCTGTGGGAGTTTGGAGGCCAGGATTAAGAGGATAGTCCCCACACAATTCGTCTAGGATAGATCTTGAGTCCCCGTTCACCCCCAAAGGGCCCGAGTACCCCCAGCAGGTTTGGGTAGGGACAATGCTTTGGCAGGTAAGGGCACTGGGATTGTCAGCAGATCAGGCAGAGGAAAGATGGGAAGGTCAGGAGTGTCCAACACAGAGTAGTAAAGTGGATGCCGCTCACCTGAAGGATGCGGAAGTCCTCTGTAGGTCTGAGTACCGTGATGTCCCTGGAGGAGTTGCAGGGGGCAGTGGGTGGGTTAGATGATCCACTGTGTTAGATGCAGGGTCCAGGAAGGGAGGGTGTGTTGCTGGTAAAGAGGCAGGGAGCACCAAGATGGCCACCGAGACTAGGCCCAGACCACGGCCCGGGTCTGGGGTTGTCACTGTGTGAGGGGGCCCTGTTCAGATCAGGCTCCCAGTCAGGATCAGATGCAGTCGGGTCAGCCTCTGGTGGAGGAGCCAGGCATCAGAGGGGCCAGGACACAGCACTTCCAGAGAAGCAGGGAGGAGCAAGATGGCCGCCGGAGCTCCGGACCAGGCCGAAGCCGCGGCCTAAATTTAAGAGCGCCCCCGCACAAAAGGGCACCGTTCCTCTCGATCCTCCAATCGGGGGTCCGCCGGGCAGGGGCCGCGCTCGGCAGGGGCTCCAAACTCCAGGAAGGCCGGGGATGAGTATAGAGGAGGCGGCCGAGTGAGGCAAGACGGCCGCCGGCGTCGACTAGGCCGAAGCCGCGGTCTGTAGTTGTGGCCGCGGCCGCGGAGGAGCGCCGTGCCGCTCGGAACTCCCGTACGGCCGGAGGACCGCCGAAATAGGTCTGTATCTGGGTAGAGACCTCAGGAGGTATGCTAGGTTTCTTCCGGAGATTACTGGCAGGCAGGATTAATGAGGATGCAGGAGTATTGGACGGAGCTCGGGTCTTCCACGTCCTACTCCATGCTGTAGCAGGCCACGCCCCCCCACCACTCCCCCTTTAAGCACATCCACAACCCACACCCTCATTTGTAGCCACACCCACAAAATCACACCCCCATTTTTCACACCCAATTTTAACTAGCCTTGAAACAATCTGTCGCAGATGTTTTGGAATAGGAGGCAGATATTTCAGTTATAAAGACAAAATGTCTTGGGCAGTACAAGTAGGGAAATGATGAGTTGCTGCAACAAACTGTGGATGTGACCAAATTGAGGTAACAGTGGGAGGTTTTTAAAGGGGCATAGTTAAATAGAACTTGAGCCTACACTGCTATGGGTTAGGAATAGGGATGAGCCGAACTCCCCTGGGTTTGGTTCGCACCAGAACCTGCGAACGGACCGAAAATTTGCACGAACGTTAGAACCCTATTGATGTCTATGGGACTCGAACGTTCGAAAAGTGCTAATTTTAAAGGCTAATTTGCATGGTATTGTCCTAAAAAGGGTTTGGGGACCCGGGTCCCGCCCCAGGGGACATGTGTCAATGCAAAAAAAAGTTTTAAAAACGGCTGTTATTTCAGGAGCAGTGATTTTAATGATGCTTAAAGTAAAAAAAAAAGTAAAGTGCTCCTTTAAATATCGTACATACCTGGGGGGTGTCTATAGTATGATTGTAAAGTGGCACGTGTTTCCTGTGCTTAGAACAGTCCCTGCACAAAATGACATTTTTAAAGGAATAAAAGCCATTTAAAACTGCTTGTGGCTTTAATGTAATGTCGGATCCTGGCAATATGGATGAAAATCAGTGAGACAAATGGCATGGGTACCCCCCAGTCCATTACCAGGCCCTTTGGGTCTTGTATGGATATTAAGGGGAACCCCGCACCCAAATTAAAAAAAGGAAAGGAGTGGGGCCACCAGGCCCTATATACTCTGAACAGCAGTATACAGGCAGTGCAAACAAGACAGGGACTGTCGGTTTGTTGTTAAGTAGAATCTGTTTGTAATTTTGAACTGGTACATTTTTAACGTGTTTAGCTCCAGCCAAAAAATCTATTTTAAGCATTTTTGGAAAACATAGGGAAGGGTTATCACCCCTGTGGCATTTGTTTTGCTGTCTGTGCTCCTCTTCAGAAGGTTTCACCTCACTTTCTGTCCCAATGACAAATGTTTTTAGAAAATTTGGGATTTTTAGTGAAACAATGATTGGTGATAAAGCATTAGTGGAAAGGAGAAATGTTTTTTCCCATATTAACTCTTACAGGAGAGAATTTCCCTTCCTAGGGGTAGATTTCATCTCACTTCCTGTTGTCTCCTTCCGTTTGCAAGTAGGAGTCGTTTGTAAGTCGGATGTTTGAAAGTAGGGGCCTGCCCTATATACTCTGCAGAAATTTGGGCCTTAGGTGTTGGTGTTGCCACAACACTGTACGCCCTCACAGGGCCCTGCTGTGAAATATTAGATCAAGAATTGTAATTACATGCCCCTGTTGAACAGGGGCAGAAAAATTGGGCCTTTGGTGATGGTGGTGGTGCTGGTGCCACAACACTGTAAGTCCTCACAGTTACTCTTGGTGGGCGCTGGAACGGGCCCTGCTGTGAAATATTAGATCAAGAATTCTAATTACATGCACCTGTTGAACAGGGGCAAAAAAATTGGGCCTTTGGTGGTGGTGGCAGTGGTGCTGGTGCCACAATGTTGTAAGTCCTCACAGTTACTCTTGGTGGACTCAGAAATGGGCCCTGCTGTGAAATATTAGATCAAGAATTGTAATTACATGCACCTGTTGAACAGGGACTCAAAAATTGGACCTTAGGCACTGGTGCGGGTGCCACAACACTGCAACCCCTCACAGATACGCTAGCTGGAGCACAGGAACGAGCCCTGCTGCAAAGTATTGCATCAAAAATTGTAATTACACGCCCCTGTTAAACAGGGGCTGAAAAATTGGGCCTTAGCCACCGGTGGCGGCGCCCAGAACCAAAAATGTTCTTACTAGCTATCAGCATGATCATTGAGGAGGAAGAGGATAATCATTCAGCATAACAGGATAGTCACTCAGCATCAGCATAGACAGTCTTGAAGGGATCTGACATTTCAAAAAAAATTATTCGGTTACATCAGCATCAGGTGCTTGGTAGCTGGTGGTGATCCAAGACTGATTCATTTTTATGAAGGTCAGTCGATCGACCGAGTCGGTGGACAGACGCACCCTGTGATCGGTTACAAAGCCTCCAGCAGCACTAAATGTGCGTTCCGAAAGAACTCTGGATGCAGGACAGGCCAGTATCTCAATTGCATACTGTGCAAGCTCTGGCCAGTGATCCATCCTCAAGACCCAGTAATCCAGAGGATTTTCGATGGGAAAGGTGTCAAAGTCAGATCTTGCCCCTAGATATTCCTGCACCATGTAAAACAGACACTGGCGATGGTTGCTGGAACCGATCATACCTTGAGGCTGCGGACTAAAAAATTGTCTAAACGCATCGGTCAGATGGCCACCTTTTCCACCGCTCCTTCTTTGACTGACCGAAGCCTCAGCAACACATTGTCCAGGAACAGGAGTTTGTAACCTCCCAGTCTCTGGGAACGCGTTGCACAGACCTTTCTGCAAGGCCTCCCGAAGATGTTTCATCCTCTGCTCCCTCTGTGATGGCAAGATAAGGTCCGCAACCTTACCCTTGTTACGTGGATCAAGGAGGGTTGCCAGCCAGTATTGATCCCTCTCCTTGATACCACGAATACGAGGAACCTTCCGAAGGCTTTGCAGGATCACGGAGGCCATGCAGCATAGGTTTGCTGAGGCATTCGGTCCGGAGTCCTCTGGGTCACTAAGGACAACATGATTCGCAGCCACCTCCTACCAGCCACGTACAAGTCCATGGGTTTCTTGGGACTGTAAATGATCCCTTAAAGACTGCTGCTGATGCTGAGTGCCAGGCTCCACCTCAATGCTGACACAATCCTCTTCCTCCTCCTCCTCTTCCTGTGTTATCAGTGGGCATGCAGGAACACTGTCTGGATAAAGGGGGCCTTAAGAGCTAAGGAAGTCCTCCTGTTCCTGCCTCTATTCTGCCTCAAGTGCCCTGTCCATTATTCCACGCAACGTGTGCTCCAACAGGTGGACAAGGGGGACAGTGTCACTGATGCATGCACTGTCACTGCTCACTATCCTCGTGGTCTCCTCAAATGGTGACAGGACAGTGCATGCATCCCAGATAATGGCCCACTGGCGTGGGGAAAAAAAACAAGCTCCCCTGACCCTGTCCTGGTGCCATAGTCGCACAGGTACTCATTGATGGCCCTCTGCTGCGTGTGCAGCCGCTGCAGCATGGGCAATGTTGAGTTCCACCTGGTGGGCATGTCACAGATTAGGCGGTTCTTGGGCAGGTTAAATTCGTTTGGAGGTCTGCTAGCCGAGCACTGGCATTATATGACTGGCGCAAATGCACACAGACTTTCCTGGCCTGCCTCAGGACATCCTGTAAGCCTGGGTACCTGCCCAAGAACCGCTGCACCACCAAGTTAAGGACGTAAGCCAAACAGGGCACATGGGTCAGTTGTCCCTGTCGGAGGGTGGAGAGGAGGTTGGTGCCATTGTCACAAACCACCATTTCTGACTTAAGTTGGCGTGGCGTCAACCACCTCTGAACCTGCCCCTGCAGAGCTGACAGAATCTCTGCCCCAGTATGGCTCCTGTCCCCCAAGCACACCAGCTCAAGCACCGCATGGCATCTTTTGGCCTGCGTACTTGCGTAGCCCCTTGATCACCTAGGGAGCACCGCTGGTTCCGAGGACAAAGCACAGGAAGAGGCCATGGAAGCAGAAGAAGAGGAGGGGGTGGAGAAGAGAGGTGTGTCAGAATCACCAGTACTGGCATTTTGGAGGAGTGGTGGCGGAACAACCTCCAACACTACTGCATCTTGTCCTGCATCCTTCCCAGCTGCCAGCAGAGTCACCCAATGCACCGTAAAATTTAGGTAACATCCCTGTCCATGCCTGCTGGACCATGAGTCATCGGTGATATGCACCTTACCACTGACCGCCCTGTCCAGCGAGGCCAAGACATTGCCTTCCTCATGCCGGTAGAGAGCTGGAATTGCCTTCCGTGAGAAAAAGTGGCGTTTGGGAACCTGCCACTAAGGAACCGCACATTCCACAAACTCACGGAAGGGGGCAGAGTCTAACAATTGAAAAGGCAGCAGTTGAAGTGCTAGCAATTTTGCCAAGCTAGCATTCAACCGCTGGGCATGTGGATGGCTGGGAGCGAACTTCTTTCTGCGGTGCAGCAGCTGGGGCAGGGAAATTTGCCTGGTACAATCTGACGTAGGTGTACCGATAGTAGATTGCCTTCAAGTACCTGGCTGTGACACATCTAATTCTACACCTATATTCCTCTCAGTGCAGGTCTCAGAGAGGACTGAAGGTATAGTGGGGTTGGAGATCCCAGCTTATGATGAGCAAGGAGAGGTCCTCTTTGTTCTTTGGTGTGGGTCTTTTAGGTACGCATGCCAATGAACTGCATGGCAGGTGAACATATGTCTGGTCAAGCATGTGGTGCCCAAGGGGGAGATGTTTTGGCCCTGCGAGATACGCTTGAGACATATTTTGCAAATAGCAGTGGTGGGATCTGATGCACTCGTCTCAGAAAAGGCCCACACCAAAGAACTTTTGGAATAATGCACAGACACAGCAGCGCCCTACACATGCTGAGCTCTGCTGTGTGATGCAGTCAGTGTGCTGCCCTTAGGCTGGCCCCTGGAGGGCATCCTGCCTCGTTGGTTATGTGCCTCCTCCTCCTCTCTCCTATCAAACACCCACGTGGAGTTAGTGACCTCATTATCCCCTCCCTCCTCATCACTGGAGAAAACCTGACAGTATGCTGCAGCAGGGGGAACATGACTACCAGATTGCTGTCTTTCTTGGGCACCCCCTCTGTCTTGGCTCACGTTACTGCCTTCCTCTAGCTGAGTACCATCAACGGAGCATGTACCCAACACTGTGGTCAAACAGATCGAGGGACTCCTCAGGAGGAAATGGTGGGGCTAGGGAAGGAGTCACTGATGCCATTGCATAAAAATTATTGCAGCGCTGAAAAGTTCAAAAATGAAATTGAAGATTGGGAGGAATCCAATCACCAAATATATTGTGCAGATGTAGAAAGAGTCACTCGTCACCACGTGGTAATGTAGTCTGCTTACCAGAAGGTGTTAAGGATTAGGCATAGATGATAAATTCTCAATAGCATCCAGCAAATCCCTCATCAGACCACAACATCCGTGGGATTTCCTTCACATATAAACATCTCCCAATGGTCACTTCAGAATTAGGCATTCAGGCATGTAGTCATCATATACTGTATCCGAGAAAAGAAAATGAAGGACCCATAGTGAAGACCGTAATGATAGATAAAAAAACTTTTATTGTAGTAACTTACAGTTGAAGGTTAAAACAGCATGCATCAATGATAGGAACAAACGGCTGCAGCAATCAGCATACGGATGTCAGCCTGCCTGACATGTTTCATCGTAACAGATGTCTTCAGAGGCATGGCTACAGCTACAACCGCAAGCTATATATATGGTATGGTTAGTGGGTGGATCAGAGGGGATATAATCAAACTCATCACTAACAGCTGGGTAGGATGTTTGTCTTGTGCAGAGCGCCCTGGTACTAACAGGATAAATCTGGTTAGCAATGACGTGACATCGCGCGGCCAATCAGAAAAAAGAGAGGATAGGAACAAAAAGAGGATGGCAACAGATGACTCAGTGCCACCTCATTGGTTAACCTATCTCTCAGTGAACAGAAAAATTTAAAAATGCCAGATAAGCATGAACAGGCGACGAGGAAGAGCGCCGGCTGTGCGGTCCGGCTCAGGGACATGAAAAAGGCTAAAAATGTATTTTTGATTGATCAGACAAAAACCTGATATCATATAACTCAATATACACAATAAAAAAATAGAAAAGAATTAACACCCGCACAGATAAGCTTTGAGATTAATGCCTGTCATGCAGTATAGATCAAAGGCATAGGATAAAACCCTAGACTTTGTATAACAAATCAGTGCCTGCATGGGAAAAAAAATAAAAACTAACCTATGTATAACAAACCAGCGACTCACATGCAACTAAGCAATAGACATTTTGAATGCGATTAATCGCACACAATTCAATAAAAATACATGCATGCAATATACATCAATACATGTGTTAAAATCAATACAGATGATTGTAAACATCATAAAAAATATTGTTTTAAAAAATATTGTTTTAAAAAACTTACCTAGACCCAAGATTTGCAAATAAATAAAGTAGAAATAACAAAATAAATAAATAAAACGAATAAAGGAGTGTATTGATGCTAACTGTTATTAATGAAGCTATTAACATCCCACTCTACGTTTAACCCATATGGCGTATAGCATTTGAGGGTGTGTATCCATCGCGTTTCCAACCTCGAGATTCCTCTCTTGGTGTACCTACCTCTCCAATGGGGTGTGAAACGATCATTGGCGGTAATCAGAGTCCCTACTGGATTTCTGTTATGACATTCTAAATAGTGACGTGAGACCGTGTGCTTAGGAAAACCTTTCTTTATGTTTTTTATATGTTCCTTTATTCGCACATTCATGGCTCTCATAGTGCGGCCTACATACTGTAGATCGCATGGACAAGTCAATAAGTACACAACATTTTTTGAGGTGCAGGTGATGAAAGTATCTATATCATAGACCTTTGTGGTGGAGTTAGATTTAAATTGACAAATTTTCCTATTTTTATCGCCATTTATGCGACACACTTTACATTTGCGACATGGGAAAAAACCTTTTGAGTTCTGAAAAAAGGGGACCCTATTGGGGGCATCAAGAACATTAGGGGCAACCTGCAGCCTTAGGGGGGGTACTCCCCTATAAATAACTTGTGGGCGTTCAGGTAAGGATGGGCCCAACACTTTATAATTTTTTAACACGGCCCAATGTTTTCTAAGAATTTTCTTAATATCGTAATGTTGTCGAGAGTAGGTGGTCACTAAAGAAAACTCATGAATATTATTATTCTTAGTGATTCTATCTGTGCCCTTTATCATATTGGCCCTATCCAAGCCGGCAACCTCATTTATGGTTTTGTCCAAGTCTGCACCAGAGTACCCCTTCTCCATAAATTTGGTTTTTAAGTCAGAGGCCTGCATCAAAAAGTCGTGTTTAAAGGTACAATTACGCCTTAGGCGAATAAACTGGCTTTTAGGAACCGCTTTTAACCAGGAGGGATGGTGACAACTCCCCTGACTAATATAGCCATTACGATCAGTCTCCTTGAAAAAAGTGGTGGTTGTAAATTTATTGTCACAGATCCGTATATTCAAATCCAAAAAATGGATAGCAACCTTGCTCATTTCGAATTGCAGAGAGATACCAAGGGTGTTCTGATTCAGCTCCTGCATGTAATTGGTCAATGATGTTTCATCTCCATCCCATAGGAGGAAAATGTCGTCTATATACCTGCCCCAGTACACCAATTCTGTCCGTCTGTCAGCATAGACGACATCCTCCTCCCACTTGGCCATGAACAGATTAGCCATACTGGGCACGAATTTTGCGCCCATGGCTACACCTCTGGTTTGGAGGTAGCAAGAACCCCCAAACCAGAAGTAGTTATGCATCATGGCAAACCTTAGCAGGAGTAAGATGAACTCCCTCTGTGGGGGGGCCAGTTGGTCATCTCTACCAAGGAAGGTCTCAACTGCATGCATACCATCTGAGTGGGATATGATGGTATACAAAGAGGACACATCGGCAGTAGCCATGATGTAGTCCTCCTTCCACACCAAGGTATCCAGTATCTGTAAGACCTGGGAAGAGTCCCTCAAAAAGGAAGGGGTCTGGGATACCATTGGTTGTAAAAATCCATCTATATATTTCCCAATACGGGAAGTGACAGAATCTAGCCCGCTGATAATGGGCCTCCCAGGTGGGTTAACTAAACTTTTGTGAATTTTTGGTAAAAAGTAAATTACCGGAATCCTGGGAGCCATAGGGACCAAAAAGGCTTTTTCTTTTTTGTTAATCAGTTGTTCGTTAAACCCCTTTTCAATAAGTTTCTGCAACTCCCTTTTATATCTGACAGTAGGATCATGAGGAAGGGGAAGGTATGTGTCAGTATGATGCCATTGAGCCTAGGGAAGAGGCCACATTGGCAGCTGCTTTGCCAGACAAAGTATCCTGAGTCTGGGTGATAGAGGATGAGGACAATGAGGACGGCTTGGTCATCCACTCGACCAAGTCTTCCGCATGTTGCGGCTCAAAACGGACAGCTGCCGAAAAAAAGGCCAAGCGTGTCCCACGGCCATGTGCTGATGAGGATGTACCGTCTCCACGACCAGCACTGTTGCCTCTAGACACAGACCTGCTTGCCCTCTTTTATTGGCTTGTGACTGTCTGCCTCTCCCTGTTGGCCTTCCAGACTATTGGCCTGAAGTGAGCTGCACAAAACTGGGATGTAAATATATATATATATATATATATATATATATATATATATATATATATATATATACCGATTATACTGCAGCTAGCAGAATCAACTGCCTGCCTGTAGTATTATTAGTAGGATAACACCTGCATTTGTCTTCAGGTAGCTATACTGTAGGTGCAACTGTGCAGGGTACACAGTACAGTAACTGGAAATACTTCAAAGAGCCTACGCAAGCACCTGGCTGCAGGTAGCTATACTGTAGGTGCAACTGTGTGGGGTACACAGTACAGTAACTGGAAATACTTCAAGAGCCTACACAAGCACCTGGCTGCAGGTAGCTATACTGTAGGTGCAACGGTGCAGGGTACACAGTACAAGAAATGGAAATACTTCAAGAGCCCACACAAGCACCTGGCTGCAGTTAGCTATACTGTAGGTGCAACTGTGCGGGGTACACAGTACAGTAAATGGAAATACTTCAAGAGCCCACACAAGCACCTGGCTGCAGTTAGCTATACTGTAGGTGCAACTGTGCAGGGTACACAGTACAGTAACTGGAAATACTTCAAAGAGCCTACACAAGCACCTGGCTGCAGGTAGCTATACTGTAGGTGCAACTGTGTGGGGTACACAGTACAGTAACTGGAAATACTTCAAGAGCCTACACAAGCACCTGGCTGCAGGTAGCTATACTGTAGGTGCAACGGTGCAGGGTACACAGTACAAGAAATGGAAATACTTCAAGAGCCCACACAAGCACCTGGCTGCAGTTAGCTATACTGTAGGTGCAACTGTGCGGGGTACACAGTACAGTAAATGGAAATACTTCAAGAGCCCACACAAGCACCTGGCTGCAGTTAGCTATACTGTAGGTGCAACTGTGCGGGGTACACAGTACAGTAACTGGAAATACTTCAAAGAGCCTAAACAAGCACCTGGCTGTAGTTAGCTATACTGTATTTGCAACTGTGCGGGGTACACAGTACAGTAACTGGAAATACTTTAAAGAGCCTATACAAGCACCTGGCTGCAGGTAGCTATACTGTAGGTGCAACTGTGCGGGGTACACAGTACAGTAACTGGAAATACTTCAAAGAGCCTAAACAAGCACCTGGCTGTAGTTAGCTATACTGTATTTGCAACTGTGCGGGGTACACAGTACAGTAACTGGAAATACTTCAAAAAGCCTACACAAGCACCTGGCTGCAGGTAGCTATACTGTAGGTGCAACTGTGCGGGGTACACAGTACAGTAACTGGAAATACTTCAAGACCCTACACAAGCACCTGGCTGCAGGTAGCTATACTGTAGGTGCAACTATGCGGGGTACACAGTACAGTAACTGGAAATACTTCAAAGAGCCTACACAAGCACCTGGCTGCAGTTAGCTATACTGTAGGTGCAACTGTGCGGGGTACACAGTACAGTAAATGGAAATACTTCAAGAGCCCACACAAGCACCTGGCTGCAGTTAGCTATACTGTAGGTGCAACTGTGCAGGGTACACAGTACAGTAACTGGAAATACTTCAAAGAGCCTACACAAGCACCTGGCTGCAGGTAGCTATACTGTAGGTGCAACTGTGTGGGGTACACAGTACAGTAACTGGAAATACTTCAAGAGCCTACACAAGCACCTGGCTGCAGGTAGCTATACTGTAGGTGCAACGGTGCAGGGTACACAGTACAAGAAATGGAAATACTTCAAGAGCCCACACAAGCACCTGGCTGCAGTTAGCTATACTGTAGGTGCAACTGTGCGGGGTACACAGTACAAGAAATGGAAATACTTCAAGAGCCCACACAAGCACCTGGCTGCAGTTAGCTATACTGTAGGTGCAACTGTGCGGGGTACACAGTACAGTAACTGGAAATACTTCAAAGAGCCTAAACAAGCACCTGGCTGTAGTTAGCTATACTGTATTTGCAACTGTGCGGGGTACACAGTACAGTAACTGGAAATACTTTAAAGAGCCTATACAAGCACCTGGCTGCAGGTAGCTATACTGTAGGTGCAACTGTGCGGGGTACACAGTACAGTAACTGGAAATACTTCAAAGAGCCTAAACAAGCACCTGGCTGTAGTTAGCTATACTGTATTTGCAACTGTGCGGGGTACACAGTACAGTAACTGGAAATACTTCAAAAAGCCTACACAAGCACCTGGCTGCAGGTAGCTATACTGTAGGTGCAACTGTGCGGGGTACACAGTACAGTAACTGGAAATACTTCAAGACCCTACACAAGCACCTGGCTGCAGGTAGCTATACTGTAGGTGCAACTATGCGGGGTACACAGTACAGTAACTGGAAATACTTCAAAGAGCCTACACAAGCACCTGGCTGCAGGTAGCTATACTGTAGGTGCAACTGTGCAGGGTACACAGTACAGGCACTGGAAATACTTCAAGACCCTACACAAGCACCTGGCTGCAGGTAGCTATACTGTAGGTGCAACTGTGCGGGGTACACAGTACAGTAACTGGAAATACTTCAAAGAGCCTACACAAGCACCTGGCTGCAGGTAGCTATACTGTGGGTGCAACTGTGCGGGGTACACAGTACAGTAACTGGAAATACTTCAAGAGCCTACACAAGCACCTGGCTGCAGGTAGCTATACTATAGGTGCAACTATGCGGGGTACACAGTACAGTAAATGGAAATACTTCAAGAGCCCACACAAGCACCTGGCTGCAGGTAGCTATACTGTAGGTGCAACTATGCGGGGTACACAGTACAGTAAATGGAAATACTTCAAGAGCCCACACAAGCACCTGGCTGCAGGTAGCTATACTGTAGGTGCAACTATGCGGGGTACACAGTACAGTAACTGGAAATACTTCAAAGAGCCTATACAAGCACCTGGCTGCAGGTAGCTATACTGTAGGTTCAACTGTGCGGGGTACACAGTACAGTAACTGGAAATACTTCAAAGAGCCTAAACAAGCACCTGGCTGCAGGTAGCTATACTGTATTTGCAACTGTGCGGGGTACACAGTACAGTAACTGGAAATACTTAAAAGAGCCTACACAAGCACCTGGCTGCAGGTAGCTATACTGTAGGTGCAACTGTGCGGGGTACACAGTACAGTAACTGGAAATACTTCAAGACCCTACACAAGCACCTGGCTGCAGGTAGCTATAATGTAGGTGCAACTGTGCGGGGTACACAGTACAGTAACTGGAAATACTTCAAAGAGCCTACACAAGCACCTGGCTGCAGGTAGCTATACTGTAGGTGCAACTGTGCAGGGTACACAGTACAGGCACTGGAAATACTTCAAGACCCTACACAAGCACCTGGCTGCAGGTAGCTATACTGTAGGTGCAACTGTGCGGTGTACACAGTACAGTAACTGGAAATACGTCAAAGAGCCTACACAAGCACCTGGCTGCAGGTAGCTATACTGTAGGTGAAACTGCGCGGGGTACACAGTACAGTAACTGAGAATACTTCAAAGAGCCTACACAAGCACCTGGCTGCAGGTAGCTTTATTGTAGGTGCAACTGTGCGGGGTACACAGTACAGTAACTGGAAATACTTCAAGAGCCTACACAAGCACCTGGCTGCAGGTAGCTATACTGTAGGTGCAACTGTGCAGAGTACACAGTACAGTAACTGTAAATACTTCAAAGAGCCTACACAAGCACCTGGCTGCAGGTAGCTATACTGTAGGTGCAACTGTGTGGGGTACACAATACAGTAACTGGAAATACTTCAAAGAGCCTACACAAGCACCTGGCTGCAGGTAGCTATACTGTAGGTGCAACTGTGCGGGGTACACAGTACAGTAACTGGAAATACTTCAAGAGCCTACACAAGCACCTGGCTGTAGGTAGCTATACTGTAGGTGCAATTGTGTGGGGTACACAGTACAGTAACTGGAAATACTTAAAAGAGCCTACACAAACACCTGGCTGCAGGTAGCTATACTGTAGGTAACTGGAAATACTGTACTGTAAAAACACCTGCCTGCCTGTCAGTATATTAGGAAGAGAAGAACAGGATCTAGCTAAACTGAATACAGTGTATATATATATATATATATATATATATATATATTTATACACCTGGGATGCATATATATACACAATACACTGTAAGTGCAGCTAACTGACTCTAACTGCCTACTCTTTTTAACTTAAATCAAATGACACTGTCTCTCTCTCTCTCTGTCTATCTCTCTCTCAAGTCGGAACACACTGCACAGGGCCGATGTGCAGGCGGCCTTATATAGTGTGGGGCATGTACTAAACCCCCTGAGCCATAATTGGCCAAAGCCTCCTTGGCTTTGCCCAATTACGGCTCTCTGTACACACAGCGCTATGATTGGCCAAGCATGCAGGTCATAGTGCATGCTTGGCCAATCATCAGCCAGCAATGCACTGCGATGCCGCAGTGAATTATGGGCCATGATGCACCACTTGAATTTGGCGCGAATGGCCCATATCGTTCGTAATTCAGCGAACACACAAAGCTCATCCCTAGTTAGGAATGTGTTCCACACAGACTTCAGGGATCAGTATTGTGTAACACAGGATGCAAGGGTCAAGAGTGCATAATGCATAACGCAGGGGTCAGAGGTCTACATTTTGCAGATTGCAGGTATCAGGAGTCTATAAAACACAGAGTGCAGACGTCGGGAGTATGTAATGCCTGTAGTGCAGGGGTCAAGAGTGTGGCGCCTAGGAGGTGCCTAAGTAAAAAAATTATCTGGTCATATGCCAGGACCCATGGACACCTCACAAGAAGTGTGGCTGCCCAGACCTACATAGTTACATAGTTAGTCTGGTTGAAAAAAGACATAAGTCATCTAGTTATACCAATAAAAATAAAAAATCCTAAAAATCATACAATCCTTTATACACAATCCTATACCCACAGTTGATCCAGAGGAAGGCAAAAAACCCCAGCAAAGCATGAACCAATTTGCTACAGCAGGAGAAAAAATTCCTTCCTGGTCTTCAAAGAGGCAACCGGATATTCCCTGCATCAACTTTACTTTACCTATAAATGTTAGTACCCAGTTATATTATGTACATTTAGGAAAGAATCCAGGCCTTTTTAAAGGAATCTACTGAGCTCTTGAGGGAGTCTATTGCACATTTTCACAGCTCATACTGTGAAGAAACCTTCCTGTATTTGGAGATGAAATCTCTTTTCCTCTAGATGTAAAGAGTTCAACGCCAACTTCACTATTTGGACCACTTATGTATTCTCACATGTTGATCATATCCCCCCTAATATCCTCTTCTCAAGAGAGAATAAATTCAGTTCCTCTAATCTTCCCTCATAGCTGAGCTCCTCCATGCCTCTTATTAGTTTGGCTGCCCTTCTCTAAACTTTCTCAAGTTCCCCAATATTCTTTTGTGAACTGCTGCCCAAAATGGAACTGCATATTCCAGATGAGGTCTTGCTAATGATTTGTACAGGGGCAAAATTATCTCTCTCTCTCTCTGCTGTTCATACATCTCTTATCCTCCCTGGCAGTATGATTATGTCAGATTTTTGAATCTCAAAGCAGTACATTGTTTTGCATAGAAATTTGGCTTTTATATTGTAAGCCTGTAATTCTTAGTAATAACACACTTAAATCTGTCCAAAAAAGAGTCTAGTAGACACCCTGGGTATGATAAAGTTTGAAACATGAAATCATAAATTATAATATAATAAATAACTATAAATAATTAGAAAAAAATAATAATATAATAATAATAAAATGAATTTCCCCATGAATCACTATCGCTCAATTCTGCAAGTGTTCTAATTTACTATCACTGTTTTCTATCTGGTCTAAAACCACTTTTGACGTAAAGGGACACTTTTTGGTTGCTATGAACAATCTCAAGTTTCCGGGCATGGATTTCAATGTGTTTTTTTTAAATGCAATTTGCTCCTCCAGATCTCTAATGTGAGCTTCTAGAAAGGCAATCTGCTCACATCTGTTGCAGTGGTATCCATCCAGGAGCTGTTGCTCCATTGTTGTATACATGTGGCACACTGTGCACTGCACAAAACCTTCAATCTTGCTAGCGTGCACTATCCCATAATATTAGTATTACTAACAGGAAATTTCCGATGTTACTTACAGGTTAGAAGACTCTTCTAATAATCTCCTGTTTTCAACTCAAAATGCTATTTAAAAAGTGACAGAAAAGGTGTTTAAAAAGCTGCTAGTAAAGACTCTACATAAACTAAAACTGCAACCACAGCAATCACCAGCAGTTAAAAGCAAAACTGTTTTTCACTCTCCACTCAAATTTCCCACTCTTCAGCTTCCAACCAGCAAAAGGTGGCAAAAGGACATACCATACCCCTGCACTGCCAGATCTTCAGGGGCAACTTCGGGGACACTTGCTTCCCACAGACAGACCTGTCAAAACTGACTTTCCCAGGAAACAGGAGATGATGGCAAACATATTTTATGGACACATATGGCCTTTCTTTGCTACAGTGTTTTAATAAATACCCTGGTCAGGTTTATAATAATCTAACATTTAACCAGTTGCAAACCGTCGCATGCCGATGTACGTCAGCACAATGGCACAGGCAGGCATAAGGGCTTACCTGATATTAAGTGTGGACCCCCCCCCCCCGGTGCCTGCAGCGGCCGGATTAGCATCAGGAGCGATCCGATTCCTCTGCTTCTGTAACAAAGTTTGAACCCCTTGATCACCCCCCGTCACCAGCGTCACTAAGCGATCGTTTATCTGATCGCTGTATTAGTGTCACAGGTGACGCTAGTTAGGCAGGTAAGTATTTAGGTTCGCTGTCAGGTGTTTATAGCGTCAGGTACCCCCATATACTACCTAGTAAAGGTTTTAACCCCCTGATTTCCCCCTAGTTAACCCTTTCACCAGTGATCACCGTATAACTGTTACAGGTTACGCTGGTTAGTTCGTTTTTTACAGTGTCAGGGCACCCGCCGTTTATTACCTAATAAAGGTTTAACCCCCTAATCGCCTGGCAGGTGATATAAGTTAGGATTTAGGATCAGATAGGGTCTGCATCGCCCCAGGTAGCGTCAGGTTAGTGCCAGTACCGCTAACACCCATGCACGCAGCATACACCTCCCTTAGTGGTATAGTATCTGAACGGATCAATATCTGATCCGATCAGATCTATACTAGCGTCCCCAGCAGTTTAGGGTTCCCAAAAACGCAGTGTTAGCGGGATCACCCCAGATACCTGCTAGCACTTGCGTTTTGCCCCTCTGCCCAGCCCAGCCCACCCAAGTGCAGTATCGATCGATCACTGTCTCTTATAAAATACTAAACACATAACTGCAGTGTTCGCAGAGTCAGGCCTGATCCCTGCGATCGCTAACAGTTTTTTGGTAGCATTTTGATACAGTCACTAACAATCAGGAGCTTTTTTACCTGTGAGTCTCACTACTGTACCACTAAATTTAGAGCCCAAAATGGCAAATCGAAGGTACAGTAGTGAAGAGGCCTACACGTTGGAGTTGTGGTCCCTGCCAAGGTCAGGCGTACCAGACCCCAATCTTCTTCTTCTGCTGTTGAGGTGCAAGAACCGCGGGGCTCTCGTATGGAGCAGAAAAGTTCTAGCGTCTCTATTCCTTCTGGTGAACTGGCAAGCACCAGTGGCCTAGTACTTCCTGGTCGTACATCCAGCACTGCAGTAACACTTGGTGACGTGGCGAGTCCTATAAGTGCAGTTCAAGCTGGCGAGGTAGCAAGCACAGGTAGTGTCCCGCTGCCACCAAGAAGACGAACACAGGCCCATCGTGCCCATAGTGCCCTTCCTGCTGCATTTGCCAATCCTAATTGGGAACCCACCACTTCTGCAGCACCCGTACTTCCCCCAGTCACTGACCAACCCGGCATTCAGGTGGAAACAGTTTATATTACGTCGCTGTTTTTCACCGAAGATCTCTATAGATCTATTGTGGACCAAAGCAATTTGTACGCTGTTAACACATCGCCACTATTCTCCAGTCCTCCCTTGCCAGAGATTGGAAACCAATTACGGTTTCCAAATTTAAGATCTTTCTGGGTCTATCCCTCCTCATGGGCATAACCAAAAAGAGTGAGTTGCGGTCATATTGGTCCACTGACCCAATTCACCATATGCCCGTGTTCTCTGCTTCCATGGCCAGGGCACGATAGAAGCAGATTTTGTGGTTCATGCACTTCAACAACAATGAACTCTGTCATCCTCGTGGAGACCCTGGATATGATTGTCTCTACAAAATTCGACCCCTCATAAACCACTTCAACCAAAGTTTTGCAGACTTGTTTACTCCCCATCAAGTTGTCTGCATTACTGAGTCCCTGATTACGTTTTCTGGCTGCTTGTCATTCAAACAGTACCTCCCAGCAAGCATGCCAGATACGGGGTCAAGATGTATAAGCTCTGTGACAGGGCCACAGGCTATACATGTAAGTTTATTGTTTATGAGGGAAGAGATAGTCACATAGAGCGATAAACTGCCCTGACTACATAGGAAGCGCTGGCAATATTGTGCGAGACTTGGTGTCACCCTTATTCGGAAAGGGGTACCACTTGTTCGAGGACAATTATTACATGAGCGTGCCACTTTTTAGTCACTTGTTTGACCATCAAATTTGGAGTATGTGGCACCGTGCGATCTAATTGCCGGGGCTTTCCCCAGAGGCTTGTAGATTCCTGTCTTAGGCTGGGGGAGAGAGCCTGCTTGAAGTGTTATAACTTGCTCGCTATGAAGTGGAGGGATAATAAGAATGTTTTCGTTCTTACCTCCCTTCATGCAAACACGACTGTCCAAATTACTACAGCGACTGGTGTTGTGGAGAAACCCCTCTGTGTCTACGAATATAACCAAAATATGGGAAGGGTGGACCTCAACGACCAGTTGTTGGCACCGTACCTAGTTGCCCATAAGGCCAGACGCTGGTATAAAAAAGTGTCTGTATACTTATTTCAATTGGCTTTGCCGAAAGCTCATGTGCTATACATAGCTTTAGGACAGACTGGATCCTTCCTTAAATTCCAGGAAGAGATCCTCAGAGCCCTTCTGTTTCCAGACGGTGCTCCACCTCATATTCCCCAACCAAATGCAGTAAGCCGGCTGCATGAGAGGCATTTTCCTTATGTCCTCCCGAGTACCCCTACTCAACGAGCCCCCCAAAGAAAATGTTGTGTCTGTAGAAAGCACGGATATAGACATGACACCTGCTATTATTGTCCCTCCTGTCCTGACAATCCTAGTCTTTGCATTGGTGAATGTTTTGAGCGCTACCATACACTAGTTGAGTTTTAGTGTAGGGTACAGCTTTGCACAGACTAGGCACACTTTCACAGGGTGTCCCAAGATGCCATCGCATTTTGAGAGACCCGAACCTGGAATCGGTAACAGTTACAAAAGTTACAGTTACAAAAAAAAGTGTAAAAAACAAAAAAAAAAGTAAAAAAAAAAAAAATTCACAAAAAAAAAAAATAGCTGTCGTTTTATTGTTTTCTCTCTCTCTCTCTATTCTCTCTCTATTGTTCTGCTCTTATTTACTGTATTCTATTCTGCAGTGTTTTATTGTTATTATGTTTTATCATGTTTGCTTTTCAGGTATGTAATTTTTTTTACACTTTACTATTTACTGTGTTTTATTGTTAACAATTTTTTTTGTTTTCAGGTACGCCATTCAGTTGCAGCACGGATTTATTTATCTTGACAGCAACAGCATTTGCTCCCACGATACATAAAGCCATGACTCCAGCGCTGTCTGAGGTGATTTCACCACCACAGCTAAAAAAAAGAGCATATATGCCGAAGCATGGGGGCAGCAGGGGCAGAGGAGCGATTTGCTCCTATCTTTTGCGTGTGGATGCCCCCATTCTTCGGCATATATATATATTTTAGGCACAGGTTGTGTTAAAAAATGTTTTATTTTTTACTATGTTTTTTTGCATTTGCTTTGCAGGTATGATAAGTCTTACTGTTATACTGTAATGTTACTTTGTTTTATTGTTAACCATCATTTGCTTAGCAGGTACGCCATTCAGTTGCAGCGCAGATTTATTTATCTTGACAGCAACAGCGTTTGGTCCCATGATACATAAAGCCGTGACTCCAGCGCTGTCGGAGGTGATTTCACGTACTGGTATGTTGCTGAACTTTGAGTGGTTATACCAGAATGATGCCTGCAAGTTTAGGTATCATCGTGGTATCATTCTTTTCAGCCAGCAGTCGGCTTTCATGTAAAAGTAATCCTAGCGGCCAATTAGCCTCTAGACTGCTTTTATAAGCAGTGGGAGGGAATGTCCCCCCCTCCCATCGTCTTCCATGGTTTTCTCTGGCTCTCCTGTCCCAACAGGGAACCCGAGAATGCAGCCGGTGATTCGGCCAGCTGACCATAGAGCTGGTCAGAGACCAGAATGGCTCCAATCATCTCTATGGCCTAAGAAACCGGAAGCTAAGAGCATTTCATGACTTAGATTTTGCCGGATGTAAACAGCACCATTGGGAAATTGTGAAAGAATTTTATCACACCGATCTTGGGTCTAATAGACCCCAATTTTTTCAAAAAGAGTACCTGTCACTACCTATTGCTATCATAGGGGATATTTACATTCCCTGAGATAAAAATAAAAATGATTAAAAAAAATGAAAGGAACGGTTTAAAAATAAGCTGAAAAAGCAAAAAAAAAAAAAAAAAAGCACCCCTGTCCCCCCCTGCTCTCACACAAAGGCGAACGCAAGCGTCGATCTGTCGTCATATGTAAACAGCAATTGCACCATGCATGTGAGGTATCACCGCGAAGGTAAGATTGAGGGCAGTAATTTTAGCAGTAGACCTCCTCTGTAAATCTAAAGTGGTAACCTGTAAAGGCTTTTAAAGGCTTTTAAAAATGTATGTAGTTTGTTGCCACTGCACGTTTGTGCTCAATTTTAAAGCATGTCGTGTTTGGTATCCATGTACTCGGCCTAAGATCATCTTTTTTTTTCATCAAACATTTGGGCAATTTAGTGTGTTTTAGTGCATTAAAATTTAAAAAAGTGTGTTTGTTCCCAAAAAAATGTGTTTGAAAAATCGCTGTGCAAATACTGTAAGGGAAAAAAATGAAACCCCCACCATTTTAATCTGTAGGGCCTTTGCTTTAACCACTTGACAACTGGGCACTTAAACCCCCTTCCTAACCAGACCAATTTTCAGCTTTTGGTGCTCTCACATTTTGAATGACAATTACTCAGTCATGCAACACTGTATCTATATGAAATTTTTGTCCTTTTTTTCACACAAATGGAGCTTTCTTTTGGTGGTATTTAATCACCACTGGGTTCTTTATTTTTTGCGCCGTAAAAGAAAAAAGACCGAAAAATCTGTAAAAAAATACATTTTTCTTCATTTCTGTTATAATATTTTGCAAATGAGTAATTTTTCTTCATATATTTTGGCCAAAATTTATACCGCTACATATCTTTGGTAAAATTAACCCAAATCGGTGGATATTATTTGGTCTTTGTGAAAGTTATAGAGTCCAAAAGCTATGGTGCGAATATCTGAAAATTGATCACACCTGAAGTACTGACGGCCTATCTAATTTCTTGAGACCCTAATATTCCAGAAAAGTACAAATACCCCCCAAATGACCCCTTTTTGGAAAGAAGACATTCCAAGGTATTTAGAAAGATGCATGGTGAGTTTTTTGAAGTTGTCATTTTTTCCCACAATTCTTTGCAAAATCAAGGTTTTTTTTTTACTTTTTTTTTTACTTTTTTTTTTTCCCACAAAATTGTCATATTAGCAGGTTATTTCTCACACACCGCATATGCATACCACAAATTACACCCCAAAACACATTCTGCTATTACTCCTGAGTACGGCGATACCACATGTGTGAGATTTTTACACAGCGTGGCCACATACAGAGGCCCAACATGCAGGGGAGCACCTTCAGGGGTTCTGGAGCACCCAGGCCAATTCTGACATTTCTCTCCTACATGTAAAAATCATCATTTATTAGCTAGAAAATTACATAGAACCCCAAAACATTATATATGTTTTTTAGCAAAGACCCTAGAGAATACAATGGCAACTTTTTATCTCGCACGGTATTTGTGCAGCAATTTTTTTAACGCGTTTTTTTTGGAAAAAAAACTGTTTTGTGCTTTACAAAAAACCAAAACAGTAAAGTTACAGTAGCCTAATGTTTTTGCATAATTTGAAAGATGAAGTTACGCCGAGTAAATAGATACCCAACATGTCACCTTTCAAAATTGCACGCGCTTGTGGAATGGCGCCAAACTTTGCTACTCAAAAATCCCCATAGGCGATGCTTTAAATTTTTTTACTGGTTACATGTTTTGAGTTACAGAGGAGGTCTAGAGCCAAAATTATTACACTCGCTCTACCGATCGCAGTAATACCTCACATGTGTGGTTTGAACAACGTTTTCATATGTGGGCGGGACTTACGTATGCATTCGCTTCTGCATAAGAGCACACAGGGACAGGGGCGCTTTAAAATTTTTAATTTTTTTTATTGTTCATTTTACTTTATTTATTTTAGTTTCATGCTTTTTTCCAAAAAAAAAAAATTTTGACCACTTTTATTCCTATTACAAGTAATATAAACATCCTTGTAATAGGAATATGGCATGACAGATCTTCTTTACAGTGAGATATGGGGTCAATAAGACCTCACATCTCACCTCTAGGCTGGGAAGCCTGAAATTAAAAAAAAAAAAAAAGATCCTGGCTTCGATCGTAGCGGTGAGTCGGTAGAAGCGCAGGAGGGGGGGACATCCCCTCTCGCCTCCCGTAATAACGATCAAGCAGTGGAACAGCTACTATGATTGTTCTCATGGTGTAGGGAATCGCCGGCTGAAAAAGCTGATATCTGAATGATGCCTGTAGCTGCAACCATCATTCAGATATCTCCGCACAAAGTCAAGGACGTTGTATGATGGCCGGCGGGCGGGAAGTGGTTAAAACGCTTTTTTTTTTTAACACAAAGTTGTCCATTTATACAATATTTCTACCACATAACATGTACATACCAAAAATACCAAAAATAGATTCTCCTGCTCCTCCTGAGTACGGCGATACCACATGTGTGAGACTTCCACAGCCTGTCCACATACAGAGGGCGAGTACAGCTGAGCATGGCTCAGCATGGCAGGGTATGGCGGGGTATTGCGGAGTATGGCGGGGTATTGCGGAGTATGGCGGGGTATGGCGGGGTATTGCAGAGTATGGCGGGGTATTGCCTGGTATGGCGGAGTATGGCGGGGTATGGCGGAGTATGGCGGGGTATGGCGGAGTATGGCGGGGTATGGCGGAGTATGGCGGGGTATGGCGGAGTATGGCGGAGTATGGCGGGGTATTGCGGAGTATGACGGAGTATGGCGGGGTATGGCGGAGTGTGGCGGAGTATGGCGGGGTATTGCGGAGTATGGCGGGGTATGGCAGAGTATGGCGGGGTATGGCGGAGTATGACGGGGTATTGCAGAGTATGGCGGGGTATTGCAGGGTATGGCGGGGTATTGCAGGGTATGGCGGGGTATGGCAGAGTATGGCGGGGGCATTGCAGAGTATGGCGGGGGGGCATTGCAGAGTATGGCGGGGGCATTGCAGAGTATTGTGGGGGCATTGCAGAGTATTGCACAGCATTGCAGAGTATTGTGGGGGCATTGCAGAGTATTGTAGGGGCATTGCAGAGTATTGTGGGGGCATTGCAGAGTATTGCACAGCATTGCAGAGTATTGTGGGGGCATTGCAGAGTATTGCACAGCATTGCAGAGTATTGTGGGGGCATTGCAGAGTATTGCACAGCATTGCAGAGTATTGTGGGGGTATTGCAGAGTATTGCACAGCATTGCAGAGTATTGCACAACATTGCAGAGTATTGCACAGCATTGCAGAGTATTGCACAGCATTGCAGAGTATTGTGGGGGCATTGCAGAGTATTGCACAGCATTGCAGAGTATTGTGGGGGTATTGCAGAGTATTGCACAGCATTGCAGAGTATTGCACAGCATTGCAGAGTATTGCACAGCATTGCAGAGTATTGTGGGGCATTGCAGAGTATTGTGGGGCATTGCAGAGTATTGTGGGGGTATTGCAGAGTATCGCACAGCATTGCAGAGTATTGTGGGGGTATTGCAGATTATTGCACAGCATTGCATAGTAGTGAGGGATGGCTGAGCATGGATGGCTGGATGTCTCTGTACAGCGCTGTGGGCACTACACATACAGCCCACAGCGCTGCAGACATCCATCCATCCCCCTCCCCGCTCACTGTGTACCGATCGGTACACAGGAGGGGAGGAGAGGAACCGGCGTCATCAGATGACGCCGGTCTGTTTACATGTGATCGCGCCGTCATTTGACGGCGTGATCACATGGTAAATGGCCGCGATCAGCGGCCATTTACCGGGATCCGTGATGCGCCGGGTCCTCTGGACCCGGCGGTCACGGATGTGTTCGGGTGCGCGCCCCAGGGGGCGCGCGAGAGGGGAATTCTGGGAGGACGTCATAGTACGCCCTCCCAGAGTTATCCAACTGCCCTGCAGCCGTCATTCGGCTATGGACCGGTTGGTAAGTGGTTAAAAAAATATATAATGTTTGGGGGTTCAAAGTAAGTTTCTTGCAAAAAAAAAATATTTTTTCATGTAAACAAAAAGTGCCAGAAAGGGCTTTGTCTTCAAGTTGTTAGAAGAATGGGAGATGTGTGACATAAGCTTCTAAATGTTGTGCATAAACTGCCAGGACAGTTCAAACCCCCCCAAATGACCCCATTTTGGAAAGTAGACGCCCCAAGCTATTTGCTGAGAGGCATGTCGAGTTCATGGAATATTTTATATTGTGACACAAATTGCGGGTAAAAGACTTTTTTTTTTTTTTGCACAAAGTTGTCACTAAATGATATATTGCTCAAACATGCCATGGGCATATGTGAAATTACACCCCAAAATACATTCTGTTGCTTCTCCTGAGTACAAGGATACCACATGTGTGAGACTTTTTGGGAGCCTAGCCGCGTACGGGACCTCGAAAACCAAGCACCACCTTCAGAGGTTTCTAAGGGTGTAAATTTTTGATTTCACTCCTCACTGGCTATCACAGTTTTGGAGGCCATGGAATGCCCAGATGGCACAACCCCCCAAATGACCCCATATTAGAAAGTAGACACCCCAAGCTATTTGCTGAGAGGTATGGTGAGTATTTTGCAGACCTCACTTTTTGTCACAAAGTTTTGAAAATTGAAAAAAGAAAAAGAAATACATTTTTCTTTCCTTTCTTCATTTTCAAAAACAAATGAGAGCTGCAAAATACTCACCATGCCTCTCAGAAAATAGCTTGGGGTGTCTAATTTCCAAAATGGGGTCATTTGGGGGTGTTTGTGCCATTTTGGCATTTTATTGCCTTCGAAAATGTTATAAGTAGTGAGGAGTGAAATCAAAAATTTACGCCCTCAGAAATTCTGAAGGCAGTGATTGGTTTTCGGAGCCCCGTACGCAGCTAGGCTCCCAAAAAGTCCCACACATGTGGTATCCCCATACTCAGGAGAAGCAGAAGAATGCATTTTGGGGTGTAATTCCACATATGCCCATGGCATGTTTGAGCAATATATCATTTATGACAACTTTGTGCAAAAAAAAAAGTTTGTCATTTTCCCACAACTTGTGGCAAAATATAAAATATTCCATGGACTCAACATGCCTCTCAGCAAATAGCTTGGGGTGTCTACTTTCCGAAATGGGGTCATTTGGGGGGGTTTTGTGCCATCTTAGCATTTTATGGCCTTCAAAACTGTGATAAGTAGTGAGGAGTGAAATCAAAAATTTACGCCCTTAGAAATCCTGAAGGCGGTGCTTGGTTTTCGGGGCCCCGTACGCGGCTAGGCTCCCAAGAAGTCCCACACATGTGGTATCCCCATACTCAGGAGAAGCAGCAGAATGTATTTTGGGGTGCTATTCCACATATGCCCATGGCATGTTTGAGCAATATATCATTTATTGACAACTTTGTGCAAAAAAACAAAAAAAAGTTTGTAATTTTCCCGCAACTTGTGGCAAAATATAAAATATTCCATGGACTCAACATGCCTCTCAGCAAATAGCTTTGGGTGTCTACTTTCCAAAATGGGGTCATTTGGCGTGGTTGTGCCATCTTGACATTTTATGGCCTTTAAAACTGTGATAGATAGTGAGGAGTGAAATCAAAAATTTACGCCCTTAGAAATCCTGAAGGCGGTGATTGGATTTCGGGGGTCCGTACGCGGCTAGGCTCCCAAAAAGTCCCACACATGTGGTATCCCCATACTCAGGAGAAGCAGCAGAATGTATTTTGGGGTGCAATTCCACATATGCCCATGGCATGTTTGAGCAATATATCATTTATTGACAACTTTGTGCAAAAAAACAAAAAAAAGTTTGTAATTTTCCCGTAACTTGTGTCAAAATATAAAATATTCCATGGACTCAACATGCCTCTCAGCAAATAGCTTTGGGTGTCTACTTTCCAAAATGGGGTCATTTGGGGGGGTTGTGCCATCTTGACATTTTATGGCCTTTAAAACTGTAATAGGTAGTGAGGAGTGAAATCAAAAATTTACGCCCTTAGAAATCCTGAAGGCGGTGATTGGTTTTCGGGGGCCCGTACGTGGCTAGGCTCCCAAAAAGTCCCACACGTGTGGTATCCCCATACACAGGAGAAGCAGCAAAATGTATTTTGGGGTGCAATTCCGCATATAATCATGGCATGAGTGAGCAATATATCATTTAGTGACAACTTTTTGTAAAAAAATTTTTTATTGTCATTATTCAATCACTTGGGACAAAAAAATAAAATATTCAATGGGCTCAACATACCTCTCAGCAATTTCCTTGGGGTGTCTACTTTCCAAAATGGGGTCATTGGGGGGGTTTGCCCTGCCATTTTAGCACCTCAAGAAATGAGATAGGCAGTCATAAACTAAAAGCGTATTGTGTAAATTCCAGAAAATGTACCCTAGTTTGTAGACGCTGTAACTTTTGATCAAACCAATAAATATACGCTTATTGACTTTTTTTTACCAAAGACATGTGGCTGAATACATTTTGGCCTAAATGTATGACTAAAATTGAGTTTATTGCATTTTTTTATAACAAAAAGTAGAAAATATCATATTTTTTCAAAATTTTCGGTCTTTTTCTGTTTATAGCACAAAAAATAAAAACCGCAGAGGTGATCAAATACCATCAAAAGAAAGCTCTTCTTTGTGGGAAGAAAAGGACGCAAATTTTGTTTTGGTACAACATTGCATGACCACGCAATTAGCAGTTAAAGGGACTCAGTGCCAAATTGTAAAAAGTGCTCTGGTCAGGAAGGGGGTAAAACCTTCTGGGGCTGAAGTGGTTAAACAAAAATATTAAACATTTTTTTTTAAATTAATACATTCTTACAATACTGCCATTTTTATCTGACAATTACAGCATTGATCGCTCTAGTACCAGCCTGTAACCCCCCTTCATTACCACACAATTTTTCAGTTTTTAGCACTGTGATCATTTTTTTTTGTTTTTTTGTTTTTTTGCTACATCAGCGAGTTCATTTGAGAGGAATAAATCACTATAATTAGCTAATTTTTATCCTGTCTCATTATCTTCACATCATAGTAGCATTTTCTTTAAATTTTTTAATACATTTGCTAAATTGACAGTTCCCCACATACACTTAACACAAATATTTCCCCTCCCCTCCTCCCCCTCCCACCATGGCCCCTGCAGCGGTCCCAATCGCCCCTTCAGACTTTGGCGGTTGTTGATGCTCCTGGTCTCGTCCTACAATGTGATTACTTCTAAATAGCGCTTCGATTTTCTGAATTTGGTCCAGCAATCCCATTTGCCCCCTTGTGTAACGTAATCACATCCTATATCTCCTACTTCATATCGCTCTAGCGCATATATTTCATTAATGCTAGCTACCCACTCTCCTATCCTCGGTGCTTCCTGTTTTTGCCAATTCTTAGGGATGCTATTTTTAGCTAGATTTAGTAATACCAGTGTTAATGAGTTTTTATATCTTCTCGCACCCCCTTCCGACCTATGGAACAAACATTCCCACGGGTCGCAGGGAGTCTCCTTGCCTGTTATTTCCGCAATTATTTTGGTCACCTCCTGCCAGAATTTTTTTATTTTTGGGCATTCCCACCATAGATGCGACATAGTTCCTGAAATTGCACAGCCCCTCCAGCAATTCGGAGACTTATCTGGAGAGAACGTACTAACTCTGGCCGGGGTCATATACCATCTAGACAGACACTTGTAATTGCTCTCTCTAGTTTTCGAGTCCACTGCCGTTCCATGTGTTGCCTCAAGTATGTATTTTACTTCTTCACTGTCTACAGAGGAGCCCAGTTCCTCTTCCCATTTCCTAATGAACGGGGGAGGCTCTACCCCCAGCTCTCTTACCAAAATTCTGTAGATTGCCGCTATTTTACCCTTCTTACGATCTTTACTAAAGAGTTTTTCTATCGGTCTGTACTCTGCTTCTTCCCTTAGAGGTCTGGGGAGACTCGCAATAAAGTGAGCTAACTGTGCATATCTCCACTCATTTAAGATCCATGCCCCCTCTTATGCTGCTATTTCGTGAAAAGTAATTATTTTGCCCCTTTTAATTATGCCCCTTACCTGTGCCTCCGTATCTAATATCCAATTTCCCCCCACTATCTCCATCCCCGGTGGAAAGAGCAGATTCTCTTTTAAATATATTAAGGGGGAGTTATAATCCCATTTATTTTTTAAGTGGATCTGATCCCAAATTTTATATGTGTATTGCGTGATATAATGTGTACCCTTATCCAATCCTCTCAAGTGTGGTGGGTCCATATCATGTGGCTTAATTGTGTTTTACTCATCCTTTCTTCTAAACTCACCCTTTTGGTTTCTCTACTATGTGTCCAATCAAGTGCTCGTGCTAATACCGCAGCTTTATGATATAACCTAAAATCAGGAAGGGCGAGCCCTCCACTTCCTTTTTCTCTCCTCAGTATCTTTAGAGCGATCCTAGGCTTTTTTTCCCTCCCAGACATATTTACATATAAGGCTGGATAGAGCTCTGAAAAAATTCTCCGGGAGAGGTATCGGGAGCATCTGCATCATATACAGGGCTTTTGGGGCTAGCACCATTTTTACGAGGTTGATTCGTCCTACTCACGTAACGGGGCAATATTTAATTCTGTTTATTACCCTTTTTATTTCGTTTAACAAGGGAATAAAGTTCTGCTTATACAGTTTCACCTTATCACTTATTAAATTTACCCCTAAGTATTTTAGGGATTTTTTCCATGGGAAATGGAACACTTCCCCCAGTCTAGATGCTTCCGTTTTGTTGATATTTATTTTTAATGCTTCTGATTTTTTTAGATTTATCTTGAAGTTTGAGAGCTCACTATAATTCCTCAGACTGGTTAGAAGGTTAGGGATCGTGATTCTAGGGTTACTGATATAGAGAAGAACATCGTCCGCGAAGGCGGCTAATTTGTGTTCCTCCACGCCCACTCTGCATCCGCTTATATCCGGGTTTTTCCTAATTGTAGCTAGGAGGGGTTCCAAGGCCAAGACGAATAGAAGTGGCGACAAGGGGCAGCCTTGCCTTGTCCCGTTTTTCATAACAAATTGTGCTGAGGGAGTCTTGTTGACCTTAACAAAAGCTGCAGGTTGGTTGTATAAAATTTTTATCCAATTTAACATTGTGGGTCCTATCCCCATTGCCTCAAGTGTATGAAACATGAATCCCCAGTCTACCCTGTCAAACGCTTTTTCAGCGTCGATTGACAGGAGTAGACTGGGGACCCCACTTGTTCTAAATGCCTCCATAATCAGGAGCGATCTCACCCCATTGTCCCTTCCCTCCCTCCCAGGGACAAATCCCACCTGGTCCGGATGGACCAGGAAGGGCATTTTTTCTTTCAGCCGGGTTGCCAATACCTTCGCGTATAGCTTGGTATCCGCATTTAAGAGCGCGATTAGCCTATAACTTGAGCACAAGGTCCTGTCCCTTCCCTCCTTAGGTATAAGTGTCACAGCTGCCAACAGAGCGTCTCCACAGAGAACTCCCTGCTTCCCAAGACCATTCCATAATTGGCGCAGCCTGGGGACCAGGGATCTGCTAAATTTCCGATAGAAACTATTTGTAAAGCCGTTGGGTCCAGGGCTTTTGCCCGTAGGGGTAGACTTTAATGCCTGATAAATCTCCTCTTCTGTTATCTGGCGTTCTAGCTCTAGTGTATCTTCTTCCGACAACGTGGGAAGTTCCACCCCTTTTAAATGCTCCAGCGTCTTCTCTTCCTTGTTTCCCTTGCTTTTTCCTTCACTACCACCCGAATAAAGCGCTGCATAAAATAATCTAAATTCCTCTGCTTTATCCTTAGTAGTATGTCTCATTACTCCTTTACTATTTTTGATCTTTTCTATATAGTTCTCATCTTTAAATATATCCTCGTCTTTTACTGGTAATGCTTTATGTACTTGTTCAAGCTGGTGGATTTTGGCAATGAGCTTTCCTTTCTTCGCTCTCCCCTCCCTCTTTTCCCCTGCGCCTATGGGGATTATTATCCCTCTTATGTACGCCTTAAATGTCTCCCACAGAACTCCCCCCGATATCTCGCTCGACTCGTTGTGTGTGAAGAATTCATCTATTTCCCTCTGTAATTTCTCAACAACTGACTCTTTCATAAGGAGGGCCTCATTGAACCTCCAAGAGAACGGGGCCCTCAGAAGCCCCTCAAGCTTTACTGTCATGGAGATTGGGGCATGGTCTGATAGGGTAATGGCTTCTATTTTCGAATGCACTCCAGTAGGCTGTGGTCAGCTAACAGATAATCCAACCTTGAATAGGTCCCATGGGCCAGGGAAAAAAAAGAATAATCTCTCACTTTGGGGTGTTGTACCCTCCAAACATCTATAAGCTGGCTATCATACAGATTTTTCCCTAATCTCATCAGTGATCCTTTCCCCATGTCCCGTGCCCCAGAGGACCTGTCCAAGGCCAGATCCATACAAAAATTCAGGTCGCCTGCCAGGATAGTTAACCCCTCTTTAAATAAATTCAGTCTCCTTAGGGTCCAGGAGAGGTATTTTATCGGGTCTCTATTGGGGCAGTAAACGTTAGCTAATGTGTATTTCCTGTCCCCTATATTAATTTTTACAAACAAAAACCGCCCCTCTTCATCCACCAGCTTCTCAATCAGTGTGAATTGAATCTTTTGTGAGAACCCGATAGCTACTCCCTTCACCCTTTTGATAGGTGAGTCACCATATACCCATGCTGGAAAATTCCTTGAGTTCAGCTTGATGTTTTCCTCCTGCACCAGATGAGTCTCCTGCAGGAAGACCACATCAGCATCATAACTCTGTAATTCATTCAGAACTTTCCGCCTTTTTCCTGGTGAGTTTAAACCTTTCACATTGTAGGACATGCACTTAACTTCTATCCCAGCCATCAACCACCTTTCTCATTATAGGACAGCTGCAGGGGTACCTCTCCCCCCCCCCAATCCCACCCCCCCCCCTCCTCCTACCCCCCAACCCCCCTCCCTCCCTCCTGCGGCCACTATTTGGCCAATGGGACCCAGTGTCGGATATAAGTTCTGGCGCCTGTTTTGGTTTTCCTGCTCCTCCAATCTAAACTTCAGCTCATACTGATCCCCCTGGAGGATTTTTACTTGTTTTTAAGGATCTCTACATCCAGGGCCTGCTGTTCCACCACCTTTTCCGCCTCTTCCACTCGCCTGAGGAGGTGACCTAGATCAGACCTGACGTTAGAAATTTCAGTTTTGATTGAGTTTTCCAACATAATGAGCATGTCCTGCATCTCATATTTAGTTGGGGGGGCCTCTGCAGCATGTTCGGATTCCATGCTTGAGCCTGGTTCTACCACGGCCTGAGCTTCTGTATTATGGCTCCCCCCCTGTCCTCCTTTGTTCTTAGCAATGACCTTTTTTTTTCTTTGGTCTCTTGTTGTTTATTCTCTGGGCCGGGGCATTTTAGATATTTTTGTATTGTACTTGAATTCAAACTCTCCCTAGGCTTGCTGGGCTCTGTTTGCTTTTGAGAACGACCTCTCATGTTCCCTGCTTCAAGTTTGTGCCACTTTTTAGGCTCACAGAGAGCGCACCCCTAGTCAAAAGGGTAAGGAACAAAACAGAAGCAGGCTCAGTACACGTTTTTCAATATTACCATGCCCCCCCAGGCTCTCCTTTTAACTTAGACTTTAACTTCTGGTCTAGGGACACAGGGAAACTCACATGCAGCTTTTCTCCCCCCCTATCTCCCGGTCACCGTTATTCCCCCTATCAACTGGGATTGCTGGGGCTGCTGCAGTGTCCACTTTCCCTCTGGTTTCTTGAATAGACCATAAATCAACACACCGGACAGTTCATTTAGATATCACAGATCCCCCTACCCTTGAGATCTTGCATTAACTCATATGGATCAATTACAGTCCCAATAGAGCACAGTATGCAAGTGAAGGCGCAAAGAACTGGCGATAACAACAATAACAACAATAATAAGAACGAAGGGATAGGGGACAAACTGAAATGTTTCCAGTCTCACATTACATTAAATGGATAGATAATGTCCACATGTATATGTCCAAAGTGGAGAAATTGAATATCTCATTAACATATATAGGGTACGGTCTCACTGTCATGTGGACATGAGGAGTTCAAGGGTCCAGTAAATAATGATAGGTCCACGAGCAGGGCTGCCTTCATCAAGAAGTGAAACCACATTCCAATCCTAAGGAAAAGCAAAAGAGAGAGGCGCCTCTGGGTGCAGACTAAAAACAAGGTTTATTTCATAAAAAGGTAATGATCATCAAACTCACATGTTGAAGGTCGTCAGTAGGCATAAAATAGTAATCAATACTGAGGAGGACATCATCCATCAAAGGTTCAAGACAGTCAGAAACAACTCCTAGCAGGGGGCTCTGCCTGTGTGTGAGGAGAGGTACCGCTGAGATGTGAGGCCGGCCGCAGCGGTGACAAGTCACAGTACTAGGTGGAGAGCATGGAAGGCTGTAAACATCCGGCGAGGAGTGATGACGTCATGAGTCGAGCGACGCGTTGCCGGGCGTACGGGCTGTGATGACGTGACAGCCGCGCCCCTTCATCAGAGCCTGATGAAGGGGCGCGGCTGTCACGTCATCACAGCCCGTACGCCCGGCAACGCGTCGCTCGACTCATGACGTCATCACTCCTCGCCGGATGTTTACAGCCTTCCATGCTCTCCACCTAGTACTGTGACTTGTCACCGCTGCGGCCGGCCTCACATCTCAGCGGTACCTCTCCTCACACACAGGCAGAGCCCCCTGCTAGGAGTTGTTTCTGACTGTCTTGAACCTTTGATGGATGATGTCCTCCTCAGTATTGATTACTATTTTATGCCTACTGACGACCTTCAACATGTGAGTTTGATGATCATTACCTTTTTATGAAATAAACCTTGTTTTTAGTCTGCACCCAGAGGCGCCTCTCTCTTTTGCTTTTCCAATAGAGCACAGGCTGAGTGCCTTCACTGCTTGTTTATACCTTGTTTCTCCCTTAAGGACAGGAAAGATCCTACCTTGAACCTGCAGACCTCTATAGACCTAGACAGGGTTACCGGTGTTCGTCCTGAGGCTGACACAAAGCTCCGCTCTCACCAATGCACCTTCCACGTCCGTAATCTGGCAATCGTTCCCCCGCTACTTTACTTCTAAGTAACCAGACGGTCAGGGCAGCGGTATCTCCTGGATCCTTCGCAGACGGCCGTCTCCCCTGGCTGCGGGGAAAGCTGGAACCGATGGAGGGGGCGTGCGGGAGGTGTGGGCAGGGCTCCGGGGTAAAGGATGGAGCCAAGCCGCCAAAGGCGGGGGATTTCAAACGAAGGGCTCCGTGATAACGGCCGCTTTGGCAGCCGTCAAGTCCACTGCATTTGCTGGTACACAAAACGCTGTGTCTCTTTATAGATAGGCGGCTGCCCAGTTCACTCCTCTGCTACTTTGGCTGGGGACCATGAGAGGCACGTCTGGGCTCTCACCCAACGCTTAAACCTGCGCCGCCATCGCTCCAACCTCTGCCCTCCGCCTTCCACAGCCCCACCACCAGGCCCCTCCCCTTCTCCGAGCACGTCACATCCTCTCCCCCCTTCTCCCTAGAGTTGAGTAGCACTGTGATCATTTGACAAACAATTACTCCGTTGTGTAACAATGTACTCAAATTACTTTTATATAATTTTTTAGCTACAGTAGATAGAGCTTTTTTGGTGGTAGTTAATAATCTCTGGGTTTAAAAAAAATACTATAAAAAGGAAAAAATACAGAAAAAAAACCCCAAAAAAAGTTTTCATTGTTTTTTGTTAACAAATGCCAAAATAGTACAAAAATCCCCAAAATTACCCTTTTTTGGGAAGTAGACACCTCAAGGTGATCTCATTTTTTACACAATTTTTTTGTAAATTACAAAACTTGCAGGTATTGAGAGGGTAAAAATGGAGCTTGAAAATGATGCACCAGATACATTAATGTACAGATTATACACAGAGGAAAGAGGGAGTGAAGGAGTTAATGTACTGGTCACATACAGTGGAATCATAGTAACGAAAGGGTTAATGTTCAGATGTGCAGGATAAGAGAGGTGAAAGGATTATTATACAGGTCAATAAAGAGACAGCATGAAGCTAGTATGTGTAGGAGAGGAGGGGTGCATGAAAGGGTTAATAAAAACGATCCCTGTGTCACTACAACAGAATGAATGAATCTGCAAGTGCAGCTGTTGATCCATTCATTCTGTTCTCATTTACACTTACTAAACTCTCCTTCCCCTGTTGCAAGGGGAAGGGGAAGGATCAGTTCTGTAAATAGTACCATGTCCTCGATGCAATGACCAATCGCAGCGATCACATGGAACCAAGCTCCTCAGATCGGTTGGGTACAGTGTCTCTGTGTACCGAGCTGTTCAATGACAGCTCGGTACACAGTGACTACCAGAATGGCCTCCTGATGGCTATTTATCCAGTGCTGTTCTTAAATGGCACTGGGTAAATAAAGGGCCATCTGCCATTGAAAAAATGTACCTTGGTACAAAAGTGGTTAAAGACACTGCCATTTCCAGGCTAAATTGTAATATTCAGACTGTAGGGGTTTGTTTTCTAACAATCCTCCAGCATGGTCATGAAAAATCCTATTGTAGTCCTGATCATTAGTTGAGATTAGAGCTGTGAAAGACAGTGGGTCTGATCATTAAAAGAATTCACAGGTTTCAAATGGAGAATGTAAATTAATATACCCTTTGCTCAGGACCAGTGCCTAGCAATATTAATCTAAAGATTGAAGTGCATGGCTGCCTGTGGTTTTCCCAGCACCTTTCCGAAGGGAAGCAGAAAAAAAATGCCAAACGTGCATAAATGCGTATTAATGCTAGCACATTTAGGCACATTTCATCTGCACGTTAGTAATAACATAAATTAATATTCTGATCAACAGATAACATTAATGCCAAATGCACGAACATGCATTTTAGTGTAAATATGATATCTGAGGTCTTTTTGACCCCAGATCCCATATTTAAGAGGTCCTGTCATGCTTTTTTTCTATTACAAAGGATGTTTACATTCCTTGTAATAGGAATAAAAATGACACAATTTATTTTTTTAAAACATTGTAAAAATAAAAAATAAAAGGTAAAATAAATAAGAATTTTTTTTTAAAACACGCCCCATCCCCCTGAACTCGCGTGCAGAAGTGAACGCATACGTGAGTAGCGCCCGCATATGAAAATGGTGTTCAAACCACACATGTGAGGTATCGCCGCAATCGGTAGAGCTAGAGCAATAATATTAGCCATAGACCTCCTCTGTGATGTAAAACATGCAACCTGTAGAATTTTTTAAATGTCGCCTATGGAGATTTTTAAGGGTAAAAGTTTGTTGTTATTCCACGAAGGGGCGCAATTTTGAAACGTGACATGTTGGGTATCAATTTACTCAGCGTAACATTATCTTTCACAATATAAAAAAAAAAATAGGATAACTCTACTGTTGTCTTATTTTTTTAATTCAAAAAAGTACGATTGTAAGACCACTGCGCAAATACGGTGTGATAGAAAGTATTGCAACGACCACCATTTTATCCTCTAGGGTGTTAGAAAAAAAAATGTATAATGTTTGGGGGTTCTAAGGATTTTTCTAGCAAAAAAAACAACACATCTAAAAAAGAGGCCCGGTCCTTAAGTGGTTAATGGCATGATAATGAAGCTGCTTTGCTGGTGATACTGATGGAGTTATTACAAACAAATTTTCAAAGGTTTTTTTTTCTAGTGATATCAAGAATAACCCCTTCCCGCCGAGCGTACACAGATGTGTGTACTCAGTTTTTGGGGGCTATACCGGGATGATGCCTGCATCAACAATCCGATCAACAATCTGGCTCCTCCGGAGGCTGTTGTCAGTCTGGAACGAAGCCGTAAGCGGCTTCGTTCAGGTATCCTGCGTGTAAACACGGAAGCGACGTCATGACGTCACTTCCTGTTTACTCGGCTGCCAATGGCGCCGGTTTTGAAAAAATATACAGTATTCAGAATCGCCGAAAACAGCGATCTGAATACTTTGAAGTGCAAAGGAGGGATCGGGGGTCTTTTAGACTCCCAATCCCTCCATAAAGAGTATCTGTCACCACCTATTACTGTCACAAGGGATGTTTACATTCCTTGTGACAGCAATAAAAGTGATCAAATTTTTTTTTAAACACAATTTATTAATATAAAAATAAATAAAATAAATAAGAAAAAAAAAACATTTTAAAGCGCCCCCCGTCGCTGCGAGCTCGCGCAGCAAAGAAAATGCATACGGAAGTCACGCCCGCATATGTAAACGGTGTTCAAATCACACATGTGAGGTATCGCTGTGATCGTCAGAGAGAGAGTAATAATTCCAGCACTAGACCTCCTCTGTAACTCTAACCTGGTAACATTTAAAAAAATGTAAAGTGTCGCCTATGGAAATTTTTAGGTACCATAATTTGTCGCCATTCCACGAGTGTGTGCAATTCTAAAGCGTGACATGTTTGGTATCTATTTATTTGGCGTAGCATCATCTTTCACATTATGTAAAAAAAAATTGGGCTAACTTTACTGTTTTTTTTAAATTCATGAAAGTGTCCCTTTTCCCAAAAAGGAATGAGAAAAGGAAAAGTCCCCAGGATTGTATGGGTGAGGGGGAGGTGAAGTATAAAGGGGAAATAGTGGGTGATGTGATTCGTATGACAAGGTACCCAAAAAGTAATAAAAATATTCTTTATTTGAAATATACAAAATAAGGTAATTAAAAGGCAATGAACAGTTCATGAAAGATTCCTATGCCATGTAAATGGAGGCTCTAAGATAAAGAAGCACGCATGTACATGATATAATTGAAACCCAACATGTTTCAGGTTTAAAAGTACAATTCCTTCTTCAGGGGTTTCCTGTGAGGATATATTGTATGATCTAGAAAGTACATAGATAAAACATACCAATCATTAATTCAAAGATGCAATGAGTATATACCATAAAGTATAAATAGTGGGGATAGGAGCTTGGGAAGCAGAAAACACAGAGCAGCCAGCAATGATGGAAAAAGACTTACTAGTTCGCAGAACTGTACACATATCCTAGATAGATCAAATCTTGATGGTTTATCAGATGGTACTCCGAGTTCCAGTCTCCATAACACCAGTCACATCTACCTTAGAGAAGTGAAGCAATATGTGGGCTCGTATATTTAAAGCCACAGATTGGAGTTTATCTGAAATTCCTTCAGTGTCTCTAGATGGAATCCAGCACTACCCCACAGATGTGTCAGTTATGCCAGGCCACAAGAGTCCACAAGGAACAGCAGAAGAGGAGAGGGGTGTAGGTCCCTAGATATAAATATGCGGTATGGTGTAAGTATAAACTTGAATATATAAGGTAAAACCAAAATAGAACTCAAAATCATGAAAAGGGAAATATTCAATCACATACCTAATTGGGCGATATTGCAATGCCAAAAGCTACACATAGACATAGACATATGATAAATTCACATATCTATGAGTTGTCTTGAAAAAAAGTGAGGGGCATAAAGAGGTAATTAAGTGGCAACTTACAATGTATCCAAAAGAGAAAAGTAAAATGACTTATGCCCCGTACACACACGTGTACACACACACATACACGGTCGGACATTAATCGGACATTCCGACAACAAAATCCTAGGATTTTTTCAGACGGATGTTGGCTCAAACTTGTTTTGCGTACACACGGTCGCACAAAGTTGACGGAATTTCCGATCGCCAAGAATGCGGTGACGTCAACCACGTACAACGAGACTAGAAAAGGCCAGTTCAGAACCAAGCGTGGCACCCTTTGGGCTCCTTTTGCTAATCTCGTGTTAGTAAAAGTTTGGTGAGAGACGATTCGCGCTTTTTCAGACTCGTGGTTTTCAGATTGTTTTCTGCTGTTCAGTTTATGCTTGCGGGTTTGTATCTGCTCTTCAGTGCATGCAGCAAGCTACACGTGACTTTGATTAGTCATTGTGTTCTTGTTCGTTCGTTACTGTTTTTCAGGTCGCTCTTCACAGGCCTTGCTGTTCTTCAGTGCGTTCTGTTACTTCGTTCTGAGCAGCGGACCGTTTTCTAGCCATGTTGCGTATACGTACTCCTCGTAGAGTTCGTGCTGTGCGGGGGCTTGGTGTTGGGGTCCTGACCTTGACACAAGTCCAGTCCATGAACAGGGTGGGGAGGAGTTCATGGACCAAGAATTGGTTGCTCCAGCGTGACCAGTTCTGTCATATGCCTTTGCTCCGTGAGATCCGTGAGAATAATCCTGATGATTTCAGGAACTTTCTCAGGATGACGGACCCCGTATTTCACCGTTTGTTGGCTTCGCTGATCCCCTATATCAGCAGGCAGGATACCTGCATGAGGCAAGCCATCACTCCGGAGCAGAGGCTCGTCATCACCCTGCAGTACTTGGCAACAGGGAGAAGCCTGCAGGACCTTAAGTTCTCGACAGTCATCTCCCCCCAGGCTCTGGGGATCATTATCCCAGAGACCTGTTCTGCCATCATACAGGTCCTGCAGAAGGAGTATATTAAGGTAAGATTTTTATCCTTTAACGTCACATTTTATTGTATATAATGTTTGATAATATATTGTATTTCTTTCCTCATTCCCTAATTACCATGATTGTAATATGCTCTGAATGTCCCCTTTGTTCTCATGCATGCTGGATTTTTATGTAATTATTTTTTTTGTCCTTCATACATATTTGCCTTCACTTACCTCCCCAGCATGGTCTCCTGGCCCTATATTCACCTCATGTAGTCACTTAACAATGTATTTTATCAGCTCCATAGTAGTGCTTTACCCCAAACACCCCTAAAATGTTTTTAAATGTGATTTGTGCTTTAAATTCAGGTAGAGTGCCAGAGGCTTTTTTTGGGGGTCCCCAAATCATTTGGAACCCTCCCTCCCCCCAACTGCTAAGTCAGCTGATACCAATTCTCTATCTATCCTCAATCATCTATCTGCTGACTTTGCCAAGCCCATACACACTATACCCATCTCTTTAGTGGTCAGATTTATGGATGAATTCCCCAAAGCATGTACAGTAGTGCAAGGGCCTGCCTGTATAATTTTAAATGGTACTGTTTACATTTTTTGTATACTATTATTATCTTGATAGGTAATAGCAGAATGTCCAAATGTGCTCAAATGTGTACAGTGTGTATTTATATCTTTGTATTATGACACTTCTTACCTGTCCAGTGGGCTGCCAATAGTGTAACTAAGGAGGGGCTGTTCCAAGTAATACCCATTATTTAGGCATTCATCTCTCAATGAAGTGGAGAGGGTTACCTGTCCAAGAGCTCGCCCCCCCATAATGTTTGAAATGGCCCATGACAGGGGGGAGGGGAAATATGATAGGTGTACCCTATACTTTGGACTTTAAAAATTCCCATTAATAAATGTTATCTTGATGTTGGCCAAGAATGTTTATGTCTAATCTGCTTTCCATGTTTATGTGCAAAAAGACTAATTTTTTTTCGTTTTCCTCAACAGTTTCCTTCCACGCCACAGGAATGGCAGACTGTGGCCTCCCACTTTGCCCAGCAGTGGCACTTTCCTCACTGCGGAGGGGCAATGGATGGGAAACACGTCCACATCGTCCAACCACCCAACTCAGGGTTGTACTATTATAATTATAAGGGGTTCAATAGTATTGTGATGTTGTCGGTGGTGTCGGCTAATTACGAGTTCCTGTATGTGGACGTGGGGAAGAATGGCCGGATGTCCGATGGTGGAGTCATCGCCCAGACGCAGTTTTACAGGCGTCTCCAGAATGGCAGCTTGAACTTGCCACCTCCAGAAGGGAATGTGGAAGGACTCCCATTCGTCTTCATTTCGGATGAAGCATTTGCGCTGGGGGACCATCTTATGTGGCCATTTCCGATGAGGACCCTCACTCCGGACCAGAGAGTTTTTAATTACCGCCTGGCCAGAGCCAGAAGAGTGGTGGAGAACACATCTGGAATCATGGCCAGCCGGTTCCGCCTATTTCTGACACCCATACATATGGCGGAGTATAAACTGAATCATATTATCCTGGCGTGCTGTGTTCTACATAACTTTTTACGTCAACATTCTGCCAACTGTGCTGGCTCAGTTGGGTCTGAGGCCCGAATGATAAATGAAACAACCCTGACGGCGCTTGAAAGTGGCCGTCCTGGCTTGCCCTCCCTGAGTGCCCGTGATGTCCAGATACCTTGAGTTCTTTGTGGGTAGGGGGGCCATCAATATGTCAGACAATGTGTGAAACCTTTATCAAATAAAAAAAAAATTAGCAAATTTTTGGTGACATTTACTGCTTGTGTTTTGTTTAGCTGACCCTGTCAGAAATGTGATGAGTCGTGAAAATGGCGTGATTGTGTAACCTTACAAAGCACTGTTGGGTGTTATTTACTAAAGACACTTTGCACTACAAGTGCACTTGAAACTGCACTTGTAGTGCAAAGTGGATTTGCCCTTATGAAATAACACCCATTGTCACAGAAAACAGCAATTAGAGCACCCTAAAAGTGTTGTAGCGTTGAGACAATTATCCACACATTCTTGATCAATAACAATCTTTTTAATACCTGCACAATCACATGTGCATTTTGACAAGGTTTTTAAAACAAACCAACATGTTTCTTGTATAACAATTTTTGGGGTGGCATTAGAAAAAGTAGGAATGTCCTTTTAACATAAAATTGGCATGTTTAAAACCAACAACAAAGACACAAATCTTGAACTTACAAAGTTCACATTTGGTAGAACTTGAAGGCAATATCAGACATTAGTATTTAGGAACTGTGTTTGATATTGTGTTCAGATGGGGTGAAGTCACCCCCAGGAAAAGCCAAATTTTGAAGATGCACACCAATTTACGAATGTCAACATGTGCTAGCTGCCATCACGGGGGATCAAGGGACGTGTTTTGGGGGAGCAACCCCTTCCTCTCAACTACTTTATTATTGAGGAAGGGGTTGCACCCCCAAAATGCATCCATTGATCTCCCGTGATGGCAGATAGCACATGTTGCCACACTGTGTGCATCTTCAAAATTTGGCTTTTCTATAATTTGAAAAACAATTTTAAAATTGTAGTACACCATAAAAGAAGGGGTTTTGTAGGGGTTTTTAACTCTCCCCAAAACATCAATGATGTTCTTATTTTTTTGAATAACATCATTGATGTTTTTCGTGATGTTTTCCAATGCAACATTACACCCCATGATCTCCCCAATCAGGATCTGGGCACTTTCCGAGGTGAAAGGATCAGGATCCACAACATCACGATCACCTAAAAAGAGAGAAACAAAAAAAAAAGCAGGTATTATAAATATGTATATATATATATGCCGGCATCCATCTCTTATCTGAGCCTGTGGTCGCAGACACTCACCTGTTGTGGTGACTAGTTCCACTATGTCTTCCTCCTCCTGCTCTTCTGGTGTTTGGGGATTTCCCCTTCTTCCAGAGGTGGGGGGTCTCTGGTCTCCTCGGATGAGGAGAATTTTTAGTGTCCTTTGTCAAGCTTGAATACTTACCTGTTTTCTACAAGCTTCACAGATGGAGACACCCCTATAGTATACACTGGAGCACCTGTGTGGGCCCCCTAATAAAAAGGGTGTTCTTGTGTCCCACACTAGTGCTCCTGTGTCCAGATGTGTAAACAGCTGCTGAGTTTCCTCTCCTTACACAGAATCTAGTTTGCTATTCATTCTAGTAACAAACACATCTACACAAACAAATTAGTTTCATACAAGTAGGCCCTAAAAAATGTGGTCCAATGCATATGGCAAAAACAATGGTGTTTTATAAAATGTTTGATACGAACGAATAATGTGCCCATGAACATTAAAGTTGCCATTTTAAACTGTACAACAGTTCCTAAAAGCACATGGAGAAGCACGAACGTGATAAACACAAAAAGAATAGGAACACAGCACAACTACTTACTTTTTTGCAGCACTCTCCGGATCTTTCTGTACTGCTCGTGTTCTCTTAATTCTAGGTCCGACCACCGCTTCTTGAGCTGATCTTTCGATCGTCGTACCCCGGAATTCTGGTGCAGACTCTTGACCACTTTCGCCATGATTTTGGCCTTTCTGACATTGGGGTTGGGGTAAGGTCCATACTTTCCATCATAGTCGGCCCTCTTCAGGATGTCGAACATCTCCAACATCTCCCCAAAGGACATATTTGAGGCCTTAAATCTTCTCCTTCTGGATCCAGACGTTTCCGGCTCCGGGCTTTCCTCCCCCTCCTCCTCGTTGCTATAATTAGCATGCCATGTGCTCTTCCTCCACTGCGCCGAACGAAAAGGGGCGGGGAATAGACTAGAAAGGACGTCAGGGGCGGGTGGAGTTACACGCATGCGCAGTGTGTATAAAGTGTAACATGCGTGCGTAATACATACGATCTGTGAGCGGAGGAAGGAGTATCGGTCAGACTGAACCCAGGTCATCACTCTCCAGTCTTCTTTCCACGCTTCCTTCCACCCCAGCTGAGGCTTCTGACACCCAACCTGGGCCTTCCAGGCATCAACATGTGGAGGAGCCCAGATTGAGCCAGGTATAGCATTTCTCTAAATATTTCTGGTTGTCCAATCAATGATGTTAACTAGATGTTAGTTTGGAGTACTAATTTCTGATTGTGATTGATGATGCAAAAACTAAAACCATGTCCCTTTTTCATACACAGGGAAGTCTCAGTCAGGAGGAGGCTGGGCCAAGCAGGCTGCCTGATATGCAGGTCCCTCCCCTACACCCGCAAAAACAAAGTGGCAGGAAGAGGAGTACCCTGGAGGAGGCTACCATAGGCCTCTTTTGGAAGGCTACAGAGACCCTGAGAAGCCCACACACTGTGGAGGAGGACTTTGCTTGCATAACTGCCTGCAAAATGAGGCAGATGGAGGAGGGCCAACGACTCTTTTGTGAGTCCTTAATTTTGGAAGCTCTCAATAAGGGGTTGAGGGGCCAAATAACATCTGCTACCCACATTTGTGACCTCACACATGGTCCTCATCCTCCTCCAGGTCCTACTAGTCCTCCTCCTCCTCCAGGTCCTACTCCTCCTCCTGCCACATCTCCAACACCTGAGCCACAGCCAGGAAGGAAGCCTGGAAAGAAGACCAGAAAGTGATGACCCTGGGTCCAGTCTGGTCTGGCAAAAAATGCAGCCTCTTGTGGTACCACAGCCTGGGGACATACATGTCATTTGCTGCTTTCATGATCTCTGGGACTTCTGGACCAGACTGTATTCCCTTAGATATGGACTCCTCAGGCCCCCAATTTTGATGTTAAAGAATTGATGTCTGCCCTGGGGGTCCAAGGCTTCACTAATTTCAGCTGTTTTTCCAGTGTTGCCTCCCTCAATGTTTGGTTCTGAGCCCTTAATAAAGGATTTTTTGTTTCAATTATACTCTCCTATGTGTGTTTAATTCTTCTCACATTATAAAGAAGAAGAGAGTGCACTGTATTAAACTATTTTTGACATTACAGCGTGACGAAAGTGCTGTATCCGAAAACTAATTTTACCCGACCAAGCTGTTCTGTCTCGGAATTTCTTCTGAGCATGCGCGGCACTTTGTGCATCGGAACAGGCCACACACGGTCAGAATTGACGCAATCAGATTTTGTTGTCGGAAAATTTAATAGCCTGCTCTCAAACTTTGTGTGTCGGAAAATCCGATGGAAAATGTCCGATGGAGCCCACACAAGGTCGGAATGTCCGACAACACGCTCCGATCGGACATTTTCCATCGGAAAATCCGACCGCGTGTACGAGGCATTAGACAAAAGCCCTGTACAGATCTTGCCAGAAGTTCACTCTGTGGCATATACAATGTAACCGAAGGTACACTCACAGAATAAACCAATTATCATGTTCATAATGTAGATAAAATGTAAGTTTATGTAAATCGTAAGGCTGTAGGAGTATACATAAGGACAAGGTAGAGTAACAAAGCCAGGTACTTACTTCAGTGCTTAGGTCTGCAATAGAAATCACCCTCCTCCTAGATGTGCATCATGCGCGAACGGCGGATCAAACGGGCCGCCAGGAGCCCTAACTAAGGTCCCACTCCCGATGGGTGTGGGGCCCACCCGTGCCAGGGGACATCAATCTGGCATCCGGTAACAAATAGACGCACTGTAGGGTGATAGATCCCTAATGGTGAGGAAAATAGAAATATACAGGTGACCTGGTATTGGAGGCTGAAAAAAGGAGTGGAGCTAAACAACAAAAATGAAATACACATAAAGAGTAAAGGCTATACATGATTAAATATACATAATAATGCATGGATATAGTGAATACAGTATTATAAGTTATACAGTACAGATGTCAGAGATGAAGCTAATAATAACTACAACACAGTACAGCATAAATACTATATAATAGACCACATTTATAGATACAAATATAGAAATATATATAGCTCCAAGAACATCTGTATGACAACATTCAAATTCGTATTCATGGTAACATAGAGCACATCTAGCTGCCAGATTGATGTCCCCCGGCACGGGTGGGCCCCACACCCATCGGTATTGGGGCCTTATTTAGGGCTCCTGGCGACCCTTTGGATCCACCGTTCGCGCATGGACGGCGCGGCGGCTCTCCGGACCAGCCTCAATTGCGCCCTCCTTTCTCGTGTCAGCGGCGCTCCGACATCTGACGTCATTACGCCTTTTGACGCGGTGAAGCCGGACGCCGCCGCGCCAAGGGAACAGCATTCGGTCCACAGTATCTCCTTGCTGACACTTTAGTCAGGTGGTGGAGATGTGACGCCGAACTTGGTCCTGCCCCCTCCCCAACATACAACACTGTGATTGTGGTATTCCCCGCCCATCATAGGTGGGGTCGCCCCTGCTCAGCTGTTATTTCAACTCCCAGGTGCTGACACTTCCGTGCTGCACACCTAGACTGCACATCTAGGAGGAGGGTGATTTCTATTGCAGGCCTAAGCACTGAAGTAAGTACCTGGCTTTGTTACTCTACCTTGTCCTTATATATACTCTTACAGCCTTACGATTTACGTAAACTTACATTTTATCTACATTATGGACATGATCATTGGCTTATTCTGTGAGTGTACCTTCGGTTACACTGTATATGCCACAGAGTGAACTTCTGGCAAGATCTGTACAGGGCTTTTGTCTAAGTAATTTTACTTTTCTCTTTTGGATACATTGTAAGTTGCCACTTAATTACCTCTTTATGCCCCTCTCTTTTTTTCAAGACAACTCATAGATATGTGAATTTATCATATGTCTATGTCTATGTGTAGCTTTTGGCATTGCAATATCGCCCAATTAGGTATGTGATTGAATATTTCCCTTTTCATGATTTTGAGTTCTGTTTCGGTTTTACCTTATATATTCAAGTTTATACTTACACCATACCGCATATTTATATCTAGGGACCTCCTCTTCTGCTGTTCCTTGTGGACTCTTGTGGCCTGGCATAACTGACGCATCTGTGGGGTAGACACACTGAAGGAATTTCAGATAAACTCCAATCTGTGGCTTTAAATATACGAGCCCACATATTGCTTCACTTCTCTAAGGTAGGTGTGACTGGTGTTATGGAGACTGGAACTTGGAGTACCATCTGATAAACCAAGAAGGAATTGTACTTTTAAATCCGAAACATGTTGGGTTTCCATTATATCATGTACATGCGTGCTTCTTTATCTTAGAGCCTCCATTTACATGGCATAGGAATCTCGTATGAACTGTTCATTGCCTTTTAATTACCTTATTTTGCATATTTCAAATAAAGAATATTTTTATTACTTTTTGGGTACCTTGTCATACCAATCACATCACCCACTATTTCCCCTTTATACTTTACCTCCCCCTCACTCATACAATCCCGGGGACTTTTCCTTTTCTCATTCCTTTTATTAGATTTTTGGGATGAGGTGAGGGGTTTGATACCTATATTGACATACTTATCCTTACTGCGATTTGGTAGTCTGCTATTCTAAAAAAACTTTTCCCAAAAAGTTGCATTTAAAACATCGCTCCACAAATACCGTGTGACATAAAATATTGCAACAATTGCCATTTTATTCTCTAGATTCTCTGCTAAAAAATATATATATAATGTTTGGGGGCTCTAAGTAATTTTCTAGCAAAAAATACAGATTTTAACTTGTAAACACCAAATGTCAAAAATAGGCTTAGTCATGAAAGCGATAATATTATTATGCATTTTATCTATTATTTGGGCAAGTTAACACAACACCATTATACCATAGTTTTTAAGATCAAAGATACAACTATGTTGGTGTCCCTTGTTAACTTTACATTGTGTTTTTTTAAAATGTAACTGCCTACTCCCAAAATGTCATTTGAAGTAAAACACATAGCTAAGTATTATTCTACAAATTTTTTTTATTGTGCATTAAAAAAGAAAACAAATAAAATTAGACATGCTATCTGCCAACAGAATTTAACCAAAAAGTGCATTCTATGCATCCAAAAATATAGAAAATGTACCAAATCAAATCATTATTCAACCAAAAAAATAATTTCATAGCAATAACTCCAAGGCCAAAAATAAATAATATGTTATCTCCTCCAATTCCGCAACATGTCTAGTTGACGAACAGCTGTTCAGAAACAAACTGAAAAGCATGAAATGAAAAACGAAAACTGAAAATCGCTAAATGAAAAGCGCAAAAAGAAAAGCGCGAATCAACACTCACCAAACTTCTATCAACATGAAATTAGCAGAAAGAGGCCAAAGGGTGGCGCTAAAGAGCTGAAAAACCACATAGTATGTCTAGTACGTCACTACGTTCGTAATTGTTGGCCAACAATTGTGTGATCATGTGTATGCAAGACAAGTTTGAGACAATGCCCTTTGGACAAAATTTAACGGTTTTGTTGTCGGAAAGTCCAATCGTGTGTACGAGGCATTACAGAGAATATACTATGCAGCCAGATGTTACTCACATGGAGTCACATACACATGGCTAGAAGAGCTCATGCTTGTGTGCTTGTGTAGCTTTTACGTTTTTGTCCAGTTTTCATTATTCTGCAGTGTATGCATATTTGTTTGCTATCCTAAACCTGTTTTTTCATTATTGCTTTTAAATTTGCACCTTTTTAGTAAACTACAATTCACAATGATTCCCTGTTTGAACATTTGGCCAATTACAGGTTCTGTTATATTCCTTGAGAAGACTACCTGGGTTTTCCCAGAATGCAGGCTGCCAAAATATTTAACAGACAGAGCCCAAACACACTAACACACCAGGGACTAGGTAGCCTCTTAAACCGGAGGTCCAGCCATTTTTGTGTTTATTAAAAGTCAGCAGGTACAAAAAGTGTAGCTGCTGACTTTTAATAAACACACACTCATCTGTCCCACGATCCAGCGATGCGGCCGCCTAGACCCTCGGTTCTCTCCCTTGTCTCTTCCCTGTGCCGGCATTGCAATTGTGGGCACCCAGCTGTGATAGCTTGCAGGTTCACAGCCGGGTACGCTCTGGGCATGCACAAGTCGCGCTGCACCTCCTCAATGGCCCGGCAATCTTTTGGGACCTGTGACATAACCCAGAAGATTGTAGGGAGGGAGGGAGAGAGGAAAACTTCCACTCGAGCTGCCTAGATGGCCCGACGACAGTGGGAGCAGGTACTTGTCAAAACTAGGTATCTGCTCCCCCCCCCCCAAAAAAAAATGACATGCCAAATGTGGTATAGAAAAGAGTGAGTGCTTAAAGCAGAACTTCCACTTTTGGGTGGAATTACACTTTAAATGACCATAATTTAGGAATACTATTAGCTCTTTTACAGTTTACTGAACCAATCTGGCAGAGAAATAGCTTTAGCAAACATTACCAGCTTGTTCCCCCATGCGTGGAAGAATGACGGTTCGGCACACGTGAGTGCTCAAAGGAGCCAGGTGGCGTGGGCGAATGCCCGCTGGCGCGCGCATTGCGTGACAGTCGGGACTCTCTGCTGGCCTATAAAAGGCTGCCCATACATGCATCAAATTGCTGGATTGTCTTCAGCTCTTCCCTGTTCCTGAACCTGCATTATACTTCCAAATGATTCCAGTTGTGACCTTGGCTTGCCCCCTGACCTGCTCAGATCTGTTCTTCAGTATTTGACCCCTGGTTGGCACACAGACTTTGCTTTACTTGCACCTGCCTGATTACCAGTGTTTGACCCCTGGCTTGGATCACGAACTTTGCTATACGTGCACCTGCCTGATTAGCAGTGTTTGACCCCGGGCTTGGCTCACAGACTTTGCTATACTTGCATCTGCCGGATGACCAGTGTTTGACCCCTGGCTTGGCTCACGGACTTTGCTTATCACTTACCTGTGACTGACCCTTGGCTGGCCTCACCACAGCCTTCAATCTGCTCTCCTGTGTTCTACCCTCAGCCAGGCTTTTACTAAGTGTCCAGAATACTCCTTGTTGTCTTCACAAGCATCCTCTTCTTCTCCACAAGACCGGGCAAGTTCAACTTCCGCAGTAACGGTGGCAGCCCCTGAACCAAGAGTTCCTATACCTGAACGCTTTCTGGGGAATCGGAAGAAATTCAGAAGTTTCAAAAATGCTTGCTCATTGTATCTAGCCCTCATGGGCCCATAACTTGCTCAAACAAAAGAGCCCTGCATTGAACTCTGTAGACACCTTTTTCTAAGCAATGGCGCAGCTCCATGATGATCCACAGTGCTCGACATCAGCCAAAGCTTCTCTGCATACCCTGCTTCAGGTACTAAAGGTATAATTCTTTATTCAATAAACTATCCAAAGTATAAAAGTATACATCTAAATCAAATATCAAACAACAACCCTTATTCCCAGAACACATTTAAAAAGACCTAATGTCTGAAGGAAATATTGGTGGCCACCAATTGGCAAATAAACCTCATCGATCTCTCATCCTCACATCCACATACACCATTCAATCAGAGTCGCTCGTCAATTCTGTCTGGATGCTAAGTGTTCTCATCAGGTGATTGTGGGATTGGTCAGTAGAAATGATGCACATGCTAGATCATCATAGGCAGTCCCGATCACTGATGGTGTATTCACAATTAAAGCAGTCTCATGAAAGATTTGAAGTGCAGGTGTGGTGAGACAATTCCAAATAGATTCCGTGAAATTAGCTTAAGACAATTGCGGCTTTGAGTACAACCAAATGTCAGTGATCTGATTAATTCAATATTAGCCAGCAGTGGGGTAACGCAGCATGTAAGGAATAGCATCTATGTGTTAATTTGGAGATAAATATGATATTACCGTAGGCTGGAGCAGACCAGGGAGCGTCACCTCAAGTCAGGTGTCAGCGGGATCGGCGTACAGATGCCGGCTTTTTACGAGGAGATCTTGACGGGCTGTAAACCGCTGTCACTGAGGCTGGACAGGGAGATCCCTTGTGTTGGTCTCGATATACTCATCCGCTGTTTGCGATGTCAGTCTCCATCAGCTGTTTGTACGGACATCATCTCCTTAATGCTATGACAGGTGCTATACCCGCTGAAAGAGCCGCAAGTGTCAGGCTCTGATGCTATTCCACGGTCAGTATGGAGAGAGGTTTGGAGGAAAAAATTGAATTGTAGGTGTGTGGCCATCCATAGAACCTTCTTGTGGATATCACCTTAATGATGCTTACATGTTTCGCTAAATGATAGCTTCCTCAGAGCATGCGCATTAGTGTGTCAGTCAGAATATATATCATCATTTCAATCAAGTTTCAATTAGTTGCTAATGGTCAGCAGTCCACAGCGCATAAATCATTCATGATATCATTCACCCGTGCATAGTCACACATAGTGCAGAGGAACATTCAGAGTTTAACCCCCTGTGTATCTAAAAACATTTTTGGGTATTAGGTTTTTGTATAGGAACTGTCCTTCCTGTTTAGATTGACCAGAATAACTAGAAGTAGGCACCAACAGTTTAAAAATAAAAAAGAAACAAATATGCACAATCCCAGATCATTTAAGGGAATTTTTTATATAAACAAATCAACTATTGAAAACTTCTACATTGCCTAGTGGATACGGGGATGGATGGATAAATGTAGCCATTCATGACATTTAGGACCCAGAAAAGTTTCCTGTGCGTGTATACACCTGAAAACTGATCATTAATTTAGATAAATAATTTTTTTGATTTTTTTTTGAATAATTTTTTTGAAAAATTGGATCAGTACATGCAGCTCTAATATACGAGTAGGGAAACTTCATATGCGATGTTTGTAAAAGATAAAGGACATTGAGCGAGGTTTCTTGGTAGCGAATCACCGGTTATCATTATTAATCATAGGCAGATCATATATGGGTAATGGTTTAGTGAATCATTGGTTCAGTATCATCCTATACCCAGATTACTAAGCATTCTGGGGAGGTAATTCTACCATATTAGGTTGCCAAATATAGCCATTCTAAAAACTTGCTACACTCCACTATTTAGTGGTTACAGGAGTATATGTAGCAATCCTGTAAAATGTCAAGTGAAGGTCTTTGGTAGCAAATCCCCGGTAATGCTTATTGATCAGAACAGAGGGGTTATATATAAATAAACGGCAATCATGGGGGCTCCCAACTCAATCCCGTCAAATGAAGAATCCCCATTCATATCCACAGGCCCCTTGTTAGGGGGGCTTGGCGATGGTAGTAACCCTTTATGGTTCTAAAAAAACGGATAAGTTGCATTCATTGTTTAGGCCTCGTGGCTGCATGCTTTTTAACATAAATATCCACATTTTTTCTTTTTGATATAACACTTTATCAAAATCACCTCTCCTTGTGGGCAAATTCAGTTTATAGATACCTTTGCATTTAAGGCCACTTGGATCGCCATTGTGTTTCTCCAGAAAATGCAGTGATAGGGGTGCCTCATCATCCTTATTTAATATGCTTTGGATATGTTCGCCAACGCGGACTTTAAGCTGTCTTTTGGTCTTGCCCACGTAAATAAGACCACACGGGCATGTGAGCATATATATGACCCTCATTGACCGACAGTTAATGAAATGATGAATTTTAAATTGTTTTGTGCCGTCCGAGTTGGTAAACGTATCCGTCTTATCTACATATTTGCAGATGTGGCATCTGCCACATCGGAACATACCCCTAAGGGGAGGGAGGCTAGTGAGCCAGTTGCGTCTGTTAGGTCTCGTATATTCCGAATGGACCAAGTTGTCTCTCAAGTTTGTGGCCCTTCTTGCCGTCATTAAAGGTCTATTACCTACTATTCTCCCCAATATAGGGCATTCGGCTAGAATATGCCAATGGCGATTAAGTATTTTACGGATTTGCCCGAACTGAATCTGAACGATTCAAATATCAAACTGACATTCTCTTTTGATTCCTGTACCCTGCCTTTTCTTGACCTTAAGATTCAGATCAACAATGGACAAATTTCCACAAAAACGTTCAGGAAGGATACAGCAGCTAATACCCTGCTTTTGGCTACAAGCCACCATCCGAGGTCCCTCATCCACGGAATCCCAGTGGGGCAGTTTTTACGTACCAGACGTAACTGCTCAGAGGACAATGCATTCCTCCTGGAATCCCGCGAACTATACGGGCGATTCCGTGAACGAGGATACTCACATGGATGTATCAGAAAAGCGAAAAAACGTGCGTACCTTACTGAACGATCATCCTTACTTTCTAAAAACAAATCTGCTCAACAATTAGACAAAACCACCTCTCCCCCAATAAGGATCATCACAAAATATGGGACACAATGGGGGCAAGTCCGTAAAATACTTAATCGCCATTGGCATATTCTAGCCGAATGCCCTATATTGGGGAGAATAGTAGGTAATAGACCTTTAATGACGGCAAGAAGGGCCACAAACTTGAGAGACAACTTGGTCCATTCGGAATATACGAGACCTAACAGACGCAACTGGCTCACTAGCCTCCCTCCCCTTAGGGGTATGTTCCGATGTGGCAGATGCCACATCTGCAAATATGTAGATAAGACGGATACGTTTACCAACTCGGACGGCACAAAACAATTTAAAATTCATCATTTCATTAACTGTCGGTCAATGAGGGTCATATATATGCTCACATGCCCGTGTGGTCTTATTTACGTGGGCAAGACCAAAAGACAGCTTAAAGTCCGCGTTGGCGAACATATCCAAAGCATATTAAATAAGGATGATGAGGCACCCCTATCACTGCATTTTCTGGAGAAACACAATGGCGATCCAAGTGGCCTTAAATGCAAAGGTATCTATAAACTGAATTTGCCCACAAGGAGAGGTGATTTTGATAAAGTGTTATATCAAAAAGAAAAAATGTGGATATTTATGTTAAAAAGCATGCAGCCACGAGGCCTAAACAATGAATGCAACTTATCCGTTTTTTTAGAACCATAAAGGGTTACTACCATCGCCAAGCCCCCCTAACAAGGGGCCTGTGGATATGAATGGGGATTCTTCATTTGACGGGATTGAGTTGGGAGCCCCCATGATTGCCGTTTATTTATATATAACCCCTCTGTTCTGATCAATAAGCATTACTGGGGATTTGCTACCAAAGACCTTCACTTGACATTTTACAGGATTGCTACATATATTCCTGTAACCACTAAATAGTGGAGTGTAGCAAGTTTTTAGAATGGCTATATTTGGCAACCTAATATGGTAGAATTACCTCCCCAGAATGCTTAGTAATCTGGGTATAGGATGATACTGAACCAATGATTCACTAAACCATTATCCATATATGATCTGCCTATGATTAATAATGATAACCGGTGATTCGCTACCAAGAAACCTCGCTCAATGTCCTTTATCTTTTACAAACATCGCATATGAAGTTTCCCTACTCGTATATTAGAGCTGCATGTACTGATCCAATTTTTCAAAAAAATTATTCAAAAAAAAATCAAAAAAATTATTTATCTAAATTAATGATCAGTTTTCAGGTGTATACACGCACAGGAAACTTTTCTGGGTCCTAAATGTCATGAATGGCTACATTTATCCATCCATCCCCGTATCCACTAGGCAATGTAGAAGTTTTCAATAGTTGATTTGTTTATATAAAAAATTCCCTTAAATGATCTGGGATTGTGCATATTTGTTTCTTTTTTATTTTTAAACTGTTGGTGCCTACTTCTAGTTATTCTGGTCAATCTAAACAGGAAGGACAGTTCCTATACAAAAACCTAATACCCAAAAATGTTTTTAGATACACAGGGGGTTAAACTCTGAATGTTCCTCTGCACTATGTGTGACTATGCACGGGTGAATGATATCATGAATGATTTATGCGCTGTGGACTGCTGACCATTAGCAACTAATTGAAACTTGATTGAAATGACGATATATATTCTGACTGACACACTAATGCGCATGCTCTGAGGAAGCTATCATTTAGCGAAACATGTAAGCATCATTAAGGTGATATCCACAAGAAGGTTCTATGGATGGCCACACACCTACAATTCAATTTTTTCCTCCAAACCTCTCTCCATACTGACCGTGGAATAGCATCAGAGCCTGACACTTGCGGCTCTTTCAGCGGGTATAGCACCTGTCATAGCATTAAGGAGATGATGTCCGTACAAACAGCTGATGGAGACTGACATCGCAAACAGCGGATGAGTATATCGAGACCAACACAAGGGATCTCCCTGTCCAGCCTCAGTGACAGCGGTTTACAGCCCGTCAAGATCTCCTCGTAAAAAGCCGGCATCTGTACGCCGATCCCGCTGACACCTGACTTGAGGTGACGCTCCCTGGTCTGCTCCAGCCTACGGTAATATCATATTTATCTCCAAATTAACACATAGATGCTATTCCTTACATGCTGCGTTACCCCACTGCTGGCTAATATTGAATTAATCAGATCACTGACATTTGGTTGTACTCAAAGCCGCAATTGTCTTAAGCTAATTTCACGGAATCTATTTGGAATTGTCTCACCACACCTGCACTTCAAATCTTTCATGAGACTGCTTTAATTGTGAATACACCATCAGTGATCGGGACTGCCTATGATGATCTAGCATGTGCATCATTTCTACTGACCAATCCCACAATCATCTGATGAGAACACTTAGCATCCAGACAGAATTGACGAGCGACTCTGATTGAATGGTGTATGTGGATGTGAGGATGAGAGATCGATGAGGTTTATTTGCCAATTGGTGGCCACCAATATTTCCTTCAGACATTAGGTCTTTTTAAATGTGTTCTGGGAATAAGGGTTGTTGTTTGATATTTGACTTAGATGTATACTTTTATACTTTGGATAGTTTATTGAATAAAGAATTATACCTTTAGTACCGGTTTGTCCTTACAGAAGAGTTTCTTTGTGCTTGTCACGTGATATTTGTATGATTAATCATAACTCAGAGGACAACTAAATCCTCGCGTCTCTGATTTATAACCATTATCCGAGACGCAGGATTTAGACGGTATAACCGGTTCATAATCCCCGTAAGAGGTCAGGACCAATGTAAGGCCACCCAGCTCCTCAGAGGGAGGTCCGGTTTGGTATATAGGAGTAGTTGAGTCATTTCTCTTTTTTTCATTTTTACCGATACCCTGCTTCAGGGTAAACGCCCGGTAGAAGATTATATTGTTGAGTTTCTAAGATTAGCCGTTGACACTGGGTGGAACGAGGCTGCTCTCACATATCAATACCAACAAGGCCTCTCAGAAATTCTCAAAGACGAACTGGCCCGAGTCGAGACACCCACCACCCTAGAAAGTCTAATTCAACTTGCCATAAAACTTGACAGGTGCCTGCGGGAGCGGCGGTCTGAACGCAATCAAACCTCTCATCCTACTTGGATGTTACCCAGGATTGCACCTGTTCCTTCTCCTCAGCCTAGTCCTTGTTCCACTCCTGTCTTAGAAGGTGAACCTATGCACTTGGGTCTGGTCCGCTTTCCACTCACACCCGATGAGAGGCAACGCCGTCGGCAGGCCAATCTTTGTCTATACTGCGAAACAGCTGGCCACTTTCTATGTAACTGCCCTGTGAGGCCTAGTAAGTCGCACCAACCACTTCCTATGAACTTTCAGGTTGTTGGTCCTTCCTCCTCTCACCTTGTCCTCAATGTCTCCCTACAGGTGGCGGGAGAGGAGGTCCAGCTCTTGGCCATCGTTGATTCAGGGGCATGCTGCTGTTGGACTTCTCCCTGGCTAAAAGACTCTGTATCCCTCTCCAGGTCAAGAAGCAAAGCCTTCAAGTACATTTGGCCAATGGTTCCTTACTCTGTTCCTGACCTGTTACTCAGGATACCAGATCCATCCTCACAATCACAGATTCTGGCCACCAAGAGTTCATCTGTTTTGATGTTATATGCTCACCCATGTTCCCCTTCATTCTGTGACTTCCGTGGCTACAGGCCCATAATCCTCAAATAAATTGGATTAAGAAAGAAATATCCTTTTCCTCTGTCTATTTTTTACAGCATTGCTTTGTCCCAGCTCCCAGCAACTCGGCCAACTCTTTGACTGTTCAGTCAATACCAAATACTCATCAGAATGTCCCCTCTGCTTACCTCGGTGTTCGCAGGGGGTGTGCCGGGTGTGCCTGGGCACACCCTAATGTCTGTCCAGAGATCTGCTGTAAGATGCTGCAAGAGACTGTATAGGGAGCTGCCTGTGAGACAGTTTCCCATTGAGCAGTCAGATAGGCATGTAAGAGCCACTTAGTGCTTTAAACTGTAATGTAATGTCACTGCTTGCAGATAGGAGCTGTCAAAACTCGGGGCTCATGTCAGGGGTGGGCAGGAACAAACAGCTAGTCTATCAAACACGCTCATGTCGAAGGGCTGGGCGGGCCGCTCCATGTATGTGGCTCTGCCCCCTTTATATCAGCTATTAAACACCAGCCAATGATTGGGCTGCTTAAGAAATAGGGTGGAGCCATATACACGGAGCAGCCCGCCCAGCCCCTATTGCTTTGGCTGGTGTTTGATAGCTGATAGAAAGGAGCGGAGCCACATACACGGAGCGGCCCACCCAGCCCCTATCCTGTTGGCTTGTGTTTGATAGGCTAGCTGTTCGGTCCCACCCACCCCCGACATCAGCTCCGAGTTCTGACAGCTCCTCTCTTCAAGCAGTGAAATTACATTACAGTTTCACACACTGAGCGGCTCTTACATGCCTATCTAACTGCTCAATGGGAAACTTCCCCTCTCCTAGATCAGTGCCTATCAATGCCTATCAGTGTCACCTATCATTGCCAACCAATGCCACCTATCAGTGCCACCTGTCAGTGCCAATCAGTGCCACATGTCAGTGCCAATCAGTGCCCAGCCCACCAGTGCCACCTGTCAGTGTCAATCAGTGCTCATCAGTGCCACAAGTCAGTGCCCACCAGTGCCACCTGTCAGTGTCAATCAATGCCCACCAGTGCCACCTGTCAGTGCCCACCAGTGCCACCTGTCAGTGCCCATCAGTTTCACATGTCAGTGCCAACCAATGCCACCTATCAGAGACAATCCGTGCCACCTGTCAGTGCCAATCAGTGCTGCCAGTCAGTGCAAACCAATGCCACTTATCAGTGTCAATCAGTGCCCAACAGTGCTTCCAATCAGTTCTGCCACCTATCAGTGCTGCCTATCAGTGCCCATCAGTGCTGTCCATCAGTGCTGCCTATCAGTACCCATCAGTTTTGCCTATCAGTGTAAATCAGTGTCCATCAGTGCTGCCAATGAGTGCCCATCAGTGCTGCCTATCAGTGCCACCTATCAGTGCCAACCAATGCCATAAACCAGTGCCCATCAGTGCTGCATATCAGTGCCCACCTGTGCTGCCAATCAGTGAAGCCTATTAGTGCCAACCAATGCCATCTATCAATGCCAATCAGTGCTGCCTATCAGTGCCCATCAGTGCTGCCTATCAGTGAAGCCTATCAGTGCCCATCAGTGCTGCCTATCAATGCCCATCAGTGCTACCTATCAGGGCTGCATATCAGTGCCGATCAGTGCCGCCCATCGGTGCTGCCTATCAGTGCCAATCAGTGCTGCCAATTAGTGCCAACCAGTACCACCTATCAGTGTCCATCAGTGCTGCCAATAAGTGCTGTCCATCAGTGCCCATGAGTGCTGCCAATCAGTGTCACCTATCAGTGCCTATGAGTGCTGCCTATCAGTGCTTCCAATCAGTGCCCATCAGTGCAATAAATGCAGGGATGGGCAGTTGAACTCAGCAGCCAGGCACATTGTCTATGGGGGACCGGCCTGGTGGGGCACAACTGAAATCTGTCAATGTCTATTAATGCCACATGCCGATCTTTAGTATAATACGTAATCACCACACTACTATTTACAATAAACTACTGGAGGTAAATAAAACGTGTCAGTAAAAGGCCTGCCACTAAGCACTGTTATGTGTTCCCACACCACAAAAAAAAGGGCAGTGCTAACTTACTAATTATTAACTTATCAATAATTGTGGAACCCTCTAATGTATGGAAATATCAATAAAGGTCAATATTACCACAATACCGGTGATATGTAATGTCACATATAATACACATCAAACTGAAAAAAATAAATAAAAAATGAAACTTAGCAGATATGGTGAAAACCCCTTCTATAGATATCTGCCATACAGATTAACAAGTGCAATAATTCCAATGATATGTGATTTGACATGTAATACACATCAAAATGATAATAAGACATTTTTTTTTTTTACTTAGCAGGGATGGTGGAAACCCCTCTACTGATAATTGCAAAACAAATTAACTTCAAGTGCAACAACTTTTTAGTTGGGAGGTTCACACCATTATAGCACTTTGGAATTTTTATTGTTTAGATTGTTACACCTAATTTTATATGTTTTAGTTACTATTATTATGTGAATTTTTGCGCTTGAAGTTAATTTTCCACCACCCTTTCTCAGTCCATGTCTTTATGGACCTTGCTTTGTGCACTGGTGCGCAGTCATGTTAGAAGAGGTAGGGGCCGTCCCCAAACTGTTCCCACAAAGTTGGGAGCATAAAATTATCCAAAATGTCTTGGTATGCTGATGTCTTAAGAGTTCACTTCACTGGAACTAAGGGGCCAAGCCCAACCCCTAAAAAACAACCGCACAACATAATCCCCCCTCCACCAAATGATTTGGACCAGTGCACAAAGCAAGGTCCATAAAGACATGGATGAGCGAGTTTGGGGTGGAGAAACTTGACTGGCCTTCACATTAAAGTGGAGACTGCGAGCCAGGCCTTCTCATCCAACATCAGTGCCTGGCCTCACAAATGATGTATATATATATATATATATATATATATATATATGTATATATATATATATATATATATATGTATATATATATGTATATATATATATAAGCATGTGTGTTTGAGCTTTGGGGTGCACACCTTAATGCAATAGGCTTCGCACGCCTATGGTGTCTAGCGATTTGTGGGCTTCACTAATTTCTATCTGAGATTCGTGAAAGGGTTTTCCACTATCATTTCACCCATTACCCAGTTGACTCGCCAGAAGTTCCGGTTTCAGTGGTCTCCAGAGTCACAAATATTCTTTGATAAATTGAAAAATCTGTTCACCTCTGCTCCAATACTACAGCACCCAGATCCGGCCTTGCCCTATGTGTTGGAGGTAGATGCCTCGGAGATAGCTACAGGAGCAATCTTGTCCCAACGCCAAGGACCTAAAGCTCTCTTCCACCCTGTAGCCTTTGCCTCTCGAAAGATGACTCCTCTAGAGAGGAATTATGACGTGGGCAAAATTCACTTTGGAGCAATGAGGTATTTGCTGGAGGGGGCTGCTCATCCAATCATGATTTTCACAGATCATAAGAACCTGGAGTATCTCAGAACAGCAAAACGTCTAAGACCCCGACAAGCTCGATGGGCGCTATTTTTCTCCAGATTTAACTTTCATATCTCTTACAAACCTGACTCTAATGCCCTGTACATACGGTCGGACTTTCCAAAGGAGAATGTGCGATCGGAGCTTGTTGACGGAAATTACGACCATGTGTAGGCTCCATCGGACTTTTTCCATCGGAATTTCCGACACACAAAGTTTGAGAGCTGGATCTAAAGTTTTCCGACAACAAACAAATCTGTTTGGGTAAATTCCAACCGTGTGTAGCCAATTCCAACGCACAAAGTGCCACGCATGTTTAGAAGAAATTACGAGATGGAAGTGCTCGGTCTGGTAAAACTAGCATTCGTAATGGATATAGCACTTTCGTCACACTGCAATGTTTTAAATTGTTTAGCCGCTTGCCGACCGCCTCACGCAGATATACTGCGGCAGAAGGGCTCGTACAGGCAGAATCACGTACCTGTACATTCCCCTTTAAAAGGCAGCCAGCGGGCGCGTCCGCGCGCCGTCAGCAAGCTCCGTTAGTCGGGTCCCGGGTCCCGCGGACTCGACCGCCGCGGGGATAACCGTGATCACCTCACGGGGAGGAAGAACGGGGAGATGCTAATGTAAACAAGCATCTCCCCATTCTGCCTAGTGACAGTGTCACTGGTCTCTGCTCCCTGTCATCGGAGCAGAGATCAGTGACGTGTCACACACAGCCATGCCCCTTACAGTTAGAAACACGCCCCTAGGACACACTTAACCCCTACACTGCCACCTAGTGGTTAACCCCTTCACTGCCAGTGTCATTTACACAGGAATCAGTGCATTTGTATACAGCTGATTGCTGTATAAATGAAAATGGTCCCAAAAATGTGTCAAAAATGTCCGATGTGTCTGCCATAATGTCGCAGTCACAATAAAAATCGCTGATCGCCACCATTAAAAAAAAAAATTATTAATAAAAATACCATAAAAATATCCCCTATTTTGTAAACGCTTTAACTTTTGCGCAAACCGATCAATAATCGCTTATTGTGATTTTTGAGAGGACGAACGGGGAGATGCTGATGTAAACAGCATCTCCCCGTTCTGCCTAGTGACAGTGTCACTGGATCTCTGCTCCCTGTCATCGGAGCAGAGATCAGTGTAGTGACACACACAGCCCCTCCCCCCTACAGTTAGAAAACACTCCCTAGTACTGATTTAACCCCTCTCCGCCCCCTAGTGGTTAACCCCTTCACTGTCAGTGTCATTTATTTATGTTGGAGGTGTAGCAGGAGGATGATGCAACTCACACAGCTGGGTATTGGGTGTGATTTGGCCCCCCAACCCCTTATTTAATGTGATATAAAGGATTTCCTCACACATGAGGCATTGGCCCTCCTCCTTGTCCTGCATTTTGGTGGCAGCCATGGAGGCAAAGGCCTCTTGACGAGTGGGGGTGATTCTGAGGGCCGCAGAAACCTCCCCAATCAGCCTGAGCGCTAACTCCTCCACGTTACTCCCCTTCCTGGGTCTATTGGCTGGAAGGCGGAGGGGAGGGACCTGGGATTCTGTGAGGCTCCTACTGGGCCCGGCCACCTCCTGGCTGACACTAACCCCTGCCTCCTCCTGGCTGCCACATTCCACAGCCTCCTCCTGTGTGCCACATTCCACAGCCTCCTCCTGGCTGAGGTATTCCTGTGTATGAAAAAGGGACGTCGTTTTAGTTTTTGGTTCATCAATCACACACAATTTTCAGCTCATGACTGTTGCAAATTGAATGTTAATAAATAGAAAAGACTATCATTCTGAGCCCAGCATATTTCATTCTTGTCCCAATTATTTGTGGCCACTACCGTCTATTGATATGTAAAACACTTTATTAAATCAGCAATTAGTGATCAATAATAACAGCTAGTAAACATAATTTCTTTTTTCACAAGAAATCCATAGAACAATGCTATACCTGGCTCAAGCTGGGCTCCTCCACTTCTTCCTGGCTGGAAGCCCCAGGTTGGACAACAGAAGCCTCAGCTGGGGTGGAAGGAAGAGTGGAAGGTAGGGTGGACAGTAGGGTTGAGAGGGATTCCCTGACTTCAGTCTGGTCTGACAGAAAATGCAGTCTCTCATAGTACCACAGCCTGGGGACATAAAGGTCATCTGCTGCAGCTCTGGATCTCATGGAATCCTGGACCTTCTTGCGCTCCCTAAGATAAGTGATTCTCAGGCCACCAATTTTGGCTTTTAAATAGGGGATGTTTGCCGTGGGGACCTGTGGCTTCACCAACTACAGCAGTTTCTCCAGCGCTAGCTGCCTCTTTAATTTGTTATTATATTGTGGACGTTTCACCTGCCACAGACAGGGCAGCTCCCTGCATTTATCAATGAATATTGGGAGGAAACCATGGTCTTTGAAGCCATGCCCCTGATGTTCTGTCCAGTCTATTCCTCGCCCCTTCTCTTTTGGCGCAGTGGGAGAACACATAGCGGAGACACAGCTGGTGCATGATAATAGCAGCAATGAGGAGGAGGAAAGCCTGAAGCCAGAAGCGTCCTGATCCCGCAAGAGATTTAAGGCATCAAATATGTCCTTTGTAGACATGGTGGAGATGGTGGACATCTTGAAGAGGGCCGAATATGATGGGAAGCATGGACCTTACCCAAACCCAAATGTGAGAAAGGACAAGATCATGGCTAAAGTTGTGAAGAGTCTGCACAGGAATTTTGGGGTACGGCGATCCAAGGATCAACTGAGGAAACGCTGTTCGGACCAGAAATTGAGGGAGCACAATCAGTATAGAAGGATCAGAAGAGTGCTGCAAAAATGTAAGTAGTTGTCCTGTGTTCCTATTCTTATTATTATTACATTTGTGCTGCTCCATGTGCTTTTCTTTACTGTTGTACAGTTTAAAATGGCAACTTTCATGTTCATGGGCACACTAATCGTTCATAGGAAACATTGTTCATTCGGCCACTAAAATACGATGTTTTGGGCAGCTGCAGTTCAATACATTTTTTCAGGCCTAGTTCTATTAAAAAAAGTGTGTTGTCTAGATGGGTTTGTAACTAGAATGAAATGCAAACTTGATTCAGTGTAAGGAGAGGACACTCAGCAGCTGTTTACACATCTGGACACAGGAGCACTAGTGTGGGACACCACAACACCCTTTTTATTAGGGTGTCCCACACAGGTGCTCCAGTGGATACTATAGCGGAGTCTCCATCTGTGAAACTTGCACAAAACAGGTAAGTATTCCAGCTTTAGAAAGGCAAAAAATAATGTTTTAATCTTGGAACTTTGCTAAAAAAAAAAATTGTACCCCACTTCCAAGCAATGTTTCATATTCCTATTTCTGCCATCAAATATCTGTGTGATAAGTATACCTTTTTTTTCACATAGGGGAGAAAAGACTCGGGAAATCAGAGGAGACCAGGGACTCCCCACCTCTGGAAGAAGGTTATATCCCCCAAACCCAAGCAGAGGAGGAGGAGGGAGACATTGTTGAAATTGGTGAAATTGTCACCACAACAGGTGAGTGTCTGCGGCCACAGCTTCAGGTACTAGATGGATGCCTGCATATTTATAATACATGGTGTGTTTTTTTATTTATTTTTAGGTGATGGGATGTTGTGGAAGAAGAATGTCATTTCACCAGTGAAAGTGCCCAGATCCTCATCGGGGAGATAATGGGGTGCAATCACGATTTAGAACATCTAAAGGAAAACATCAATGGTGTTCCAAAAAAATGAAGAACATCATTGATGTTTTTGGGAGAATCTAAAACACCCAAAAATCCTAAAACAAATTCTCGTCTATTTATGTTTTTACAAATAATTTTTTTACGTATTTTAAAAGCCAACATTTTAAAGATGCACACAGTGTGTCAACATGTGCTATCTGCCATCACAGAAGATCAATGTACGCATTTTGTGAATGCAACCCCTTCCTCGCTAATAAAGTAGCTGAGAGAAAGGGGTTGCACACCCAAAACACGTCCATTGATCTTCCATGATGGGAGATAGCACATGTTGACATTAGGGATCAGGAGGGAAATCCCCATTTTGAATCCCAATTTGTGTGCATCTTCAAAATTTGGCTTTTACAGGGTTGACTTCACTCCATCTGATGAAGGCAATATCAACACAGTTTGGACATACTAATGTCTGATATTGCCATCGCTTTATCAAAGTTGAACTTTGTAAGTTCCTGAGTTGTGAATTGTTTTATGGTTTTAAACATGCCTGTTTTACCAATAAAAGGATATTTCTAATTAATGTGACCAAAAAAAATGTTATACACCAAAAATGTTGGTTTGTTAAAAAACCCTTTTATAAACTCACATGTGATTGTGCTTTGAGTAAAAAGTTTGATAATGAACAATGTGTGGCTTCTTCTTTCAATGCTCAAAAGCAGTTTTTGGAGTAAAGTTGGTGTTTACAGTGTCAATGGGGGTTATTTACTAAAGGCAAATCCACTTTGCACTACAATTGTAGTCTCAAGTGCACTTTTGCAGTGAACTTGTAGTGCAAAGTGGATTTGCCTTTAGTAAATAACACCCACAGTGCTTTATAATTTGCCACAATCACGCTATTTTCATGACTCCCCAAATTTCTGTCATGGTGCAAAAAAAGATGAACATTTTTGTCAGTAATGCATTACATACATTAATTGCAAAAACAAGGTGTGTGTGTAGCAGACCCACAACATAATAATAATAGTTAGCCGAAGAAGAGATTGTCACCTCATGTCTCAAAGAAATTTTGTTTGCACTGTTGAAGAAAAAGGCCAATAAAAATATACCATTAAAATATAACCGAGGAGACAGCTAAAAGAAAGCCAAGCAGTAAATCCAAGCAAATATTTGTTCAGTTTCAAAAATATTTTTATTTTAAAAAGTCTCAGACATTGTCTAGCATATCCATGGCCCCCTACCCGCAAAGTTTTCAAGGTATCTTACACGGACCTACGGGCGCTCTGGGGGGGAAAAGCCAGGACGGCCAGTTTCAAGCGCCGTCAGGGTTTGTTCATTAAGAATCCTGGCCTCAGGCCCAACTGAGGCAACATAGTTCAAAGAATTTCTCCTTAAAAAGTTGTGGAGAACACAGCAAGAAAGGATAATGTGGTTAAGTTTATATTCCACCATGTGTATGGGTGTAAGAAATAGGCGGAACTGGCTGGCCATTATTCCAAATGTATTTTCCACCAATCTTCTGGCTCTGGCCAGCCGGTAATTAAAAACCCTCTGGTCTGGGGTGAGGGTCCTCATAGGGAATGGCCGCATAAGATGGTCCTTCAGCACAAACGCTTTGATGTAGACGAATGGGAGTCCTTCAAAATTGTCTTCTGGAGGTGGCAAGCCCAAGCTGCCATTCTGGAGATGCCTGTAGAACTCAGTCTGGGCGATGACTCCACCATCCGGCATCCGGCAATTCTTCCCCACGTCCACGTACAGGAACTCGTAAGTAGCCGACACCACCGCCAACATCACAATACTATTGAACCCCTTGTAGTTGTATAACCCCGAGTTGGGGGGTGGGACTATGTGGACATGTTTCTTATTAATTGCCCCTCCGCAGTCGGGAAATTCCCAACGGGTGGCAAAGTGGGAGGCCACAGTCTGCCATTCCTGTGGCGTTGAAGAAATCTGTGGAGTCAAACAAGAAAAAAAAATAGTAATTTTGCACATAACATTGCAAGCAGATTAGAAACAAACATTCTTGGCCAACATCAGTATAAATTTATTTTAAGGAGTATTTAAAGACAAAAATATAAGGTTCACCTATCAGATTCCTCCCCCCTCCGATGGCCCATAAATAATGTGTGTTACTTTGGCCAGCCCCTCCTTACTTACACTACTGGCAACCCACTGGACAGTTAAGAAGTGTCAGAATACAAATATATAAATACACACTGTACAAATTGAAGCACATTTTTACATTCTGCAACTACCTATCAAGATAATAATAGGAGAACAAAACTTTAACTGCTTGCCGACCGCCGGCAGTCATACGTCGGCCAGGCGGCATGGCTCTTTTTGCGGGAGGGCGTCATATGACGGCCTCCCATTTAAACAGGGAATGAGTGCGATCGTGCGCGCGCATACCTGTTCCTTCTGTGGCGGCGTGTCACGGAGACACCGCTCGCCACCGAGGGGGGTGAACAGCCATTGGACATGGCTGTTTACCATGTGACTTCATCACGGCCGATCATAGATGGTTCCACCCCAATGTGCACGGCACATGCGTGCGATCGCGAGCACGCTGCGCATGCATGTCGGTGGCGGCATGTTCCCGGGAACACTGGCCGGCTGTTTACCCACGTGATCGGCTGTGATCCTTTCACAGCCGATCACTAAATGTAAACACAGAGTGGTAACTAGCTGTTACCAGCTCTTCTCTCCTCACACACTGTTTCCAGTGTGAGGAGAGAAGAGCCAGAAGCAGGGAGTTACCGATCTGTGTTCTGTAGTGTCTGCACCAACACCACACCTGTCCCATCGCCCCCCACTGTCATCTGTCACCAAACAGTCACCAAAGTCACCCAATAAAGTGCACCTGTCACATAAGACTGCCATCAGTGATCGCCAGCAGTGCACCTGTCACCCATCAGTGACCGTCAGCCATCACCCGTCACCCATCAGTGGCTATCAGCCATTACCCATCACCCATCAGTGACCGTCAGCCATCACCTGTCACCCATCAGTGACCGCCAGCCATCACCCATCAGTGACCGCCAGCCATCACCTGTCACCCATTAGTGACCGCCAGCCATCACCCATCAGTGACCGCCAGCCATCACCCGTCACCCATCACTCATCACCTGTCACCCATCAGTGACCACCAGCCATCACCCGTCACCCATCAGTGACCGTCAGCCATCACCTGTCACCCATCAGTGACCGCCAGCCTTCACCCGTCACCCATCAGTGACCGCCAGCCATCACCCATCATCCATCAGTGACTGTCAGCCATAACCCATCAGCCATCACCTGTCACCCATCAGTGACCGCCAGCCATCACCTATCACCCATCAGTGACCGCGGCCTGTCACCTGTCTGTGATCATCACCTGTCAGTGACCATCACCCATCACTGTCCGTGGCCTGTCACCTATCAGTAACCATCCAGGTGTGCAGACCAACACCCCAAATTTCTCAGAGATTGATTTCATCAGTTTTTGCCTGGCACTATGCTGCAATTTATTGTGGACCAGACAAATTTATATGCCCAGCAGTATATTGCCAACAACCTCCAATCATCCTATGCCCGTCTGTTTGAGTGGAGAGATCTGAATTTGGAGGAGTTCAAATTGTTTATGGGCCTCACCCTAAACATGGGGATTACAAAAAAAGATGAAGGACATGCCTATTGGTCCACCAACCCTACCCACAACATGCCTATTTATTCTGCCGTAATGTTCAGGTCCCGATACAAGATGATAATGCGCTTTCTTCACTTCAGCGACAACACCCAGTGCCCTCCCCACAATCATCCAAATTACGACAAGTTATATAAGATTCGCCCACTGATAAATTTATTTTCCCAACAATTTGCAGAACTCTATGTCCCCGATCAAAATTTATGTGTCGATGAGTCCCTGGTACCCTTTTCAGGCCTGCTTGGAATAAAGCAATATATTGCTATCTGGCTCTAGCAAAAGGGCCAGATACGGAGTAAAATTATACAAGCTCTGTGAGAGAGCCACGAGATATCTGTATGCGTTCCGCATATATGAAGGAAGAGATTCCCAGCTCCAGCCCCCTGAATGCCCGGCCTACATGGGCACAACTGGAAAAATTGTATGGGACCTGGCATACCCACTTCTGAACAAAGGATATCACATATACCTTGACAACTTCTACACCAGCCTGCCCCTTTTCAAACACTTATACATTGCAAAAACCCTGGCCTGCTTCCCACAATCTCTCGCGAACAAAAAGCTGCGAAGGGGGGAAAGAGCATCATTGTGATGTAACAAAGTGCTGGCCTTGAGGTGGAAGGATAAAAGGGATGTGCACATAATGTCCACCATCCATAACGACACTACAATTGAGGTACAAAGAAGACGAGGTCCCATTGAAAAGCCAAGTTGTGTCCAAGATTATAATCTCTACATGGGGGGGTGGATTTCAATGATCAAATGATTCAGCCCTATTTGTTAATAAGGAGGTCCCGATTCTGGTACAAGAAGGTAGCAATTTATCTCATCCATTTGGCCATTTATAATTCCTACGTAGTCTACACCAAATCCATGGTAAGCCCCGCCCCCTTCCTAAAATTCATAGAAGAAGTTGTCACATCCCTCATCTATCACCAAACACCCCCCCAAAGGACCTGCGCTCTGAGGCTGTTTTCCAACTTCATGAGCGCCACTTCCCCTTCAGCATTCCACCATCTGAAGCAGGCCGAAGACGGCAAAAAAAAAGTCCTGTGTGCACCAAAAGAGGGTTTAGAAAAGATACCAGCTACCATTGTCCCCAGTGTCCCTCTCAAACTGACCTTTGCATTGGTGAATGCTTCCAACATTTCCTCATTTTCATCATCTGTGCTGACCATTTTCCATTCTTCCCCAAATAACCATGCCACTGCCTTCCACGTGAAGTGACCCTGGCCTGTTTTTTGACTATGCCTCTGCCTACAGTTTGGACTGCTTCCACGTGAACTGACCCTGGCCTGTTTTGTGATTATGCCTCTGCCTACCGCTTGGACTGCTTGCACGTGAACTGACCCTGGTCTGTTTTATGGACTATGCTTTTGCCTACCACTTGGACTGATCTGTTGCCCTGCTACTGTAGTACACAGGGGTCTCACATATGTGAGGGGCTCCAGAATTGTTTTTCTGGATGGAGAAAACAATTTTTTTGTTTTCTCCGGGTTTTGGAATTTCCAGATTAGTGTCTGGAGTCCAGAGGCTTCATAGAGATTTGGGTGGGTCTAAGCCTCTACCCCTGTGCCCCTGTGCACAGGTCTTACCTGATTGCGGCCCTCAGCCTGCTGCTGACTTACTGCTACCATGCCTCTGCCTGCCGCATGAACGGACTACTACTTGGACTATGCAAATAATTAGCTGTAGCAAGAGGCAGTATGTTTATGAAGGGCTGGAGAGCGGTACAATAATGAGTGTCTGCAGCTAACAGTGTACCAGGTCCAATATTATGGCTGTGCTGGCTGTCTCTGCTTGGACAATTTCTATGAACTGTGCTGACAATATCCTTGTGCTGACTATAGACAATATTACTGCCTGCTGCCTGGATAATTACTATTGCTGTCGCTAAGCACATCCCTGCCTGCTGCCAGGACCAGTGCTCTCCTCTGTGGATACTATTAAAAGCACAGGTAATGATTTTTTTTTACCCTTTCTGCAAAAGAATTTATTTTGGATTGTAATTCTTGGTATGTACATGCTATGTGTTAGAAATATGAAGGAATTTCAAAAATGATAGGTTGCCAGGAAATTATCTTAGAACGCCTGATGGTGCTACTTGAATGTTGGGCCTCTGTATGTGGCCAGGCTGTGTAAGAGTCTCACACATGTAGTATTGCCATACTCAGGAGGAGTAGCAGAATGTATTTTGGGGTGTCATTTTTGCTATGTACATGCTATGTGTTGGAAATATCTTATAAATGGACAACTTTGCGCTAAAAAAAGCGTTTTCATTTTTTTTCCACATTTTCCAAAAACTTCTGGAAAAAAATAAACCATTCAAAAGACTCATTATGCCTCATAGATTATACGTTGGGGTGTTTTCTTTCCAAAATGGGGTCATTTTGGGGGCAATTCCATTGTCCTGGTGCTCCAGGGCCTTCAAAAGTGTAATAGGTGGTTGAGAAATGAGATGTGTCATTTATGCTCGTAGAACGCCTGAAGATGCTACTTCCATATTGGGCCTTTATATGTGGCCAGGCTGTGTAAAAGTCTCACACATGTGGTATCGCCATACTCATGAGGAGTAGCAGAATGTATTTTGGGGTTTCATCTTTGCTATGTGCATGCTATGTGTTGGAAATATCTGATAAATTGACAACTTTGTGTAAAAAAAAAAATGCGTTTTCATTTTTTTCCACATGTTCCAAAAACTTCTGGAAAAAAATGAACCATTCAAAAGTTTCATTATGCCTCATAGATTATACGTTGGGGTGTTTGCTTTCCAAAATTGGGTCATTTTGGAGGCAATTCCATTGTCCTGGTGCTTCAGGGCCTTCAAAAGGGTAATAGGTGGTTGAGAAATGAGTGTCATTTATGCTCGTAGAACGCCTGAAGATGCTACTTCAATATTGGGCCTTTGTATGTGGCCAGGCTATGTAAAAGTCCCACACATGTGGTATCATGTGGTATACATGTGGTATACTCGGGAAGAGTAGCAGAATGTATTTTGGGGTGTAATTTGTTGTATGCATATACTCTAAGAGAGAAATAACCTGTTAATATGACAATTTTGTAAAAAAAAAAAAAAATCTTCATTTTGCAAAGAATTGTGGGAAAAAATTACAACTTAAGTGGGTATTTGTACTTTCCTGACTTGTTAGTGTCCCAAGAAATGACATAGGCCATCAATAGATCAGGTGTTATTAGATGTGATCAATTTTCAGTGATTGGCACTATAGTTTATAGACTCTTTAACTTTCACAAAGACCATATAATTTACACTAATTTGGGTTATTTTTTACAAAAGAGATGTAGCAGTGTAAATTTTGGCCAAAATTTATGAAGAAAAATTACTAATTTGCAAATTTTATGACAGAAACAAAGAAAAATGCATTTTTCTCAAAATGTACTGACTTTTTTATTTATTGCACAAAAAATAAAAAAACCATTAATGATTAAATACCACCAAAAGAAAGCTCTATTTGTGTGAAAAAACGGACGCGAATTTCATATGGGTACAGTGTTGCATGACTGAGTAAAGCTGAAAATTGGTCTGGGCAGCAAAGGGGTGTAAGTGCACTGTATTGATGTGGTTAAACAGTACCATTTGAAAGTATTCAGGCAGGCCCTTGCAATACATGCTTTGGGGAATTCATCCATAAATATGACCACAAAAGAGGTAGGTATAGTGTGTATGGGTTTGGCAAAGTCAGCAGATAGAGTATTGGTTGGGGGGTAGGGAGGGTTCCAAATGATTTGATGATGACCCCCAAAAAAAGGTTCTGACACTCTGAATGAATTTTAGGACACAAATAACATTTGTACACATTTTAGGGAGTGTTTAAGCTAAAGCACTACAATGGAGCGAACAAAATACATTGTTAAGTGACTAGACGAGGTGGATATGGGCCCAGGATAGCATGCTGGGGAGGTTAGTGAAGGAAAATATGCATGAAGGACAAAAAAGGAACTTTTAAAGCTTCCAGCATGCATGAGGATAGAGGGGACATTCACAACATATAACAATCATGGTAATTAGGGAATGATGAAAGAAATTCAATACAGTACCTGACCGCGAGATTGTGTTTCCAGAGCGAGACCATTGCGCTGGTTCTCGGTGACAGGGTACTGTGCATGTCGCGCTGGCTCACTCATCGGGAAAGGAAAACTTTGTTTTCCTTTCGCGATGAATGACAGGAGCTGCGGAGCCATTTATATAGGCGGTGACCCCACCCCCTTGTGAAGTCAATGGTCCCAGCATGAGCAGGGACTCTGGCATCATAAGGGGGCGTGACCCCAGAGTCCCTGCGCATGCTGGGACCATGACGTCACAAGGGGGCGGGGTCACCGCCTATATAAATGGCTCCGCAGCTCGCACAAAGCATTCCAGCCGGAGAGAGCATCGTGTCAACATCAGAAGAAGAGAAGAAGCGACGATACAGCGGCGGCAAGATAGCGGCAGCAGACCGGGTCCGTCGCTGGCAAAAGAGCTGGAAGAAGATAGCAGCGGGGCCCGGGAAAATAGGGCGAACACCTGGAGAAGAGGCCGAACACCGGGAGAAGTCGGAAGGAGACCCCCCGAAGTCGGAAGAAGACCCCGGAGCTGCCTAATAAATTACTCTTAAAACCTGTGTACTGTGTTTTTTTTATTGACACTTTTCCCTAGGTGAATGGGTAGGGGTACCATATACCCCATACTCATTCACACAGGGTGGGGGGCGGGATCTGGGGGCCCCTTTATTAAATGGGGCTCCCGGGTTCCGATAAGCCCCCCGCCCGCCGACCCCGACAACCAACGGCCAGGGTTGTCGGGAAGAGGCCCTTGTCCTCATCAACATGGGGACAAGGTGCTGTGGGGTGCAGGGGCCTGCAGGGCGCCCCCCTTCCCCAAGGCACCCACCCCCCATGTTGAGGGCATGTGGCCTGGTACGGCTCAGGAGTGGGGGGGGGTGCTCGCTCGTCCCCGCCCCCTTTCCTGACCGGCCGGGCTGTGTACTCGGATAAGGGTCTGGTATGGATTTTGGGGGGACCCCCACGCCGATTTTCCGGCGTAGGGGGCTTGTGTCAAAGCTAAAAGCCCAGCACCAAGCCCCTGCACCACACTAGCTCTACGACGAGTATGTACACGCAACATAGCTTCAAAACGGTCGGCTGGTCAGAACGAAGTAACAGAACGCACTGAAGAACAGCAAGGCCTGTGAAGAGCGAGATGAAAATCAGCAACGAGCGAACAAGAATGCGCTGGTTATCAAATACGAACTCACTGCACTCACCGAAGAACAGATACAAACCCACAAGTACAAACTGAACACCAGAAAAACGATCTGAAAACCAGTCTGAAAAGCACAAATCGTCTCTCACCAAACTTTTACTAACACGAGATTAGCAAAAGGAGCCCAAAGGGTGGCGTGCTTGGTATTGAACTGCCCTTTTATAGTCCCGCCTTACGTGTTGTACGTCACCGTGTTCTTGAAGTTAGGAAATTCCGACAACTTTGTGCGACCGTGTGTATGCAAGACAAGTTTGAGCCAACATCCGTCAGAAAAAATCCAATGCATTTTGTTGTCGGAATGTGCGATCGTGTGAACAGGGCATAAGGATGGGAAATCTGACGTCCTTTCCTGAATGTTTCAGGACGCCCCAGAGACAACTGAGCCCAGTACCATTTAAACTTCACAAAACTTTTTGCTCATCCAACCTGATCTGAAGACAGCAATTAGACAAGCCTCCAGCCAGTGCACTGAACCTGAAGTCTCCTCCCTGAAGAACCAAGAAGGGTTGCTATGGTTTCAGGACAAGATTTTCATTCCTCAACAAGTGAGACTCCAAATCTTAAGAACCTTCCACTACCAAGCTTGCAGATCATTTCGGGGTACAGAAAACATTGTACCTTATACAGCGCTCCTTTTGGTGGCCCAGTTGGAAGCAAGATTGTAAGAATTATGTCAGTTCCTGTACCATGTGCCAATGCAACAAAGGGTCCAATGCCAAGTCCTGGGGTCTATTACGGCCTTTGTCCATTCCAGAACAGCCCTGGAGGAAGATCTCCATGAACTTTATTGTTGACTTACCTCCTTCCGAGGGATTCACTACCATCCTGGTGGTAGTGGACCGTCTCTCAAAGATGGCACTTTTTTACTGATGGTTGGCACACCCTCTGCCTCAGACACAGCAAATATTTTTATCAAAGAGATCCTTAGATTGCATGGGGCCCCCGAAAACATTGTTTCCGACAGAGGAGTACAATTTACTTCCAGGTTTTGGAGAGATCTTTGCAAGTCCTTGTCAATAGAAGTATCTCTTCCATCAGCATACCACCCACAGAGCAATGGGCAGACAAAAAGGACAAATCAAACCTTGGAGCGATACCGACGGTGTTTTTGTACCTGCTCTCAAGACGACTGGGTGTTCCTTCTTCCGTGTGTAGAGTTTGCATGTAATAATTCCTTGCAAAACAAAGAAAGAAACAAGAGAGCGCACCAGCCTAGCGCATTATCCTTGGCAAATTTTAATAAATTAAAAACAAGGTAAAAAGCTACTCACAAAAGTCGCAGGTAAATTAGCATATCAAACGCACAAAGGCAATAATTCCAGTGGTAGGCAGCTGTCCAGATCCCAGGAGGGAGGCACACGGACCGCCGCTGGCTTACGCGTTTCGAAGGTTTGACCTTCTTCCTCAGAGCCTTAGTGGTGGCAGTCTCCTGCCGACTTTTTATATACACATGTTAGGCTGAAACAGACTGATCTGGTTGGTATCAGGACTCCTCCCTTAATTGGTGGGCGGTCCTCTGAGAGGAGGGGAGGGAGGGGGGGAAGGGGGGGGTTTGTTGTGGATCTTGACAAAATAAAATAAACATTATTGAAGGGCCATAACATATTGATTTATTGATTTGATGATTAATTGGTATGCTTTCGTAACCATTATTGTTATCACTAGTAAAATTACAGTGTAAAAATTTAGTAAATACACAATCTGCTGTTCTACCCTCACATTATTACATCTCATAAATACTTACAGAGTAGTGTGAGTGGTCAGAGGGTTATGAGTATGAGAAAGGGGGAGGGGGGGGTATTGTACCTTAACTACTGTTGATCTAATGCCATCTCCTCTGCTCAGATGCGTCTTTCTGCAGGGGCTGTGTCCGTATGGGCTGCCTCTGCTGTCACGTTCGCTCCTGTGCCCCATGAAACTAGGTGGAACGCACGCCGCCGGTTTACTTCCGGGTTGCGGTCCACAGGGCGGAAGTGCGGTCGTGATGTCACATCCTGTGCGCCGTTCGGCGCCTGGGATGTGACTCAATATAGTAAACAGTGGCCTCCATCTTGCTGTAGACACAGATAGAGGTCAAAGTCAGACTGATAGCGTCTGACTTCGACCAAAAAGAGTGGAAATGTTAAAAATGTATAACTAGATGGATGACAACAATGAATAGTAACAATAAAGAGTGCTGAGCAATAGTATGCAATAAAAACAGAGAAATTTGAGGGGGACCGAGGGAGGGAAGTGGTGGAATCTGGTCTAAAACAAAAGTTGGAAATAACAATGCTCAAGACATGTGTATTTGGAAGCCAGCAGGAGACCCACTTACATAGTATTTAAAATACATGGTAATAAAAATACATATGATACACCTTCTATAAAACGTTATAAATATATGTATACACATATATATAGGAAGTAAAAGCCTTATACACATCCATCGCATATCTATATATGTGCATACAGTGATTATTAAAAAAGGCAAATCTTTTTTTATATATATATTATAAAAAAAGGCAGTTTTTTTGTAGAAATTAAAATCCGTGTATAAGTACAACGGACTGTGTACCTTGCCTATCTATTCTAAAAAGAGAGAGAGGAGGGGGGAGGGAGGAGGGGAGGGGGAGGGGAGATTTTGTTGCTATCACCACATATAGACATTCCTATAGTGGTTTGTATATTATAGCGAATAACTCAGAGGTTATATTAGTAAAAATCGGTGAATGAGATATGATGTGGGAGGGTGGGGGGGGGAGGGGAAGGGGGGGGGGGGAGGGACAATCAGCAACACTTAATACCAATATTATTAGACTATTTTATGTACTTCTGGATCCTCATTTAGGCCTCCTGGACTGAGACTACCGAGGGTAAAGATCCAGAAGGCTTCTCTTTTGCAAAGCCTCTGGTACCTTCTTCCTGTATCCAGCTCCCTTCCAATCGACTCTATCCCAAAAACTTTCATGCCTGCAGGGTCCCCCTGATGGACTTCTACAAAATGTCTAGGGACTGGGTATTTGTCTCTTAGGTTTATTATGCCACATTTGTGTTCACCAATTCTCACTCGCATTGGGCGTTGTGTGCGGCCTACGTATAGTCGCCCACAGGGACATATTATACCGTATACCACATATTCTGTTCCGCAGTTGATAAATTGCTTAATTGGGTGGATTTTTCCGTCTCTCCCAACCACCGTTTTTTTCCTGTGCCACATGTACTTGCATGTGCCACAGTTCCTAACACCACATCTATAGCAACCTTTTTGATCGAAAATTGTTGCCCAGCTATTGGTTGGTTTGCTAGTACATGTTTTTACCCTACTTGGGGCTATCAGGCTCCTAAGATCTTGAGGTTTCCGAAAAACTATATTGGGGTGATCGGGAAGTGTCTTACCCAAAACAGGGTCGTGCTTCAGAATATTCCAATTCTTTTTGATAATATTCTGAATTTCGAACGCTTTGCTTGTATATTGGGTAGAGAAGCAGGCCTGATGAATAGCTGGGGTGGTCTGGTGTCGGGGTTCTGTGTTGTTCAAATCTTTACTAGATTGTTCGTCATAGAGAGCCAGATATTTAGAAAAGGCTGATTTTATGTGATTGGCTTCATAGCCCTTCTCACTGAATTTCTGCATAAGAAGTTTGCTCTGTTCTAAATAATCCTCTTTCTTGGTACACGTTCTTCTAAGGCGGCAAAATTGGCCGAAGGGGACATTCTGTATCCACCTGGGGTGGTGGTTGCTTTTAGCATGTAAGTATGAATTGCCCCCACTGGGTTTAAAATGAGTTTTAGAAAAGATGTTACCATCTTGGTCACTCTGTAGTTCTAGATCCAGGAAGACTAGACATTTCTCATCTAGGACATGAGTGAATTCTATTCCAAATGGGTTATTTCTACAATGTTCCAGAAAGCTCTGGAGACTTTGGTCTGACCCATCCCAGATGATCAAGATGTCATCAATATATCTTGCATAAAGAACCAGGTTTGCCCCAAAGGGATTGTTCTTCCATATGAATTGTTCTTCCCAAAATCCCATGAAAATATTAGCATAACTAGGGGCAAACCTGGCTCCCATAGCTGTACCTTTTATTTGCAAATAGTGGTCGCCTAAGAAGGAAAAATAGTTGTGCGTGAGGGAGAATTCCACACAATCCAATAGGAACTTAGCCTGCCGAGGATTCATCCTGTCATCCTTTAATAGGAAATGGTTAATGGCTCTTAGGCCAAATGTATGGTTTATTGATGTATATAATGAAGCTACATCCAAAGAGAGCCATCTGTAGCCAGGTAGCCATTTGTAGTTTGACAGTATCTCCAGCACGTGGCCAGAATCTTTAACAAAGGATGGCAACTCGAACACTATATCCTGCAGGAAGTGGTCAATATAGCACCCCAAGTTACTAGAGAGGCTGTCAATCCCAGATATTATAGGTCTACCGGGAGGATTAAGGAGGCTTTTGTGTACCTTCGGTATGTGATAGAAGTGCGGGGTGGCAGCATGTCTATTATACAAAAACAGGTACTCGTTTTTGGTGAGGACCTCTTTGGATAGAGCATCATCTAAAAGTATTTTAAGCTCCTTAGTGTACTCCAGAGTGGGATCTCTTTTTAATGCAGCATATGTTTGGGTGTCACCCAGGAGTCTTCTTGCCTCAGCTAGATATTCATCTCTATTTTGAATGACTAGACTCCCACCTTTATCGGCCTTTCGGATAATTATATCCTTGTTCTGTTTGAGGGCATCTATAGGTACAGCATTTTTGTCTATATTCATATTGGTCTTCATAGGTTTATCGAACTTTATTTTAAACGTGTTAAAAACCGTATCATAAAAAGTGGAGATAAATCTCCCTTTGGCCCAATGGGGAAAGAAAGAGGATTTTGGTCTAAAAGAGGTATGGACCATAGCACTTTTACATGGGGGGGCAAATTTGGGTTCGGAAGTTGTTTGACCCTCGAAGTGTGCTTCTTGATAGAGCTCTTCGAGAATATTAAGTATGGAATCATCTTCCATGCTAATATCAGATGGTAATGGCTCTTCCGACTCTACTCTCACATAGTCTGTGCTATTCACATTCTTAGCTTCTTTTAATGTGTAGTATCTCTGTATAGTGAGCTTACGAATGTATTTATTTAGATCTATAAAAAGTTCAAACAAATTTGGTACACTAGGTGGGGCGAAGTTCAGGCCCTTCCTAAGGAGGTCTAGCTCGGTTTCAGAAAAGACGGAGCTAGAGAGATTATAGATCTTAATAGTAGAGTGAGCGGTATCTAAAGTCTGCCTCTTTTTGTATCTCTCTCCTCCCCTTCTTCCTCTTCGTGTTCTTCTTCTCTTTTCCTTATTTTTTTCCCCGTGGACAGTATATGTGATAGAGGATCCGGTAAAAGGTTTGTTGCAGACCCCCCCAGGGTTACAACTGCTTGTTCTAAAAAAACCAAAGGGGGTGTGATGTCTGAAATGCTTGTACTATTGGCTTCTAGATCGCCAAGAGTGGAAAAAGGATTATACGTGGGAATGCCATTTAACAGTTGACTGTCAATGTCAGAGACAACATCAACATTCTCAGGTAAACCGCCTAGGGTGCAGTTAGCGAGTAGAGGTACTATATCCCTCCCATTGGCTGATGGTATGATGGATGTTCCTCTTTCTAATTGTGAGTTTTCACTAACATTAGCGATGGTTATATTTAAGGGGTCTCTTGTCATTGGAGGATTCACTGTTAGTGATTCTTCAGGTGGATTGGCCTTAGTACCCATAGTATTAATCTTTGTATTATTGTTACGTACAAATGATCTATTCGTAGTAGTTGTAGCTACTCGATTAGGTATAGTAAGGTTGGAGTTTTGTTGGTTTTTGATAGTAGAGTGTTGTTGATGATGGGGTCTATTGTGTGAATGGCCTTCCCCTGAGGTAGTCCGATTCGCAGGGGGATCTTTTTTATGATCAGTTTTAGTATTATTGTATGTTCTGTTCCTATTTGATTTTGCTTTGGTATTGTGGTTTCTTGGTGTTTCTTTTTGATGTTTTCCTTGAGACTGTGTACCGTATGTGTTGTGTCCTGACAATTGCTCGTTTGTCATACCCTTTCTATTTTTACTTCTATTGTCGTTTTTATTTCTACTAACGCTTTCTCTATTGTTAGGTCTTTTCCAATTGAATTCTCGATCATTTAAATAGTCCAATCTATCTCGTTCAAACTTGCCCGATTTTTTACTTATGAGATTAGTCTCATACTCTGTTATCTGTTTATTTACTTTTTGGTCCCAACTTTCGAATGAACTGACGTCAGAGAAAGTGGATAATTCCTCTTGGAGAGAGTGTAGGTCTGCCCGAATCGCAGAGAGATTGCGTTCTCTTTGGATGATGATAAATTGTAACCATTTCTGGTTGTACTCGCGCAGACTTAGAATCCACTTTTCTCTGAGGTCTGGGTCCAAAAATGTACATATTTTAGTGATTCTTAAACCTCTGGGTATTCGTTTAAATTCTAAGTATTTCTGCAGAAGTAGTATATCCCACCACTGCAGCATCTCTCTTTCTAGTAGATCTTTAAGTCTGTGAAACAATGATATCATTATATCTTCCCTGGCTGGAGTCTGTTTCCCAGTGGCTTCCTCTGTGTTTTCTTCGTTCATAGTCGTTTCTAGTTCAAAAGTGTTTATACTGGTTGAAAAACCTTTTGCTAGAGAGGATCTTCTTAGTTGTCTTTCCTCTATTGATTTGACCTTCGCCATTTGTGAATTGTATGTAGCCTTGACCAATGGGGTCATTAAAGCTTGCACACCTTGCTGCTAGAGCTCCCAGAAATTGTATAGAAACACGAAAAAAGTACTCTTGCGCACTGGTGTGTTAGCTAAAGAAATTCAAGAGGGGCTATGGGCTTCGGCTTTGCTGCTCTCGAAGGATGGGATTATCCTAATAGTGAAAAACAAAGAAAGAAACAAGAGAGCGCACCAGCCTAGCGCATAATCCTTGGCAAATTTTAATAAATTAAAAACAAGGTAAAAAGCTACTCACAAAAGTCGCAGGTAAATTAGCATATCAAACGCACAAAGGCAATAATTCCAGTGGTAGGCAGCTGTCCAGATCCCAGGAGGGAGGCACACGGACCGCCGCTGGCTTACGCGTTTCGAAGGTTAGACCTTCTTCCTCAGAGCCTTAGTGGTGGCAGTCTCCTGCCGACTTTTTATATACACATGTTAGGCTGAAACAGACTGATCTGGTTGGTATCAGGACTCCTCCCTTAATTGGTGGGCGGTCCTCTGAGAGGAGGGGAGGGAGGGGGGGAAGGGGGGGGTTTGTTGTGGATCTTGACAAAATAAAATAAACATTATTGAAGGGCCATAACATATTGATTTATTGATTTGATGATTAATTGGTATGCTTTCGTAACCATTATTGTTATCACTAGTAAAATTACAGTGTAAAAATGTAGTAAATACACAATCTGCTGTTCTACCCTCACATTATTACATCTCATAAATACTTACAGAGTAGTGTGAGTGGTCAGAGGGTTATGAGTATGAGAAAGGGGGAGGGGGGGGTATTGTACCTTAACTACTGTTGATCTAATGCCATCTCCTCTGCTCAGATGCGTCTTTCTGCAGGGGCTGTGTCCGTATGGGCTGCCTCTGCTGTCACGTTCGCTCCTGTGCCCCATGAAACTAGGTGGAACGCACGCCGCCGGTTTACTTCCGGGTTGCGGTCCACAGGGCGGAAGTGCGGTCGTGATGTCACATCCTGTGCGCCGTTCGGCGCCTGGGATGTGACTCAATATAGTAAACAGTGGCCTCCATCTTGCTGTAGACACAGATAGAGGTCAAAGTCTGTACCTATAGATGCCCTCAAACAGAACAAGGATATAATTATCCGAAAGGCCGATAAAGGTGGGAGTCTAGTCATTCAAAATAGAGATGAATATCTAGCTGAGGCAAGAAGACTCCTGGGTGACACCCAAACATATGCTGCATTAAAAAGAGATCCCACTCTGGAGTACACTAAGGAGCTTAAAATACTTTTAGATGATGCTCTATCCAAAGAGGTCCTCACCAAAAACGAGTACCTGTTTTTGTATAATAGACATGCTGCCACCCCGCACTTCTATCACATACCGAAGGTACACAAAAGCCTCCTTAATCCTCCCGGTAGACCTATAATATCTGGGATTGACAGCCTCTCTAGTAACTTGGGGTGCTATATTGACCACTTCCTGCAGGATATAGTGTTCGAGTTGCCATCCTTTGTTAAAGATTCTGGCCACGTGCTGGAGATACTGTCAAACTACAAATGGCTACCTGGCTACAGATGGCTCTCTTTGGATGTAGCTTCATTATATACATCAATAAACCATACATTTGGCCTAAGAGCCATTAACCATTTCCTATTAAAGGATGACAGGATGAATCCTCGGCAGGCTAAGTTCCTATTGGATTGTGTGGAATTCTCCCTCACGCACAACTATTTTTCCTTCTTAGGCGACCACTATTTGCAAATAAAAGGTACAGCTATGGGAGCCAGGTTTGCCCCTAGTTATGCTAATATTTTCATGGGATTTTGGGAAGAACAATTCATATGGAAGAACAATCCCTTTGGGGCAAACCTGGTTCTTTATGCAAGATATATTGATGACATCTTGATCATCTGGGATGGGTCAGACCAAAGTCTCCAGAGCTTTCTGGAACATTGTAGAAATAACCCATTTGGAATAGAATTCACTCATGTCCTAGATGAGAAATGTCTAGTCTTCCTGGATCTAGAACTACAGAGTGACCAAGATGGTAACATCTTTTCTAAAACTCATTTTAAACCCAGTGGGGGCAATTCATACTTACATGCTAAAAGCAACCACCACCCCAGGTGGATACAGAATGTCCCCTTCGGCCAATTTTGCCGCCTTAGAAGAACGTGTACCAAGAAAGAGGATTATTTAGAACAGAGCAAACTTCTTATGCAGAAATTCAGTGAGAAGGGCTATGAAGCCAATCACATAAAATCAGCCTTTTCTAAATATCTGGCTCTCTATGACGAACAATCTAGTAAAGATTTGAACAACACAGAACCCCGACACCAGACCACCCCAGCTATTCATCAGGCCTGCTTCTCTACCCAATATACAAGCAAAGCGTTCGAAATTCAGAATATTATCAAAAAGAATTGGAATATTCTGAAGCACGACCCTGTTTTGGGTAAGACACTTCCCGATCACCCCAATATAGTTTTTCGGAAACCTCAAGATCTTAGGAGCCTGATAGCCCCAAGTAGGGTAAAAACATGTACTAGCAAACCAACCAATAGCTGGGCAACAATTTTCGATCAAAAAGGTTGCTATAGATGTGGTGTTAGGAACTGTGGCACATGCAAGTACATGTGGCACAGGAAAAAAACGGTGGTTGGGAGAGACGGAAAAATCCACCCAATTAAGCAATTTATCAACTGCGGAACAGAATATGTGGTATACGGTATAATATGTCCCTGTGGGCGACTATACGTAGGCCGCACACAACGCCCAATGCGAGTGAGAATTGGTGAACACAAATGTGGCATAATAAACCTAAGAGACAAATACCCAGTCCCTAGACATTTTGTAGAAGTCCATCAAGGGGACCCTGCAGGCATGAAAGTTTTTGGGATAGAGTCGATTGGAAGGGAGCTGGATACAGGAAGAAGGTACCAGAGGCTTTGCAAAAGAGAAGCCTTCTGGATCTTTACCCTCGGTAGTCTCAGTCCAGGAGGCCTAAATGAGGATCCAGAAGTACATAAAATAGTCTAATAATATTGGTATTAAGTGTTGCTGATTGTCCCTCCCCCCCCCCCTACCCCTCCCCCCCCCCCTCCCACATCATATCTCATTCACCGATTTTTACTAATATAACCTCTGAGTTATTCGCTATAATATACAAACCACTATAGGAATGTCTATATGTGGTGATAGCAACAAAATCTCCCCTCCCCCTCCCCTCCTCCCTCCCCCCTCCTCTCTCTCTTTTTAGAATAGATAGGCAAGGTACACAGTCCGTTGTACTTATACACGGATTTTAATTTCTACAAAAAAACTGCCTTTTTTTATAATATATATATAAAAAAAGATTTGCCTTTTTTAATAATCACTGTATGCACATATATAGATATGCGATGGATGTGTATAAGGCTTTTACTTCCTATATATATGTGTATACATATATTTATAACGTTTTATAGAAGGTGTATCATATGTATTTTTATTACCATGTATTTTAAATACTATGTAAGTGGGTCTCCTGCTGGCTTCCAAATACACATGTCTTGAGCATTGTTATTTCCAACTTTTGTTTTAGACCAGATTCCACCACTTCCCTCCCTCGGTCCCCCTCAAATTTCTCTGTTTTTATTGCATACTATTGCTCAGCACTCTTTATTGTTACTATTCATTGTTGTCATCCATCTAGTTATACATTTTTAACATTTCCACTCTTTTTGGTCGAAGTCAGACGCTATCAGTCTGACTTTGACCTCTATCTGTGTCTACAGCAAGATGGAGGCCACTGTTTACTATATTGAGTCACATCCCAGGCGCCGAACGGCGCACAGGATGTGACATCACGACCGCACTTCCGCCCTGTGGACCGCAACCCGGAAGTAAACCGGCGGCGTGCGTTCCACCTAGTTTCATGGGGCACAGGAGCGAACGTGACAGCAGAGGCAGCCCATACGGACACAGCCCCTTCAGAAAGACGCATCTGAGCAGAGGAGATGGCATTAGATCAACAGTAGTTAAGGTACAATACCCCCCCCTCCCCCTTTCTCATACTCATAACCCTCTGACCACTCACACTACTCTGTAAGTATTTATGAGATGTAATAATGTGAGGGTAGAACAGCAGATTGTGTATTTACTACATTTTTACACTGTAATTTTACTAGTGATAACAATAATGGTTACGAAAGCATACCAATTAATCATCAAATCAATAAATCAATATGTTATGGCCCTTCAATAATGTTTATTTTATTTTGTCAAGATCCACAACAAACCCCCCCCTTCCCCCCCTCCCTCCCCTCCTCTCAGAGGACCGCCCACCAATTAAGGGAGGAGTCCTGATACCAACCAGATCAGTCTGTTTCAGCCTAACATGTGTATATAAAAAGTCGGCAGGAGACTGCCACCACTAAGGCTCTGAGGAAGAAGGTCAAACCTTCGAAACGCGTAAGCCAGCGGCGGTCCGTGTGCCTCCCTCCTGGGATCTGGACAGCTGCCTACCACTGGAATTATTGCCTTTGTGCGTTTGATATGCTAATTTACCTGCGACTTTTGTGAGTAGCTTTTTACCTTGTTTTTAATTTATTAAAATTTGCCAAGGATAATGCGCTAGGCTGGTGCGCTCTCTTGTTTCTTTCTTTGTTTTTCACTATTAGGATAATCCCATCCTTCGAGAGCAGCAAAGCCGAAGCCCATAGCCCCTCTTGAATTTCTTTAGCTAACACACCAGTGCGCAAGAGTACTTTTTTCGTGTTTCTATACAATTTCTGGGAGCTCTAGCAGCAAGGTGTGCAAGCTTTAACGACCCCATTGGTCAAGGCTACATACAATTCACAAATGGCGAAGGTCAAATCAATAGAGGAAAGACAACTAAGAAGATCCTCTCTAGCAAAAGGTTTTTCAACCAGTATAAACACTTTTGAACTAGAAACGACTATGAACGAAGAAAACACAGAGGAAGCCACTGGGAAACAGACTCCAGCCAGGGAAGATATAATGATATCATTGTTTCACAGACTTAAAGATCTACTAGAAAGAGAGATGCTGCAGTGGTGGGATATACTACTTCTGCAGAAATACTTAGAATTTAAACGAATACCCAGAGGTTTAAGAATCACTAAAATATGTACATTTTTGGACCCAGACCTCAGAGAAAAGTGGATTCTAAGTCTGCGCGAGTACAACCAGAAATGGTTACAATTTATCATCATCCAAAGAGAACGCAATCTCTCTGCGATTCGGGCAGACCTACACTCTCTCCAAGAGGAATTATCCACTTTCTCTGACGTCAGTTCATTCGAAAGTTGGGACCAAAAAGTAAATAAACAGATAACAGAGTATGAGACTAATTTCATAAGTAAAAAATCGGGCAAGTTTGAACGAGATAGATTGGACTATTTAAATGATCGAGAATTCAATTGGAAAAGACCTAACAATAGAGAAAGCGTTAGTAGAAATAAAAACGACAATAGAAGTAAAAATAGAAAGGGTATGACAAACGAGCAATTGTCAGGACACAACACATACGGTACACAGTCTCAAGGAAAACATCAAAAAGAAACACCAAGAAACCACAATACCAAAGCAAAATCAAATAGGAACAGAACATACAATAATACTAAAACTGATCATAAAAAGATCCCCCTGCGAATCGGACTACCTCAGGGGAAGGCCATTCACACAATAGACCCCATCATCAACAACACTCTACTATCAAAAACCAACAAAACTCCAACCTTACTATACCTAATCGAGTAGCTACAACTACTACGAATAGATCATTTGTACGTAACAATAATACAAAGATTAATACTATGGGTACTAAGGCCAATCCACCTGAAGAATCACTAACAGTGAATCCTCCAATGACAAGAGACCCCTTAAATATAACCATCGCTAATGTTAGTGAAAACTCACAATTAGAAAGAGGAACATCCATCATACCATCAGCCAATGGGAGGGATATAGTACCTCTACTCGCTAACTGCACCCTAGGCGGTTTACCTGAGAATGTTGATGTTGTCTCTGACATTGACAGTCAACTGTTAAATGGCATTCCCACGTATAATCCTTTTTCCACTCTTGGCGATCTAGAAGCCAATAGTACAAGCATTTCAGACATCACACCCCCTTTGGTTTTTTTAGAACAAGCAGTTGTAACCCTGGGGGGTCTGCAACAAACCTTTTACCGGATCCTCTATCACATATACTGTCCACGGGGAAAAAAATAAGGAAAAGAGAAGAAGAACACGAAGAGGAAGAAGGGGAGGAGAGAGATACAAAAAGAGGCAGACTTTAGATACCGCTCACTCTACTATTAAGATCTATAATCTCTCTAGCTCCGTCTTTTCTGAAACCGAGCTAGACCTCCTTAGGAAGGGCCTGAACTTCGCCCCACCTAGTGTACCAAATTTGTTTGAACTTTTTATAGATCTAAATAAATACATTCGTAAGCTCACTATACAGAGATACTACACATTAAAAGAAGCTAAGAATGTGAATAGCACAGACTATGTGAGAGTAGAGTCGGAAGAGCCATTACCATCTGATATTAGCATGGAAGATGATTCCATACTTAATATTCTCGAAGAGCTCTATCAAGAAGCACACTTCGAGGGTCAAACAACTTCCGAACCCAAATTTGCCCCCCCCATGTGAAAGTGCTATGGTCCATACCTCTTTTAGACCAAAATCCTCTTTCTTTCCCCATTGGGCCAAAGGGAGATTTATCTCCACTTTTTATGATACGGTTTTTAACACGTTTAAAATAAAGTTCGATAAACCTATGAAGACCAATATGAATATAGACAAAAATGCTGTACCTATAGATGCCCTCAAACAGAACAAGGATATAATTATCCGAAAGGCCGATAAAGGTGGGAGTCTAGTCATTCAAAATAGAGATGAATATCTAGCTGAGGCAAGAAGACTCCTGGGTGACACCCAAACATATGCTGCATTAAAAAGAGATCCCACTCTGGAGTACACTAAGGAGCTTAAAATACTTTTAGATGATGCTCTATCCAAAGAGGTCCTCACCAAAAACGAGTACCTGTTTTTGTATAATAGACATGCTGCCACCCCGCACTTCTATCACATACCGAAGGTACACAAAAGCCTCCTTAATCCTCCCGGTAGACCTATAATATCTGGGATTGACAGCCTCTCTAGTAACTTGGGGTGCTATATTGACCACTTCCTGCAGGATATAGTGTTCGAGTTGCCATCCTTTGTTAAAGATTCTGGCCACGTGCTGGAGATACTGTCAAACTACAAATGGCTACCTGGCTACAGATGGCTCTCTTTGGATGTAGCTTCATTATATACATCAATAAACCATACATTTGGCCTAAGAGCCATTAACCATTTCCTATTAAAGGATGACAGGATGAATCCTCGGCAGGCTAAGTTCCTATTGGATTGTGTGGAATTCTCCCTCACGCACAACTATTTTTCCTTCTTAGGCGACCACTATTTGCAAATAAAAGGTACAGCTATGGGAGCCAGGTTTGCCCCTAGTTATGCTAATATTTTCATGGGATTTTGGGAAGAACAATTCATATGGAAGAACAATCCCTTTGGGGCAAACCTGGTTCTTTATGCAAGATATATTGATGACATCTTGATCATCTGGGATGGGTCAGACCAAAGTCTCCAGAGCTTTCTGGAACATTGTAGAAATAACCCATTTGGAATAGAATTCACTCATGTCCTAGATGAGAAATGTCTAGTCTTCCTGGATCTAGAACTACAGAGTGACCAAGATGGTAACATCTTTTCTAAAACTCATTTTAAACCCAGTGGGGGCAATTCATACTTACATGCTAAAAGCAACCACCACCCCAGGTGGATACAGAATGTCCCCTTCGGCCAATTTTGCCGCCTTAGAAGAACGTGTACCAAGAAAGAGGATTATTTAGAACAGAGCAAACTTCTTATGCAGAAATTCAGTGAGAAGGGCTATGAAGCCAATCACATAAAATCAGCCTTTTCTAAATATCTGGCTCTCTATGACGAACAATCTAGTAAAGATTTGAACAACACAGAACCCCGACACCAGACCACCCCAGCTATTCATCAGGCCTGCTTCTCTACCCAATATACAAGCAAAGCGTTCGAAATTCAGAATATTATCAAAAAGAATTGGAATATTCTGAAGCACGACCCTGTTTTGGGTAAGACACTTCCCGATCACCCCAATATAGTTTTTCGGAAACCTCAAGATCTTAGGAGCCTGATAGCCCCAAGTAGGGTAAAAACATGTACTAGCAAACCAACCAATAGCTGGGCAACAATTTTCGATCAAAAAGGTTGCTATAGATGTGGTGTTAGGAACTGTGGCACATGCAAGTACATGTGGCACAGGAAAAAAACGGTGGTTGGGAGAGACGGAAAAATCCACCCAATTAAGCAATTTATCAACTGCGGAACAGAATATGTGGTATACGGTATAATATGTCCCTGTGGGCGACTATACGTAGGCCGCACACAACGCCCAATGCGAGTGAGAATTGGTGAACACAAATGTGGCATAATAAACCTAAGAGACAAATACCCAGTCCCTAGACATTTTGTAGAAGTCCATCAGGGGGACCCTGCAGGCATGAAAGTTTTTGGGATAGAGTCGATTGGAAGGGAGCTGGATACAGGAAGAAGGTACCAGAGGCTTTGCAAAAGAGAAGCCTTCTGGATCTTTACCCTCGGTAGTCTCAGTCCAGGAGGCCTAAATGAGGATCCAGAAGTACATAAAATAGTCTAATAATATTGGTATTAAGTGTTGCTGATTGTCCCTCCCCCCCCCCCCTTCCCCTCCCCCCCCCCCCTCCCACATCATATCTCATTCACCGATTTTTACTAATATAACCTCTGAGTTATTCGCTATAATATACAAACCACTATAGGAATGTCTATATGTGGTGATAGCAACAAAATCTCCCCTCCCCCTCCCCTCCTCCCTCCCCCCTCCTCTCTCTCTTTTTAGAATAGATAGGCAAGGTACACAGTCCGTTGTACTTATACACGGATTTTAATTTCTACAAAAAAACTGCCTTTTTTTTATAATATATATATAAAAAAAGATTTGCCTTTTTTAATAATCACTGTATGCACATATATAGATATGCGATGGATGTGTATAAGGCTTTTACTTCCTATATATATGTGTATACATATATTTATAACGTTTTATAGAAGGTGTATCATATGTATTTTTATTACCATGTATTTTAAATACTATGTAAGTGGGTCTCCTGCTGGCTTCCAAATACACATGTCTTGAGCATTGTTATTTCCAACTTTTGTTTTAGACCAGATTCCACCACTTCCCTCCCTCGGTCCCCCTCAAATTTCTCTGTTTTTATTGCATACTATTGCTCAGCACTCTTTATTGTTACTATTCATTGTTGTCATCCATCTAGTTATACATTTTTAACATTTCCACTCTTTTTGGTCGAAGTCAGACGCTATCAGTCTGACTTTGACCTCTATCTGTGTCTACAGCAAGATGGAGGCCACTGTTTACTATATTGAGTCACATCCCAGGCGCCGAACGGCGCACAGGATGTGACATCACGACCGCACTTCCGCCCTGTGGACCGCAACCCGGAAGTAAACCGGCGGCGTGCGTTCCACCTAGTTTCATGGGGCACAGGAGCGAACGTGACAGCAGAGGCAGCCCATACGGACACAGCCCCTGCAGAAAGACGCATCTGAGCAGAGGAGATGGCATTAGATCAACAGTAGTTAAGGTACAATACCCCCCCCTCCCCCTTTCTCATACTCATAACCCTCTGACCACTCACACTACTCTGTAAGTATTTATGAGATGTAATAATGTGAGGGTAGAACAGCAGATTGTGTATTTACTACATTTTTACACTGTAATTTTACTAGTGATAACAATAATGGTTACGAAAGCATACCAATTAATCATCAAATCAATAAATCAATATGTTATGGCCCTTCAATAATGTTTATTTTATTTTGTCAAGATCCACAACAAACCCCCCCCTTCCCCCCCTCCCTCCCCTCCTCTTAGAGGACCGCCCACCAATTAAGGGAGGAGTCCTGATACCAACCAGATCAGTCTGTTTCAGCCTAACATGTGTATATAAAAAGTCGGCAGGAGACTGCCACCACTAAGGCTCTGAGGAAGAAGGTCAAACCTTCGAAACGCGTAAGCCAGCGGCGGTCCGTGTGCCTCCCTCCTGGGATCTGGACAGCTGCCTACCACTGGAATTATTGCCTTTGTGCGTTTGATATGCTAATTTACCTGCGACTTTTGTGAGTAGCTTTTTACCTTGTTTTTAATTTATTAAAATTTGCCAAGGATAATGCGCTAGGCTGGTGCGCTCTCTTGTTTCTTTCTTTGTTTTTCACTATTAGGATAATCCCATCCTTCGAGAGCAGCAAAGCCGAAGCCCATAGCCCCTCTTGAATTTCTTTAGCTAACACACCAGTGCGCAAGAGTACTTTTTTCGTGTTTCTATATAATAATTCCTTGCATACTGCCACCAATCAATCCCCCTTTTGGGCAAATTATGGGTTTCATTCCTCCTTTTTACCCAATTCCACACCAGAAGCTTCAGTACCTGCGACAGCCCTGTTTTCAAAGTAGGAGATGAATTATAGCTGTCTGCTATAAATCTTAAAATCCCCTGCCCAAGGTGCTAAGTCCCTTTCCCAGGAGGGAAGATCTACCACCACCTCCGGTTCTGGTAGAAGGCGAGGTGGAGTTTGAAGTGGAAGAAAAAGAGAGAGGAAAGTACAATACCTCATCAAATGGAAGGGGTACCCCCTAGAAGATAACTCCTGGGAGCCCTCTAGCAATGTACATGCTCCACATCTTATACAAGCCTTCCACAACAAACATCCAAGAAAGATGGCTAGTTTGGGCATAAAGAGGCTGCCCCTTGGGGGGGCACTGTCAGAGAAATAGCTTCAGCAAACCTTACTGGCGCCTTCCTGTGCACATGCGTGGAAGAATGACGGTTCGGCACATGTGGGTGCAAGACGGAGCGAGACAGCATGGGGGTGTGTGCACTGACGTACGCATTGCGTGGCAATCAGGACTCTCTGCTGGCCTATAAAAGGCTGCTCATACATGCATCACATTGCTGGGTTGTCTTCAGCTCTTCCCTGTTCCTGAACCTGTATTATACTTCCAAGTGATTCCTGTTGTGACCTCGGCTTGCCTCCTGGCCTGCTCTGATCTCTTCTCCAGTGTTTGACCCCCGGCTTGGCTCACAGACTTTGCTATACTTGCACCTGCCTGATTACCAGTGTTTGACCCCCGGCTTGTCTCACGGACTTTGCTATACTTGCACCTGCCTGATTACCAGTGTTTTTGCTTTGCTTTTCACTTACCTGTAACTGAACCTTGGCTGGCCTCACCACAGCCTCCAATCTGCTCTCCTGTGTTCTACCCTCAGCCAGGCTTTTACTAAGTGTCCGGAACATTCCTTGTTGTCTTCACAAGCAAAAGTCTCCAAGTGATCATCAGCTCAAGCCTTCTCCAACCTGCTGGCAACCCGTGCTTCTTTAAACCCTATACCTCCTGTACCACCTTCAGGGGTATACTGCGCTTAGCCGCAAGGGGAGCCTCTCTCAGCATCTTGGCCTCAGAAAAGGTACCTGACACAATCAGCAAAAACTAGCAAAGGCCTACATAAAACATATTTAGAAGCAGTGAATGTAATATTACTTAAACATTGACTACAGGTGAATCACCCTGGTTCATGTTTTTTTTAATCTGCAGTGAATTTTTGGCGAAGATCACGTTTACCACTTTATAAACAAGTCCCCAAGAGTTTTCTGCTCAGTTTGGCTAAACAGTCCTAAATATGAAAAATGTAAGCCAAAACTTTAGGGACATTCAGAAACAAAATCTAGCAAATGGTGGAAGAAAAGCTTAACACTAACTATTTTTCCCTCCCCCCCTATCTATTCTGCATGGCTTGGACATGGTCGGCACTCCCTTCTCTCCCCTGCAGCAACAGCTTGCAGGTGGGTGCAACGTGGTGCAGAGACAGTCATTTAAATAGGTAGGTGCAATAGAACTTGTATTGAAGGAATGCAGCAACAGTTTACAACAAGCCCGTTGGGAAAGCCACCCAGCCGGGCACACTTGCAGTTCAGTAGCATGACTGGAGTAGATTCCAGCCGGAATGACAGCATCTGTTGAGAGGGGACTGAATGTGGCCTGGCCACCTGGTCCCGATTGGGAGAATGTCCAGAAGAGCTGAGGCCCTATGCTTATTATCCTCATCAGGAACCTTTCTCTAGCACTGTTACTGTCCCTCACAGAAGTGGTACCTGTCCCTACTCTGTCCACTGGCAAAAACATGCCAAAACTCAGGAGCCAGGGCTTTATATAGGCTCTTCCTGACCTAAGATGGCTGCTTGAGTCACGTGGGACAGCAGCATCCAATAGGATAGTTTTACCAGTGACCCAGGAAACCATAAAGGAACCTTGTTCCTCCTGACTTCCTCTTAAGCTACAGTGCCACTGCGGGAGAGCGCCACCTGCTGTGGAAAAACTAGACTGCAGTTTTTTTACACGGGGTAGGGCAGGATAGGTAGGAAGAAAGAGGGTTGAAATATTTTTAAGAGTAGATGGCATTTGGCTTTTCTTACAATTTAAGCTGGCCTTACACTATTCGATTTATTCCCATTCATCCTGTTAACAGCAAGGATGTATGAATCCTGCTTCTGGGCCATTGCGTTCTGACAGCCACATGGTGACTATCAGAACATCTGAATAGCAGATATATTTTTTGCTCAGCTCTTTCGAATTTTCAGTTATAGAATTTCAGAAAGGAGCGAGCCAACAGGGCCATCCACTAATGCCTCGTTTCCACTGAGCGGATCGGTTTGGTTTGGTACGGTATGCTATTTTGAGTGTTTCCATTATGAAAGTGGCCCTTACAACCGAACTGAACCGCACCATTCTGGGTCCTGCTTCAGATGTGGGGCCATAGAAAATGATAAGGTTTGGTTAGGGCGGAGCTATGATACATTCCACTGATTGGCGGACGTGTGACTCCATGCTAGCCATTTTTTTCTAAACCCATGTATGGCCCCTGGCGGTCCCACTTGCAGTGGAAATGCTCACCTGAATAGGCCGGACCATTGTAGGCCTTCCAAACTGTACCGATTTGAACCAATCTACTCAGTGGAAATGAGGCATAAGTGAATTTCCTGAAGTAACAACAGTATTTATTTTAACCACTTGCCGACCATCTGCAGTTGTACGGCAGCAGAATAGCACGGCTGGGTGAAATGACGTTATGTAACGTCGCTTTGCCCTATGGCCACTAGCAGGCGCGTGCGCGCTGCTGGAGGCAGGCGTGCGCCCCCTGCTCACCCGCGGAGCCGATGCGAGTGCCCGGCAGTCACTGCCGGGCTCCCACGATCGCTCAGGGCACACAGAGAACCGGGATCTGAGTGTGTAAACACACCCTTTACGTTTCTCTGAGGGGAGAAGTGACAGATCGTCTGTTCATACAGGGTATGAACAGCGATCTATCTCTTTCTCTACACAGTCCCCACCCCCCCTTCAGTTAAGATGGCTGCACCATCTTTAATGCATCTTTTAGGGTGTGCCCCCCAAATATCTTGTTTGTCTATTGTATGGATTCTGACCAAATCCTTTTGGGTGTGGAGCACCCCACTCCCTCATTAAGTACCTCTCATTAGTGTCCACTTGTGTCATGGGTGGAGACCTCAAAGTTCTCCCATATAGAAGAGTGTATTGCTCTCATGGTTCAGAGAAGCAGGATCTCCCAATCTATGGATAGTGTAGGACCCACTAATCATGGGTTACTTTGTCTCAGTAAGTGGGCTTAAGCACCATATAGCAATATGGTGTGACCAAATCCCCATATTTTTTGATAATGTTTTTTGAAAGTGTCTAGGTGTTTTTAATAAGCCTTGCTGGAGGTAAATGTCTCTTTTGCATGTGTGAGCTGTAATATTTTGTTCTTTTTTTTCCCCCTTCAGTTAGAACACACAGCAGGGAACACATTAACCCCTTGATTGCCCCCTAGTGGTTAACCCCTTCACTGCCAGTGACATTTTTACAGTAATCAATGCATTTTTATAGTACTGATCGCTGTAAAATTGCCAATGGTCACAAAAATGTGTCAAAATTGTCCGACGTGTCCGCCATAATGTCGCAGTCCCAAAAAAAAAATCGCAGATCGCTGCCATTACTAGCAAAAAAAAATAATAATAAAAATGCCATAAAATTCTGCCCTATTTTGTAGACTCTATAGCTTTTGGGCAAAATGAACAATATACAATTATTGTGATTTTTTTACCAAAAACATGTAGAAGAAAACTGAGGAAAAATATAGTTTTTTTATATATTTTGGGGAATATTTATTATAGTAAAAAGTAAAACATAATGTGTTTTTTTCAAAATTGTTGCTCTTTTTTGTTTATAGTGCAAAAAATAAAAACCACAGAGGTGATCAAATACCACCAAAAGAACGCTCTATTTGTGAGAGAAAAAAGACGTCAGTTTCGTTTGGGTGCAACGTCGCACGACCACACAATTGTCAGTTAAAGCGACGCAGTGCCGAACCGCAAAAAGGGCTCTGGTCAGGAAGGGGGTAAAAACTTCCGGGGCTGAAGCGGTTAAACTTTAAATACAAATTAAAGTGATTGTAAACCCCATAATGAATATGGTGTACTTTCCTGCTCTGTGCAATTTTTTTGCACAGAACAGCCCCGGTCCTCCCCTTCTAGGGTGGGTACCCTGCAGACGCTTCTCCCCTTGCCAAGTGCCCACCATAGCCGGCCACATGCTATCGGGGCACTTATGCTAGCCCCCTCCTGAGCCAGCTCTGTGTTAGATAAGTAGAGCATGGCTCAGGCCCCGTGCCCACTTCACTGGCTGTGATTGACAGCAGTGGGAGCCTTTGAGGAGGGAAAGAGCCAAGAGAACAGCTGCTCTTGTTCACATTTCTGGATCAGGATTGGTCTCAGGTAAGTATAAAGGGTGGGTGGAGCTGCAATCAGAAGGTTTTAATAATGAAGAGAATGCAGTAAGGTTAAAAAAAAAGCTTCAAGCTTTAGAACTACTTTAAATCCATCTTTATTAAGTTTGTAATTCTCCTCCTTAATCAACTAAGGTTTATGGGGATTAATTGTGCAACTGGTAAATATTCATACCATGCCCAGTCTTGAAAAAAGTGCACCAGATCCAAACATTGTTTGCAATTAATATGTGATGGTGTTGCAGAGGTTTAATATGGTGCAATAATAAGAGTTTGAAATTTTCAAAAGCACTCAATGCTGCGGAAAATTTAAGAGATGAATATCATGCAGCAATGTTTCCAGTGTTTGGATATGTGAAAATTACAATTTCTGAAAATGGGACTATTTCCTTTTTTATTCTACCTTTCTACAGGAATGGACAAAATAATGGAAACACTTTAGCAAGATGAAAGGCCTAATATAGAGTATAACCACCCATTGTGTACAGAACAGTTAATTTTTTTCTTGAAATACTGTAACCCAAGCCCTATTGGTAAAGTCCCCAGCTCTTTGAGGGATGAAGGAAAGAAAATGCCTTGTTCTGTGATCCATAATTTGCTGTAACAATTCAATGATAATGAGTCCTGGAGATTTTCTAGGCCAAGAAAAACAAGTGACATCATCTTGGGGTTTGTGAAATCTTTATTTTTTTCCAGCATGTATGGGGACGGTATCATCCTAAAAAATGTAAATATAATAAGGGAACAATGTTTGCAGATTGTTTACACCTAGTCATAAAAAGGGATCTTACATTCCTTGGTCATACTATAACAGCGACTATTATGTATAAGGAGGCAAATTTATTAAGGGAATGAATGTGTGAAGATTCCCTTCTATTAGCCAATCATTAGCAGATAAAATAATTAAACAGGGATTTCCTTTTTACATGACTGTATAATTTAAGTGAATTGTCACACATTTTAATCTTATTTTTAATAAATGTAGGAGATGACTTCCTATACTTTTGGTTTAGGGTTTTTTGGTTTCCTCTCTCTATATAACAGTTGGTTAAAGTAATTCTAAATAAAAAATATATTAATAATTAGGTAGCCAACTTCCCTGTTACTTGATGTACCCCATCCTCCTCTTCCCCAGATGCATACCTGTAGGAAGGGGAGGTTGGTTTTAGTTAGTGGCTGACCCAGGCTGGGGGGGGGGGAGTTAATATGTGTGTGCTGCTGTTCCCAGGCTTTTTGCATCCAGCCAACCTACCAGTTATATAAGTACAGGGGAAGGCTGGGTTCATGGGTCTCTCATCAGCTATGGGGCAGGGCATGCTGTGATTCATGCAGAGTGGAGCTGCTGTGCCTTGCAGTTGGTCAGAGACACTGGAGATTCAGGGATCAACCAAGCAAGAAAAATCCCAGCTATGGACTACTACCTTGTGGAGGTATGCCCGGGCAGCCAGCTAGGAATATTTAGGGTATTTCTTATGTAAATATTCATTATGGACTGTACAGCCAAAATACTTTATTGTAAAGTTGTATCAACTGTCCTGAGCCTGGTCTGAAGTTATTCAAGGGGTGCATGTTGGCTCTGGCATATCAAAAGACCAGTGTCAGAACAGCACAAGTGAGGTATGAAGCTTAGCTGCTACAAAGAGCCCACTTGGGAAGTCAGCAGTAAAGTTGCTATGGTTAACCAAGGTCAAAAACAGGCTGAAAAGTAACCAGTCATTAAGTGTGGTACCTGGTGAAGGTGACAGGTCCTCTGGTATCAAGGATGTCAATGTTCTGGCTAATTCCCCAGCAATCAGTTTCCAGTAGCAGCCAGAACCAATACTGCGTTATGGAGATCCATGACCTGGTAACTGGGTATGGCATGAAGGGGTTAATAAGTCCACGCATAAAGTCTGCGCTATGTGCACGTTGGGATCCCATTCTGTTACTGGGAGTGAGGTAACAGAGGTATGCTGAACTGGTGGAGAGGGCACGGGCTCAGCAGTGTTCCACCTAATTGCAACATACATCAAGTTAAGTTATGTAGTGACATACGGCTGTACTTTCAGAGGAACCCTGTACTTTTTCTACTGCACACAGTGTTACAGCTCATCTCTAAGTTAGGGAACTACCTTAATGTAAGACTTTCACATGACAGCAGTCCCCGCCAGGTCCCAGGCATTGGTGAGCTTGGGGTGATGGTAAAAGGTACCTCCATGTGCAATGCGAGTGGCCCCATCCACATACGTACCTCTATCCTGTAGGCACAGCCTCTTGAAATGTTTTCATCCTTCACGGAAAATCTTCTCAGCGTTGGTTGTGCCTGTGCAGTAGATTCCCATAAACTTTTATGGGACAGTCAGACTTTCCACAGAGAATTCTGAATATTTGTTTGAAGGTGCTTTATTGTAAACTTTTTTGGGAGAAATGAGAGAAGTTAGAAGGAAGATTGATGCTTAACAATATAAAGCTGGCCATAGATGGGTAGAATTTCAAATGAAAATTCCCAGGAAATGTATGTTCTAAGAAAGTTTGTTTTCTATTTTTTAGTGGGTCAAATCAATGTTTGTTTTTGACCACAGTGATGAGAACATTTGCAGAAGCAGGATGGAAATTCTTTCTCAAACAAATTAATTTTTAACAGTGTAAGTGGTTTTCCTTTGGTAAAGTCCATTTGTTTCTAAATCAAATGCTAAATGCAAAAAAAAAAAATCTTGACATTCAATTGTTCTGAGAATGTTTGTACTAATTCTCCTAAGACTTTTCCTAAGAATTGTAATGTGAAATTCTATCTATCTATGGCCAGCTTAACAATTATGTTGAAGCAGCACATAAAATGTGCATCATAAGCCTGATAATAAATTGTCATAGCTTGCTTCACACTGACTGATATCTTTTCTAAAGCAATAGATTCTTTTTAAAATTATGCTCACCTCTATTTAGCATGTGCATTTGATATGTGCTAAGTTTTAATTAGTTAACCTGCTTATCATGAGTTTACAAACCTTATTTACCATAACTACTACAGTTATGTATATTTTGCTTTTCAAAAGCACTTTATGCTTCTAAATATATTTCACATTTTTGTTTTGGGGGACTAAGTTCAAATAGCAAAGTGTAGAGGTCACTGACATTTATCCAATGTCAATAGAAAGCGACATACCTGTATAATTATCATAAAAATCTTGATATACTTGCAATTTAATCCATTGTAAACTCCTATCGCAGAACACTCTGTATGTGCCCAGAATTGTAAAGTAGTTCCAACATCTCATTTATATTGAAAACGGTAAATAGCTTCCTATTCTTCTGGGTGTTTATAAAATGTATCTGCCCTTGGTTAAATAAACTTTGATTCATGAATTGAAATTGAAATGGAATAAATGCAACATTTCCTTTCGTTATTAATTAATTATTTCACATTTTAGCAAGAGGCCAAAAAGAGTACAAATAGAAGATTTTATTATTGTTAAATGTGAATCACTTCAGCTGAAGATTATGCTATGTTATATTGCTAGAATACCAATGAAGGTTTTCAGCTTGAAAATGTACCTTTGATATTCTTTTTTTTTTAAAAGCTGAGACAAGAGTGAAAGAAGAATATATTTAGTATTTAGACTTGGTTGACATTCTATATAATAAATAAACTGAATTAGAAATGGAAGTATGCAACCTTGTCTGTTTTTAAAAATGGTTGGTACCCTTCACACTCCACATAGAATCATATGTTCCATACTTTGCACAATGATTGACAAATAGTCTGGTACTGTCATAGGAGGACAGAAAGACTCCAGCTGCAGTAAAGTCCTTCCATATGTCTTTATTTATAAAATATTTCAATAAAAGCTTGAATCTGGGTTTCTCCCCTCCTATCCCCCACTGCCATTTTTTCATTTTTTCAACCCTGGGGTCCTCTGCTGTTTTATGCTTTTTTTCCCTGTATTCATCCTATTTTAGAGAAGAAAACCCATATTGAGGGATATGGGACTTTAAGGGTGCTTGATAATATAAATAGATATCACACTAAATTTAATAAAGAAAAATTATATATTTTTATTACAGAAAAGAATAACATTAAATCATTCTACATGGTTCACCTTACGGCTTCTTCACGAAAATGCATGGACTTTATTTCTAGTAAATAGATACAAAGATAAATCAGCAAAAGAAAAAAGTACATATGCAAAGCAAGAAAAGAAACTTCCATAAAAACATGTTAAAGTACATACAGTGCCTTGCAAAAGTATTCACCCCCTTGGCTTTTTACCTATTTTGTTACATTACAGCCTTTAGTTCAATGTTTTTTTTTTAATCTGAATTATATGTGATGGATCAGAACACAAAATAGTCTAAGTTGGTGAAGTAAAATTAGAAAAATATATACATAAAACTATTTTTCAGAAATAAAAAACTGATAATTGGCATGTGTGTATGTATTCACCCCCTTTGTTATGAAGCCCATAAAAATTTCTGGTGCAACCAATTATCTTCAGAAGTCTCATAATTAGTGAAACAATGTCCACGTGTGTGCAATCTAAGTGTCATTACATATACACACCTTTTTGAAAGGCCCCAGAGGCTGCAACACCTAAGCAAGAGGTACCACTAACCAAACACTGCCATGAAGACCAAGGAACTCTCCAAACAAGTAAGGGACAATGCTGTTGAAAAGTAAAAGTCAGGGTTAGGTTATAAAAAAATATCCAAATCTTTGATGATCCCTAGGAGCACCATCAAATCTCTCAACCAAATGGAAAGAACATAGCACAACAGCAAACCTGCCAAGAGACAGCCCCACACCAAAACTCATGGATCGGGCAAGGAGGGTATTAATCAGAGGCAATACAGAGACCTAAGGTAACCCTGGAGGAGCTGCATAGCAGAGACTGGAGTATCTGTACAAAGGACGACAATAAGCCGTACGCTCCATAGAGTTGGGCTTTATGGCAAAGTGGCCAGAAGAAAGCCATTACAGAAAAAAACAAAATGGCACGTTTTGAGTTTGCGAAAAGGCATGTGGGAGACTCCCAAAATGTATGGAGGAAGGTGCTCTGGTCTGATGAGACTAAAATTGAACTTTTTGGCCATCAAAGAAAACGCAATGTCTGGCGCAAACCCAGCACATCACATCACCCAAAGAACACCAGCAGGAAACATGGTGGTGGCAGCATCATGCCGTGGGGATGTTTTTCAGCAGGTTGGACTGGGAAACTGGTCAGAGTTGAGGGAAAGATGGATGGTACTAAATACAGGGATATTCTTGAGCAAAACCTGTACCACTCTGTATGTGATTTGAGGCTAGGATGGAGGTTCACCCTCCAGCAGGACAATGACACCAAACACACTGCTAAAGCAACACTTGAGTGGTTTAAGGGGAAACATGTAAATGTGTTGGAATGGCCTAATCAAAGCCCAGACCTCAATCCAATAGAAAATCTGTGGTCAGACTTAAAGATTGCTGTTCACAAGCGCAAACCATCCAACTTGAAGGAGCTGGAGAAGTTTTGCCAGGAGGAATGGGCAAAAATCCCAGTGGTAAGATGTGGCAAGCTCATAGAGATTTATCCAAAGCGACTTGGAGCTGTGATAGCCGCAAAAGGTGGCTCTACAAAGTATTGACTTTAGGGGGGGTGAATAGTTATGCAAATTGACTTTTTTCTGTTATTTTGTCCTATTTATTGTTTGCTTCACAATAAAAAAAAAATCTTCAAAGTTGTGGGCCATGTTAATTCCAGGTTGTAAGGCAACAAAAGACGAAAAATGCCAAGGGGGTGAATATTTTTGCAAGGCTCTGTATATTAATACATACATAGATGCATCCCTGTATATAGCAGGAATTTCCCAACCAGAAGTTCCTGCCCCAATGTTTTGGGATTCAGAGCCAGATCTACAATGGGTAACTAATATCAGAGCGAATTTCTGGACACAAATGGTCCCACCCGCAGGAATCTCCCACATTGTATATGATTTTAAAACCAATGTTTCCTTTGAATCAATCAAAAATGTTAGTATGACATGTCAGTCTTAGTGCATGTCTATATTTATATTTAGAGGTATATGCTTACATAAGAAACTTCTTTTAAATGGATAACTGGGAGCCTATGATCCCATGCAGCTGACAGCAATGATTATCTAGGCTGTGTAGAGCAGGAGTCAGGTTTCTAAAATAAGGTAACATTAGGGCATAAGAGAGACAGTATCGTTGTAATAAGGTCCCTTATAAATTCAATCATTTAAGAATTCCTGCTAATATGATAAAGGAAAAAATTTGCCTTCACATGCTATTTAGTCCGTGGATACAAAGACTTCAAAGCAAAACTGAATATAGAAGCAACCATAAATAAGAAAATGAATCTGCAGGTAAAGATGAAAAAGGGGAATAGAGCCTTAAATATACCACACCTTTTATTATTAAGTAATGCAATGCAATTGCCGTGCATGTGAAAGGTGTTGTCAATAAGTTCAGTAGATCTACCTGTTAACAGCTGCATGAGGTGTAGGGCTCCCAGGGACTCCAGCAGCGTAAATGGCACCGCATGAGTCCATTTATACCTCTCCCCAGTGCATCAGGTGGGCACGACATGTGATGTCACGCCATGATGAAGCAACACGGACGCTGTGGAGGAATACTGTATCACAGAGGGAGCGTCGCCTCCCTACCGAAGTCCCGCCCTGCGCCAATAGCTGACAGACAGAGGGGCCACCGCACACAGACACGCCTAGAGGGCGTGCAGAGTGCGGTGACACCATCACATACTTCAGCCGCTCATCCGCAAAACCGTGACACAGTGGGGGCAAACGTCCCTTCGGGAAAAAGCAGCACCTCATTTCTGGACACACAGGGATGCTCCTGTTTCCACGGGAGCACAGCAAGTGATCCCTTGAGATCAGGGATCATACTGTTGTGGGCCCCTGGGTGTCTGTGCGGGGATCCTATGGCAAATAGGTGGAGGAGGCCCGCAAGACATCATGCCCGATGATGTGCTCTGGATGAGGAAAAAATAAAATAAAGAAAAATAATCCAAACAAAGGGGGAGAAAAAAAAGGAAAAGGATTGATTAAATTTCTCGTGTTTAATGATGGTTCAAGATAAATATGAGAATCCTGCCAGGAACATGGGTGCATCTTTACAACAATAAATATATTAATACAATTTATACAGGTAAACAGATATATCACATTGAGCTCTTATCTAATAGTTCTTAATAAGTGCCCCTCTGCACAAAGAGGGATATTGGAGGGGATTCAGTAAAGAGCCCCAAAAGTGGCAGCATGGCATTCATAGGAAAATGGGGAAACAAGGGCGTGTGGAAATAATCCATACTAATGGCATTAGGGGACTGGGTTAAGACAGAACCACAAAATTGGCATCTTAGGAACTCAGAAAAACTATAAAAAGGGCTTGTAGCTAATGCCCTCATTTAAATTTGATCATCTCTGCGTTTTTTATTTTTTGCGCTATAAATAAAAGAAGAGTGACAATTTTGAAAAAAACATGGGGGAGATTTACTAAAACTGGAGTACTCAGAATATGCTGCAGCTGAGTATGGTAGCCAATTATCTTCTAACTTCAGCTTGTTCAATTAAGCTTTGGCAATAAAACCTGGAAGCTGATTGGTTTCAATAGAGAGCTACACCAGATTTTGCACTCTTCAGTTTTAGTATATAACCCCTATATCTTTTATTTTTTGCTATAATAAATATCCCACATTTAAAACAATAAAATAAATGTTTTCCTCAGTTTAGACCAATATGTATTCTTCTACATATTTTTGGTAAAAAAAAAATCGCAATAAGCGTATATTGATTGGTTTGTGAAAAAGTTATAGCGTCTAAAAAATAGATAGATTTTATGGCATTTTTATTATTTTATTTTTTTTTTACTTGTGGCGATCTGCGACTTTTATCGGGACTGCAATATTGCGGCGAACAAATTGGACATTTTTGTCACATTTTTGGGACCAATGACAATTATACAGTGATCAGTGGCAAATGCACTGATTACTGTATAAATGTCACTGGCAGGGAAGGGGTTAACACTAGGGAGCGATCAAGGGGTTAACTGTGTTCCCTTACTGTGTTCTAACTGTAGAGGGGATGGGACTGTCTAGAAGGAGAGAGAGATCGGTGTTCATACTTAGTTTGAACACACAATCTGTCTCTATTCCCTGAAAGAACCCGGATTTGTGTTTTTACACACACAGATCCAGGCTCTCGCTCTGTCACGGGTGCCCAGCGATCATCGCGCCTGTCGGGCACTCGCATCGGCTCCGGGCACACGCTGCGGTGTGCGCGCGCCCCTAGTGGCCAAAAGGAAAAGTGATGCAAGGTAATGTCGATTTGCCCAGCTGAGCCAACTTGCCGCAGTAAAACTGCAGCAGCTAGTCTGGAAGTGGTTAACATGTGAGTATAAGCTTTTTACATGTGGATAGAGGTACTCATCTATAATCTGGCTGCAACAGGATATAATTGAGTGCCCAGGTGGGGGTAACACCCCTTTATGCACCTTGGGCAATGCATAAAATGTGGGTATACGAGAGTTGGTGGTATTGAAAAATTTGTGTTAGTGTCAATGGTACCCTTATTTTGAGCTCGAATGAGAATGTCCCTATATTGTTTGTTACTTTGCGCCACAAATGATGCTGGTACAGATCTGTACCCATAGGTGTGCGCAGCCTATTGCATTAGGGTGTGCACCCCAAAGCTCAAACATACATGCATGTGTATATATATATATATATATATATATATATATATATATATACACACACACACACACATGTAATATATATATATATACTGTATACACCCCTCTGACGCCACGTGATGTCATAGGAAGGCCGGGCTGCATGTTTACATCACAGAGTGGCCCCGCCCTCAGCTATATAACAGCTGTCACTGAGAAGAAGCCTCACTTGGTGGGAGCCTCCCATGGAGGCGGAGCTGTTGCAGCTTTTTTTTCCTTTTTTCGGCTCGTCGGGCAGAGTGAGATGGATCTACATGGTGGGACATTTTTATTTTTTTATTTTTTAATAAAGGACTTGTCCCAAAGTGTCTCCTGTCTTTTTTACTATTTTTGACACTTTTTTGTGAAATGGTAGGGGTACAGTGTACCTGTTACCAATTCACATGGGGGGGGGGCCGGGATCCCCTTATTAAAGGGAGCTTCCAGATTCTGATAAGCCCCCCGCCTGCAGACCCCCACAACCACCGAGCAAGGATTGTGGGAATGAGGCCCTTGCCCCCATCAACATGGGGAAAAGGTGCTTTGGGGTTTTACCCAAAGCATCCTCCCCATTTTAAGGGCATGTGGCCTGGTATGGTTCAGGAGGGGGGAGCTCTCTCGTCCCCCCTCTTTTCCTGAGGCCTGCCAGGTTGTGTGCTCGGATAAGGGTCTGGTATGCATTTTGTGGGGGACCCCTACGCCATATTTTTATTTTGGCCCAGGGTTCCCCTAATATCCATAGCAGAACTGAAGGGCCTGGTATGGATTTTGGGGGGACCCCCTTAATATTCATATAAGACCTAAAGGGCCTGGTAATGAACTGGAGGGGAACCCATGCCATTTCTTTCAATGAGTTTTGTCTATATTGCCGAGACCCGACAGTTCATTACAGCCGCGATCAGTTTTAAATGACTTTTTTTCCTTTAGAGATATAATTTTGCTGGGGTACTGTTCTAAATGTGGGAAAACTGCACCACTTTACAGGCATACTATAGACACCCCCCAGGGACGATATTTAACCACTTCCATACAGGGCATTTTCACCCCCTTCCTGCCCAAGCCAATTTTCAGCTTTCAGCACTGTCGCATTTTGAATAACAATTGCGCGGTCATACAACACTGCACCCAAATGAAATTTTTATCATTTTTTTCCCCACTAATAGAGCTTTCTTTTGGTGGTATTTGATCACCCCTGCGGTTTTTATTTCTTGTGCTATAAACAAAACAAGAGTGACAAGTTTGAAAAAAACACAATATTTTTTACTTTTTGCTATAATAAGTATCCAAATTTTTTTTTTTTTTTAGACAAATTTTTTCCTCAGTTTAGGCCGATACGTATTCTTCTACATATTTTTGGTAAAAAATATCGCAATAACGTATATTTATTGGTTTGCGCAAAAGTTATAGCATCTACAAAATAAGGGGATAGATTTATAGCATTTTTATTATATTTTTTTTTTACTAGTAATGGCAGCAATCTGCGATTTTTATCATGACTGCGATATTGCGGCGGACACATCGGACAATTTCGACACATTTTTGGGACCATTCACATTTATTCAGCGATCCGTGCTATAAAAATGCATTGATTACTGTATAAATGTGACTGGCAATGAAGGGGTTAACCAGGAGGGGGCACTGTAGGGGTTAATGTGTTGCTAGGGAGTGATTCTAACTGTGGGGGGAGGGGATTCACAAGGGGAGGAGACCGATCGGTGTTCCTCTGTACAAGGAACACACCATCGGTCTCCTCCCATCTGACAGGACGTGGATCTGTGTGTTTACACACACAGATCCATGGTCCTGCTCGGTTACCGGGCAATCTCGGGCACCCGGCGGACATTGCGGCCGCCAGGCACACGCACCGGGACCCGAGCGATGCGGCCTGGAAGGCTGCGCCGTCATATGACGGCGGCCCAGAACAACAGCTTCACCGTCCCGCCGTCATATGACGGCGGGCGGGCAGCAAGTGGTTAAAGGAATATTTTATTTTTATTGTTTCACTTTAAGCATTATTAAAATGACTGCTCCTGAAAAAAACCTCCGTTTTTGAAACTTTTTTTTGCATTGATACATGTCCCCTGGGGCAGGACTCGGGTCCCCAAACACTTTTTATGACAATAACTTGCATATAAGCCTTTAAAATTAGCACTTTTGGTTTTTCATGTCAGTGTCCCATAGACTTTAACGGGGTTCTGTGGCTTTCGAATTTGCCGCGAACACCGCATAATGTTCGTTGTTCGCCGAACGTCCGAACAACGAAAGATCGGCCCGAACTTTTGCTTGGGCCAAACCGTTCGCCCATCCGTACTAGGAAGGATGCACAACTAAAAGAATGTATTAGACATACAAATTATATCAGAATACAATGTTGTTGATACTGTCTAAGGGAATCACACTGCTCTGTAGCTCCACATGTACCTTAAAGGCATTGTTTAGCATTCAATTTAAAGAATTGGTGTTTGTTTCAATTTAAAGAGTTGGTGTTTGTCTCATGTCACCCATAAACTTTACAATTTGAGAGTTTTTCAATGAGTTCTCCAGCTGTTGCTGACTAGCTTTACAAGTTTGGTAGCTCCCAAACCCAATATATGCTATGCATGTATGCCATACCTTGCAGTGATGAGTTAAAAATACTCTCCAACAGTTAAAAAAGAGTAGGAGTATATTACTATGAATTTAGGGCTGTATTTGTATTACAAATCAGCAGGTCTGGATGTACAGTTATCCACTGGGGAAAAATAAGTGATTTTCAAGTCACAAAGCACCTTCATATCTGCCAGTTTTATGTAGCTATGCTATTATGATTATTTAGAAGGACAGTTAGTCCACATTGTAGTTTTGTTTACATGTTGTTATTATTAATATATATTCTGTTATTGCTATTATTAATCACATTGTGGGAGAAAAATTAAAATACCTTCTTGTATTGGAGGATAAAAATAGTAGCACAGTTAAAATAGGGCATTGTGAAAAAATATGTCCGTTCAAAATTGTTGGATAATATTATAATTGTTGCATTCTCCTTTGACCTTACTTTATTTAGTGGTCAGGAGTAACATTGCACCAGATAAAAATTAAGACAATGAAACTTCAGATTCACAGGAAACTTTCACAGGTTAGGGTTAGAATTAGTGATGAGCTAAGGGCTGGACTGAACCAAGTTTAGCCCAAATCTGCAGGGAACTGTCACATAATAGCAGGCTTCTGGTCCTCCCCTTTTATTCGCTGGATTTCTGTTTTTTCAATCATGGAGGCTCAGCATCACATGGGAACATTTCCACACGTTCGGCGAACACCGGACAATATGTGGTGTTCACGACAAATTCAAAAGCCATGGAACACCGTTAAAGTCTATAGAACATTAACATGAAAAACCAAAAGTGCTCATTTTAAAGGCTTATATGCAAGCTATTGTCAAGTGTTTTGGGACCCGGGTCCTGCCCCAGGAGACATGTATTAATAACATGTAACAAAAAAAGTTTTAAAAACTGACTTTTTTTGGGAGCAGTGATTTTAATAATGCTTAAACTGAAACAATACAAATGGGGGGTGTCTATAGTATGCCTGTAAAGTGGCACAGTTTTCCCATGTTTAGAACAGTACTGCAGCAAAATTACATTTCTAAAGGAAAAAAGTCATTCAAAACTGATTGCAGCTGTAATGAATTGTCGGTTCTTGGCAATATAGATGAAACTCATTAAAAAAACAGCATGGGTCCCCCCCAGTCTATTACCAGGCCCTTTGGGTCTGGTATGAATATTAAGGGGAAACCCGAACCAATAATTAAAAAAAAAAATTATGTGGGAGTCCCCCTAAAATCCATACCAGGCCCTTCAGATTTGGTATGGAAATTAAGGTGAACCCTGTGCCAAATTTAAAAAAAATGGCGTAGGGGTCCCCCACAAAATCCATACCATACCCTTTAGGTCTGGTTTGGATTTTAAGGGGAACCCTGCACCAAAATAAAAAAAATGGTGTAGGGGCCCCCCCAAAATCCATACCAGACCCTTATCCGAGCACGCAACCTAGCAGGCCACAAGAAAAGAGGGGGGACGAGAGAGCCCCCCTTCCTGAACCATACCAGGCCACATGCCCTCAACATGGGGAGGGTGCTTTGGAGTAGCCCCCAAAGCACCTTGTCCCCATGTTGATGGGGACAAGGGCCTCATCCCCACAACCCTTGCCCGGTGGTTGTGCCGGTATGCTGGTGGGGGGCTTATCGGAATTTGGAAGCCCCCTTTAACAAGGGGACCCCCAGATGCCGGCCTCCCCCCGTGTGAATTGGTAATAGGTGCATAGTACTCCTATCATTTCACAAAAAAAGTGTCAAAAATAGTAAAAAAGACAGGAGACACTTAGGGACAATTCCTTTATTAAAAGATAAAAAAATAAAAATGTCCCACAATGTAGGTCCCACACCACCGACGTTGCGAAGAAAAAAGAAATAAGGAAAAGCAGCAACACCTCCGCCTCCATGGGAGGCTCCCGCTGAGTGATTATCATTATTATTATTATACAGGATTTATATAGCGCCAACAGTTTGCGCAGCGCTTTACAACATGAGGGCAGACAGTACACTTACAATACAAATCAATACAGGAGGGATCACAGGGCCCTGCTTGTTAGAGCTTACAATCTAGAAGGGATGGTCAAGTGGAAACAAAAGGTAATAACTGTGGGGGATGAGCTGATGGAGAAAATGAAAATACAGTTGTTAGGTGTGGGTAGGGTAGGCTTCTCTGAAGAGAAGGGTTTTCAGGGATTGTCTAAAAGCTAATAAAGTAGGAGATAAGCGGACAGATTGGGGTAGGGCATTCCATAGGATTGGAGAGGCTTTGGAAAAGTCCTGGATGCGAGCATGGGAGGAGGTTATGAGGGAGCTAGAGAGCATGAGGTCTTGAGAGGAACGAAGAGAATGAGTAGGTTGGTATTTAGAGACTAGGCTAGTGATGTAGCTGGGTGTGAAACTGTGGATGGCTTTGTACGTAGTTATGCTTCTTCTCGATGACAGCTGTTATATAGCTGAGGGCGACCCCGCCTTCCTCAGACATCTATGGAAAGCATAGAGGAGGACAGGAGCATGTACGTCCAAGGATGATACACAAGAGTGCTCTTCCAGACCACACCCTTTCCAATGAACCAGGTACTGTATTTGTCCACGGAACCTACGGAAGTCAATGATTGATTGTATCTCATACTCCTCATGGTTTTGAACCGGGTGAGGACACGGTACCGAGGTGATGCACACCAAGGGTTTTAATAAGGAGACAAGAAATACATTTAAAATATGCGTGTTAGAAGGAAGGTCTAATGCGTAAGCCACTGGGTTGATTATACGGAGAATACAGAAAAGCCCAATAAACCATGGTGCCAGTTTCAGTGAGGGAACATGCAGTTGGAGGTTACAAGATGACAGCCAGACCCTCTCCTCAACCTGGTAGGAAGGCGCAGGTAGGTGTTTGCAGTCAGCATGGAGTCTGTACCTAACACTGCCACGTTGCAAAGACTCTTGGACCTGCACCCAAGTGGAACGAAGACCATGGAGATGCTCCTCTAACGCAAGAATTCTTTGAGGAGCAAATGAGTCAGGCAACATGGATGGTTGGAAACCATAATTTGCCAAAAACTGAGACAATCGGGAAGAGGTATTGGTGGCACTATTGTGAACAAACTCCGCCCAAGGTAAGAGGTCTGACCAGTTGTTATGGTGGTCAGAAATATAGCAGCATAGAAACTGCCCCAAGGCTTGGTTGGCTCGTTCTGCAGCCCCATTGAACTGCGGGTGAAACACAGAGGAGAAGGAAAGCTGAATTCCCAACTGCACAAAAGGCTCACTAAAATCTGGAGACAAACTGGCTACCCCTGTCTGAGATGATAACCTTGGGTAGCCCATGTAATCGCAAGATCTCCCGAGAGAAAATGGATGCCAGTTCCTTCGATGTGGGCAACTTCTTAGGTGGAATACATAATGACATTTTCAAGAACCGGTCAACCACCATAAGAATAACGGTGTTGCCCTGGGAGTTGGTTAACTCCACAATAAAATCCATAGACAGGTGGGTCCAAGGCCTCTCTCCATTGGGTATGGGTTGTAGGAGACCCACTGGAAGGTGTTGTGGTGTCTTACACTAAGCACACATGGAACAGGTGGCTATGAAGGCAGCTACATCCGCACAGATACTAGGCCACCAGAATTGTTGGGAAATGGCCCAAATGAGTTGATTCTTCCCTGGGTAGCCAGCTGCCTTGGGAAAAGGGTAAGTCTAGAGCAAAGCAGTGCGGAGACTCTCAGGGACAAAGCAGCGGTCACAAGGTTTCTCGGGAGGAGAGTGGATCTGAGCGGCAAGAATTCTGTCACCCAAGGGTGAAGTGAGACTCGTATGAACAGTGACCAGAATACAATCGGGAGCTATCACAAGAGGAACTGACTCCAGCTTGGAAGTGGAGGAAAACTGTTGCGACAATGCATCAGCCCTTTCATTCTAGGTACTGGGTAAGAACGCGACTATGTAATTGAAGTTTGACAGAAAAAGAGCCCATCGTGCCCTTCTGGGAGATAAACGTTTTGCCTCAGACAAGAATGTGAGATTCTTGTGGTCACTCAAAATGAGAACCAGCACAGTAGTACCTTCGAGGAGATGCCTCTATTCTTTAGGAGCAAAAATGATCGCTAACAGCTCTCTGGTATGGAATTTAGGGGGAACCCCACGTCATTTTTAAAAAAAAATTTGGCCGGGGTTCCCCTTAATATTCATACCAGACCTGAAGGGCCTGGTATGGAATTTAGGGGGACTTCCACGTCATTTTTTTTTTTAAATTTTGGTTCGGGGTTTCCCTGTGGGGAATTCCCATGCCGTTTTTATCAATGAACTTCTATGTGTATTGTCGGCAATGCAATAGCCGCGGGTAGTTTTAAATGGGTTTTTTCCTTTGAAATGTCATTTTGCTGTCAGACTGTTCTAAACACGGGAAACATGCGCCCCTTTACAGGCATACTATAGACACCCCCCCAGGTACGAAATTTAAAGGGATATTACACTTTTATTGTTTGACTTTAAGCATTATTAAAATCACTGCTCCTGAAAAAACGGCTGTTTTTAAAACTTTTTTTGCATTGATCCATGTCCCCTGGGGCAGGACCCGGGTCCCCAAACACTTTTTATGACAATAACTTGCATATTAGCCTTTAAAATTAGCACTTTTGATTATTCATGTTCGTGTCCCATAGACTTTAACGGTGTTCACGTGTTTGAGCGAACTTTTTTCCTGTTCACATGCTCTGGTGTGAACCGAACAGGGGGGTGTTCGGCTCATCCCTAACCACCACCCATTGCTGCAACATATCTCGGAGGACATCGCTGATAAATTCCTGAAAAACTGCAGGAGCATTGTAAAGACCAAACGGCATTATGAGTATTCGTAAAGTCCTGTCCTAGTATTGAATGCAGTTTTCCATTCGTTGCTCTCCTTAATCCTCACGAGATTGTATGCCCCTATCAGATCGAGCTTTGTGAAAACCGTTGCTCCCTTGAGGCGGTCAAATAATTCCATCAGTAACGGAATCAGATACGCGTTCTTAATCGTGATGCGATTGAGACCCTTATTATCAATACAAGGTCTCAGTTCTCCACTCTTCTCTTTCACAAAGAAGAAGCCAGCACCAGCAGGAGACAAGGATTTGCAGATGAACCCTCGAAAAAGTGCGTCAGCAATATAGTTCTTCATGGCTTTATTCTCAGAGACCGACAAAGGGTAAACCCGGCCACAAGGAGGCTTGGCACCAGATGAAGATCAATTGCGCAATTATACAACCGGTGTGGAGGCAAACTACCTGCTTGATCTTTGTCAAAGACATTTACGATACTCCTCTGGCAGGGAGGTGAGTGAAGAGGTACACAAGACCCTGGCCACTTGTTGAAAACATGTCTTACTGCATTGTGGCGACCAGGAAAGAACCCCAGCCTGAAGCCGATCAAAAGAGGGGTTGTGCCTTTGTAACCAAGGATAACCAATAACCACTAAGTAATGGGGTGAGGAAATAACTTGAAACTGAATTATCTCATGGTGAAGAGCCCCTATGGCCATGGTCAATGGAACAGTCTCATGAGTCACATGGGCAGGCTGTAGAGGTCTCCCATCAATAGCCTCAATGGCAAGTGGAGTGGCACGAAGCTGCAGCAAAGTGATTAGACACAAAGGCACTATCTATGAAGAGGCCTGCTGCCCCGGAGTCAATTGAAGCCTGTGTCTCAATGGAAGACTCAGACCAAAAAAAGGGTAACCGGAACACCTAAGGTCTATCCCCTACAGGACCTCAGGTGCAAGTGTTTCCATGATGAGTAGGACAGGACTTCAACAAGCGACCTGCCTGGCCACAATAAAGGCACATTCTCTTCCTCCTCTAAAGGGCCCTCTCCTCTGCAGAGAGATGTCTGAAGCCCAACTCTATGGGTTCTACTTCACTAGCAGACTCAGTACAAGGAGGCATGGGAGGTGAGGGAGGCAAGGGTGGGACTGCAAAGTTTGGAGCCAAACGTAAAGGAAGCTTCCGCAAACGCTCCTTAAAGGAAGTTCTCTCTTGGAGTCTGGATTCAATCAGAATGGCAAAGGTGATCAACTTCTCCAGATCTGTAGGTATGACTTGGGCTGCTATCGCATCTTTCATGTTATCTGTGAGACCATGAGAAAAAGCAGCCACAAGGGCCTCATTGTTCCAACGACTTCTGCTGAAAGAGTACAGAATTCAATGGTGTAATCAGCAACAGTTCTCATACTCTGATGGACATGAGGCTCTTGGCAGAAGAAGCAGAGTGAGTGGGAATGTCAAATACCCTTTTAAAGGAAGCCACAAACTCTGGGTAACTCAGGACCAGGGCCGTACTTACAATTGGGCTTGACTGGGCTCAAGCCCATGGGCCCCGTCCAATAGGAGGCCCCGCGGGCAGGCCTGGATCCACGGCAAACACCAGCCTGCTAGCCATCCCATTTCGTCTGTACCGCTGCTTATTTTACGGCGACCGATCAGGCTTGTGTTTACTTCCACTTCCTGATAGCGGTGGAATGCACCAATGGGCGGACATGATGTCATCAGCCAGAAATGATGGCCGCGTTGCCTCCCATGTCTTGCATCATTTCCAGCTGATTACATCACGTCCGCCCTATGGTGCGTTCCACCGCTACCATGAAGTGGGAGTACACAAGCCCGATCGGTCCCCATGAAATAAGCAGTGGTGCCGGCTAAACAGGCTTGCTAGCGGGCGGGAGTTTGCCGCCCCCCTGAGTGTGCCCCTGAATGTTAGAACTCATGGGGCCCCCGTACATCCTACCTGACAGGGCCCCCTTCGACCCGGTGGCAAGTGACACACTGCATCAGCTGACAAGTGACACCCTGCATCCGCTGACAAGTGACACCCTGCATCCACTGACAAGTGACACCCTGCATCCACTGACAAGTGACACCCTGCATCTGCTGACAAGTGACGTGACAAGTGACACCCTGCATCCGCTGACAAGTGACGTGACAAGTGTCACCCTGCATCCGCTGACAAGTGACTCCCTGCATCCGCTGACAAGTGACACCCTGCACCTGCTGACAAGTGGCGTGACAAGTGACACCCTGCATCCGCTAACAAGTGACACCCTGCATCCGCTGACAAGTGACACCCTGCATCACTGACAAGTGACGTGGCAAGTGACACCCTGCATCCGCTGACAAGTGATGTGGCAAGTGACACCCTGCATCCGCTGACAAGTGATGTGACAAGTATCACCCTGCATTCACTGACAACTGACACCCTGCATCGCTGGACAGTGACGTGGCAAGTGACACCCTGCACCTGCTGACAAGTGACACCCTGCATCCGCTGACAAATGACACCCTGCATCCGCTGACAAGTGACACCCTGCATCCGCTGGCAAGTGACGTGGCAAGTGACACCTTGCATCCACTGACAAGTGACACCCTGCATCCACTGACAAGTGATGTAGCAAGTGACACCCTGCATCCGCTGACAAGTGACACCTTGCATCCGCTGACAAGTGACGTGACAAGTGACACCCTGCATCTGCTGACAAAGTGACACTCTGCATCCACTGACAAGTGACGTGGCAAGTGACACCCTGCATCTGCTGACAAGTGAAACCCTGCATCCGCTGACAAGTGTCACCCTGCATCCGCTGACAAGTGACGTGACAAGTGACACCCTGCATCCGCTGACAAGTGACACCCTGCATTGCTGACAAGTGACGTGGCAAGTGACATCCTGCATTCGCTGACAAGTGACACCCTGCATCTGCTGACAAGCGACGTGGCAAGTGACACCCTGCAACGTCTGACAAGTGACGTGGCAAGTGACACCCTGCATCCGTTGACAAGTAACACCCTGCATCACTGACAAGTGGTACCCTGCATCCACTGACAAGTGACACCCTGCATCCGCTGACAAGTGACGTGACAAGTGACACCCTGTATACGCTGACAAGTGACGTGAAAAGTGACACCCTGCATCCGCTGACAAGTGACTCCCTGCATCCGCTGACAAGTGACACCCTGCATTACTGACAAGTGACGTGGCAAGTGACACCCTGCTTTCGCTGACAAGTGACGTGGCAAGTGACACCCTGCATCCACTGACAAGTGATGTGACAAGTGACACCCTGCATCCACTGACAATTGACACCCTGCATCGCTGACAAGTGACGTGGCAAGTGACACCCTGCACCTGCTGACAAGTGACACCTTGCATCCGCTGACAAGTGACGTGACAAGTGACACCCTGCATCTGCTGACAAAGTGACACTCTGCATCCACTGACAAGTGACGTGGCAAGTGACACCCTGCATCTGCTGACAAGTGAAACCCTGCATCCGCTGACAAGTGTCACCATGCATCCGCTGACAAGTGACGTGACAAGTGACACCCTGCATCCGCTGACAAGTGACACCCTGCATTGCTGACAAGTGACGTGGCAAGTGACATCCTGCATTCGCTGACAAGTGACACCCTGCATCCACTGACAAGCGACGTGGCAAGTGACACCCTGCAATGGCTGACAAGTGACGTGGCAAGTGACACCCTGCATCCGTTGACAAGTAACACCCTGCATCACTGACAAGTGGTACCCTGCATCCACTGACAAGTGACACCCTGCATCCGCTGACAAGTGACGTGACAAGTGACACCCTGTATCCGCTGACAAGTGACGTGACAAGTGACACCCTGCATCCGCTGACAAGTGACTCCCTGCATCCGCTGACAAGTGACACCCTGCATCACTGACAAGTGACGTGGCAAGTGACACCCTGCTTTCGCTGACAAGTGACATGGCAAGTGACACCCTGCATCCACTGACAATTGACACCCTGCATCGCTGACAAGTGACGTGGCAAGTGACACCCTGCACCTGCTGACAAGTGACACCCTGCATCCGCTGACAAATGACACCCTGCATCTGCTGACAAGTGACACCCTGCATCCGCTGACAAGTGACACCCTGCATTGCTGACAAGTGACATGACAAGCAACATCCTGCATCCGCTGACAAGTGACACACTGCATCCGCTGACAAGCGACGTGGCAAGTGACACCCTGCAACGGCTGACAAATGACGTGGCAAGTGACACCCTGCATCTGCTGACAAGTGACACCCTGCATCCTCTGACAAGTCACACCCTGCATCCACTGACAAGTGACACCCTGCATCCGCTGACAAGTGACGTGACAAGTGACACCCTGCATCCGCTGACAAGTGACACCCTGCATCTGCTGACAAGTGACACCCTGCATCCTCTGACAAGTGACACCCTGTATCCGCTGACAAGTGACGTGGCAAGTGACACCCTGCATTCGCTGACAAGTGACACCCTGCATCCACTGACAAGTGATGTGGCAAGTGACACCCTGCATCCGCTGACAAGTGACACCCTGCATCCGCTGACAAATGACGTGACAAGTGACACCCTGTATCTGCTGACAAGTGACACCCTGCATCCACTTAAAAGTGACACCCTGCATCCACTGACAAGTGACGTGGCAAGTGACACACTGCATCCGCTGACAAGTGACACCCTGCATCCACTGACAAGTGACGTGACAAGTGAAACCCTGCATCCGCTAACAAGTGACACCCTGCATTGCTGACAAGTGACGTGGCAAGTGACATCCTGCATCCGCTGACAAGTGACACCCTGCATTCCTTGACAAGCAACGTGGCAAGTGACACCCTGCAATGGCTGACAAGTGACGTGGCAAGTGACACCCTGCATCCGCTGACAAGTGACACCCTGCATCCGCTGACAAGTGACGTGGCAAGTGACACCCTGCACCTGCTGACAAGTGACACCCTGCATCGCTGACAAGTGACGTGGCAAGTGACACCCTGCATCCGCTGACAAGTGACACCCTGCATCCGCTGACAAGTGACGTGGTAAGTGACACTCTGCATCTGCTGACAAGTGACACCCTACATCCGCTGACTAGTGACACCCTGCATCCGCTGGCAAGTAACGTGACAAGTGACACCCTGCATCCACTGGCAAGTGACACCCTGCATCCGCTGACAAGTGACACCCTGCATCGCTGACAAGTGACATGGCAAGTGACACCCTGCATCTGCTGACAAGTGACATCCTGCATCCACTGACAAGTGACACCCTGCATCCACTGAAACGTGACACCCTGCATCCGCTGACAAGTGACACCCTGCATCTGCTGACAAGTGACACCCTGCAACTGCTGACAAGTGACGTGACAAGTGACATGCTGCATCCACTGACAAGTGACACCCTGCATCTGCTAACAAGTGACATGGCAAGTGACACCCTGCATCCGCTGACAAGTGACACCCTGCATCTGCTGACAAGTGACACCCTGCATCTGCTGACAAGTGACGTGACAAGTGACACCCTGCATCCGCTGACAAGTGACACCCTGCATCTGCTGACAAGTGACGTGTCAAGTGACACCCTGCATCCGCTCACAAGTGATGTGGCAAGTGACACCCTGCATCCGCTGACAAGTGACACCCTGCATCTGCTGACAAGTGACACCCTGCATCTGCTGACAAGTGACGTGACAAGTGACACCCTGCATCCGCTGACAAGTGACACCCTGCATCTGCTGACAAGTGACGTGTCAAGTGACACCCTGCATCCGCTCACAAGTGATGTGGCAAGTGACACCCTGCATCCGCTGACAAGTGACACCCTGCATCCACTGACAAGTGACGTGACAAGTGACACCCTGCATCCGCTGACAAGTGACACCCTGCAACGGCTGACAAATGACGTGGCAAGTGACATATTGTATCCGCTGACAAGTGACACCCTGCATCCTCTGACAAGTGGCACCCTGCATCCACTGTCAAGTGACACCCTGCATCCACTGACAAGTGACACCCTGCATCCGCTGACAAGTGACGTGACAAGTGACACCCTGCATCCGCTGACAAGTGACGTGACAAGTGACACCCTGCATCCGCTGACAAGTGACACCCTGCATCCACTGACAAGTGACATGGAAAGTGACACCCTGCATCTGCTTACAAGTGACACCCTGCATCCACTGACAAGTGACGTGGCAAGTGACACCCTGCATCCGCTCACAAGTGACACCATGCATCCGCTGACAAGTGACACCTTGCATTCGCTGACAAGTGACACCCTGCATCCACTGACAAGTGATGTGGCAAGTGACACCCTGCATCCGCTGACAAGTGACACCCTGCATCCGCTGACAAATGACGTGACAAGTGACACCCTGTATCTGCTGACAAGTGACACCCTGCATCCACTTACAAGTGACACCCTGCATCCACTGACAAGTGACGTGGCAAGTGACACACTGCATCCGCTGACAAGTGACACCCTGCATCCGCTGACAAGTGACGTGACAAGTGACACCCTGCATCCGCTAACAAGTGACACCCTGCATTGCTGACAAGTGACGTGGCAAGTGACATCCTGCATCCGCTGACAAGTGACACCCTGCATCCGTTGACAAGCAACGTGGCAAGTGACACCCTGCAATGGCTGACAAGTGACGTGGCAAGTGACACCCTGCATCCGCTGACAAGTGACACCCTGCATCCGCTGACAAGTGACACCCTGCATCCGCTGACAAGTGACGTGGCAAGTGACACCCTGCACCTGCTGACAAGTGACACCCTGCATCTGCTGACAAATGACACCCTGCAACTGCTGACAAGTGACACCCTGCATCCGCTGACAAGTGACACCCTGCATCCACTGGCAAGTGAAGTGGCAAGTAACACCCTGTATCCACTGACAAGTGACACCCTGCATCCACTGACAAGTGATGTAGCAAGTGACACCCTGCATCCGCTGGCAAGTGACACCCTGCATCCGCTGACAAGTGACGTGACAAGTGACACCCTGCATCTGCTGACAAGTGACACTCTGCATCCACTGACAAGTGACGTGGCAAGTGACACCCTGCATCTGCTGACAAGTGACACCCTGCATCCACTGACAAGTGACATGACAAGTGACACCCTGCATCCGCTGACAAGTGACACCCTGCATTGTTGACAAGTGACGAGGCAAGCGACATCCTGCATCCGCTGACAAGTGACACCCTGCATCCGCTGACAAGCGACGTGGCAAGTGACACCCTGCAACGGCTGACAAATGACGTGGCAAGTGACACCCGGCATCCGCTGACAAGTGACACCCTGCATCCTCTGACAAGTGACACCCTGCATCCACTGACAAGTGACGTGGCAAGTGACACACTGCATCCGCTGACAAGTGACACCCTGCATCCGCTGACAAGTGACATGACAAATGACACCCTGCATCCGCTAACAAGTGACACCCTGCATTGCTGACAAGTGACGTGGCAAGTGACATCCTGCATCCGCTGACAAGTTACACCCTGCATCCGTTGACAAGCAACGTGGCAAGTGACACCCTGCAATGGCTGACAAGTGACGTGGCAAGTGACACCCTGCATCCGCTGACAAGTGACACCCTGCATCCTCTGACAAGTGACATCCTGCATCCGCTGACAAGTGATGTGACAAGTGACACCCTACATCTGCTGACAAGTGACACCCTGCATCCGCTGACAAGTGACATCCTGCATCCGCTGACAAGTGATGTGACAAGTGACACCCTGCATCTGCTGACAAGGGACACCCTGAATCCGCTGACAAGTGACATGGCAAGTAACACCATGCATTGTTGACAAGTGACGAGGCAAGCGACATCCTGCATCCGCTGACAAGTGACACCCTGCATCTGCTGACAAGCGACGTGGCAAGTGACACCCTGCAACGGCTGACAAATGACGTGGCAAGTGACACCCTGCATCCGCTGACAAGTGACACCCTGCATCCTCTGACAAATGACACCCTGCATCCACTGACAAGTGACGTGGCAAGTGACACACTGCATCCGCTGACAAGTGACACCCTGCATCCGCTGACAAGTGACATGACAAATGACACCCTGCATCCGCTAACAAGTGACACCCTGCATTGCTGACAAGTGACGTGGCAAGTGACATCCTGCATCCGCTGACAAGTTACACCCTGCATCCGTTGACAAGCAACGTGGCAAGTGACACCCTGCAATGGCTGACAAGTGACGTGGCAAGTGACACCCTGCATCCGCTGACAAGTGACACCCTGCATCCTCTGACAAGTGACATCCTGCATCCGCTCACAAGTGATGTGACAAGTGACACCCTACATCTGCTGACAAGTGACACCCTGCATCCGCTGACAAGTGACATCCTGCATTCGCTGACAAGTGATGTGACAAGTGACACCCTGCATCTGCTGACAAGGGACACCCTGAATCCGCTGACAAGTGACATGGCAAGTAACACCCTGCATCCGCTGACAAGTGACGTGGCAAGTGACACCCTGCATCCGCTGACAAGTGACACCCTGCATCCGCTGACAAGTGACATGGCAAGTGACACCCTGCATCTGCTGACAAGTGACACCCTGCATCCTCTGACAAGTGACGTGGCAAGTGACACCCTGCATCCGCTGACAAGTGACACCCTGCATCCACTGAAAAGTGACGTGGCAAGTGACACCCTGCATCTGCTGACAAGTGACACCCTGCATCCACTGACAAGTGACGTGGCAAGTGACACCCTGCATCCGCTGACAAGTGACACCCTGCATCCGCTGACAAGTGACACCCTGCATCCGCTGACAAGTGACACCCTGCATCGCTGACAAGTGACGTGGCAAGTGACACCCTGAAGCTGCTGACAAGTGACACCCTGCATCCGCTGAGAAGTGACACCCTGCATCTGCTAACAAGTGACACCCTGCATCCGCTGACAAGTGACACCCTGCAGCCGCTGACAAGTGACGTGGTAAGTGACACTCTGCATCTGCTGACAAGTGACACCCTACATCCACTAACTAGTGACACCCTGCATCCGCTGGCAAGTAACGTGACAAGTGACACCCTGCATCCACTGGCAAGTGACACCCTGCATCCGCTGACAAGTGACACCCTGCATCGCTGACAAGTGACATGGCGAGTGACACCCTGCATCCGCTGACAAGTGACATCCTGCATCCACTGACAAGTGACACCCTGCATCCGCTGACAAGTGACACCCTGCATCTGCTGACAAGTGACACCCTGCAACTGCTGACAAGTGACGTGACAAGTGACATGCTGCATCCACTGACAAGTGACACCCTGCATCTGCTAACAAGTGACATGGCAAGTGACACCCTGCATCCGCTGACAAGTGACACCCTGCATCTGCTGACAAGTGACACCCTGCATCTGCTGACAAGTGAAGTGACAAGTGAAACCCTGCATGCGCTGACAAGTGACACCCTGCATCTGCTGACAAGTGACGTGTCAAGTGACACCCTGCATCCACTGACAAGTGACGTGGCAAGTGACACCCTGCATCCGCTCACAAGTGACACCATGCATCCGCTGACAAGTGACACCCTGCATCCGCGGACAAGTGACACCCTGCATCGCTGACAAGTGACGTGGCAAGTGACACCCTGCAGCTGCTGACAAGTGACACCCTGCATCCGCTGAGAATTGACACCCTGCATCCGCTGACAATTGACGTGGCAAGTGACACCCTGCATCTGCTAACAAGTGATGCCCTGCATCGCTGACAAGTGACGTGGCAAGTGACACCCTGCAGCCGCTGACAAGTGACGTGGTAAGTGACACTCTGCATCTGCTGACAAGTGACACCCTACATCCGCTGACTAGTGACACCCTGCATCCGCTGGCAAGTAACCTGACAAGTGACACCCTGCATCCACTGGCAAGTGACACCCTGCATCCGCTGACAAGTGACACCCTGCATCGCTGACAAGTGACATGGTAAGTGACACCCTGCATCCGCTGACAAGTGACACCCTGCATCCTGCATCCGCTGACAAGTGACACCCTGCATCCGCTGAGAAGTGACACCCTGCATCCGCTGACAAGTGACGTGGCAAGTGACACCCTGCATCTGCTAACAAGTGACGCCCTGCATCGCTGACAAGTGACGTGGCAAGTGACACCCTGCATCCGCTGACAAGTGACGTGGCAAGTGACACCCTGCATCCGCTGACAAGTGAAACCCTGCAGCCGCTGACAAGTGACGTGGTAAGTGACACTTTGCATCTGCTGACAAGTGACACCCTACATCCGCTGACTAGTGACACCCTGCATCCGCTGGCAAGTAACGTGACAAGTGACACCCTGCATCCACTGGCAAGTGACACCCTGCATCCGCTGACAAGTGACACCCTGCATCGCTGACAAGTGACATGGCTAGTGACACCCTGCATCCGCTGACAAGTGACATCCTGCATCCACTGACAAGTGATGTGGCAAGTGACACCCTGCATCCACTGAGAAGTGACACCCTGCATCCGCTGACAAGTGACGTGGCAAGTGACACCTTGCATCCGCTGACAAGTGACACCCTGCATCTGCTGACAAGTGACACCCTGCATCTGCTGACAATTGACGTGACAAGTGACATGCTGCATCCACTGACAAGTGACACCCTGCATCTGCTAACAAGTGACATGGCAGGTGACACCCTGCATCCGCTGACAAGTGACACCCTGCATCCGCTGACAAGTGACACCCTGCATCCGCTGACAAGTGACACCCTGCATCCGCTGACAAGTGACACTCTGCATCTGCTGACAAGTGACGTGTCAAGTGACACCCTTCATTCGCTCACAAGTGATGTGGCAAGTGACACCCTGCATCCGCTGACAATTGACACCCTGCATCCACTGACAAGTGACACCCTGCATCCGCTGACAAGTGACACCCTGCATCCGCTGACAAGTGACACCCTGCATCCGCTGACAAGTGACACCATGCATCCGCTGACAAGTGACACCCTGCATCCGCTGACAAGTGCCACCCTGCAACGGCTGACAAATGACGTGGCAAGTGACACCCTGTATCCGCTGACAAGTGACACCCTGCATCCTCTGACAAGTGACACCCTGCATCCACTGTCAAGTGACACCCTGCATCCACTGACAAGTGACACCCTGCATCCGCTGAGAAGTGACGTGACAAGTGACACCCTGCATCCGCTGACAAGTGACACTCTGCATCCACTGACAAGTGACGTGGAAAGTGACACCCTGCATCTGCTGACAAGTGACACCCTGCATCCACTGACAAGTGACGTGGCAAGTGACACCCTGCTTCCACTGACAAGTGATACCCTTCATCCGCTGACAAGTGACACCCTGCATCCGCTGACAAGTGACGTGACAAGTGACACCCTGCATCCGCTGACAAGTGACTCCCTGCATCCGCTGACAAGTGACACCCTGCACCTGCTGACAAGTGGCGTGACAAGTGTCACCCTGCATCCGCTGACAAGTGACACCCTGCATCCGCTGACAAATGACACCCTGCATCTGCTGACAAGTGACACCCTGCATCCGCTGACAAGTGACACCCTGCATCCGCTGACAAGTGACGTGGCAAGTGACACCCTGCATTCACTGACAAGTGACACCCTGCATCCACTGACAAGTGATGTGGCAAGTGACACCCTGCATCCACTGACAAGTGACATGACAAGTGACTCCCTGCATCCACTGACAAGTGACACCCTGCATCCACTGACAAGTGACGTGGCAAGTGACACCCTGCATCCGCTGACAAGTGACACCCTGCATCCGCTGACAAGTGACACCCTGCATCCGCTGACAAGTGACGTGACAAGTGACAACCTGCATCCGCTAACAAGTGACACCCTGCATTGCTACAAGTGACGTGAAAAGTGATATCCTGCATCCGCTGACAAGTGACACCCTGCATCCTCTGACAAGCGACGTAGCAAGTGACACCCTGCAACGGCTGACAAGTGACGTGGCAAGTGACACCCTGCATCCGCTGACAAGTGACACCCTGCATCCTCTGACAAGTGACACCCTGCATCCGCTGACAAGTGATGTGACAAGTGACACCATGCATCTGCTGACAAGTGACACCCTGCATCTGCTGACAAGGGACACCCTGAATCCGCTGACAAGTGACATGGCAAGTAACACCCTGCATCTGCTGACAAGTGACGTGGCAAGTGACACCCTGCATCCGCTGACAAGTGACACCCTGCATCCGCTGACAAGTGACATGGCAAGTGACAGCCTGCATCTGCTGACAAGTGACACCCTGCATCCGCTGACAAGTGACGTGGCAAGTGACACCCTGCATTCGCTGACAAGTGACACCCTGCATCCGCTGACAAGTGACACCCTGCATCCACTGACAAGTGACATGGCAAGTGACACCCTGCATCTGCTGACAAGTGACACCCTGCATCCACTGACATGTGACGTGGCAAGTAACAACCTGCATCCGCTGACAAGTGACACCCTGCATCCGCTGACAAGTGACACGGCAAGTGACACCCTGCATCCGCTGATAAGTGACACCCTGCATCTGCTGACAAGTGACACCCTGCATCCGCTGACAAGTGACGTTACAAGTGACACCCTGCATCCGCTGACAAGCGACACCCTGCATCCGCTGACAATTGACACCCTGCATCGCTGACAAGTGACGTGGCAAGTGACACCCTGCATCTGCTGACAAGTGACACCCTGCATCCACTGACAAGTGACGTGGCAAGTGACACCCTGCATCCGCTGACAAGTGACACCCTGCATCCGCTGACAAGTGGCACCCTGCATCGCTGACAAGTGATGTGGCAAGTGACACCCTGCAGCCGCTGACAAGTGACACCCTGCATCCGCTGAGAAGTAACACCCTGCATCCGCTGACAAGTGACGTGGCAAGTGACACCCTGCATCTGCTAACAAGTGACGTCCTGCATCCCTGAAAAGTGACTTGGCAAGTGACACCCTGCATCCGCTGACAAGTGACACCCTGCAGCCACTAACAAGTGACATGGTAAGTGACACTCTGCATCTGCTGACAAGTGACACCCTACATCCGCTGACTAGTGACACCCTGCATCCGCTGGCAAGTAACGTGACAAGTGACACCCTGCATCCACTGGCAAGTGACACCCTGCATCCGCTGACAAGTGACACCCTGCATCCGCTGACAAGTGACGTGGCAAGTGACACCCTGCATCCACTGACAAGTGACACCCTGCATCCGCTGACAAGTGACGTGGCAAGTGACACCCTGCATCCGCTGACAAGTGACACCCTGCATCCGCTGACAAGTGACGTGGCAAGTGACACCCTGCATTCGCTGACAAGTGACACCCTACATCCACTGACAAGTGATGTGTTAAGTGACACCCTGCATCCGCTGACAAGTGACACCCTGCATCCTCTGACAAGTGACGTGGCAAGTGACACCCTGCATCCGCTGACAAGTGACACCCTGCATCCACTGAAAAGTGACGTGGCAAGTGACACCCTGCATCTGCTGACAAGTGACACCCTGCATCCACTGACAAGTGACGTGGTAAGTGACAACCTGCATCCGCTGACAAGTGACACCCTGCATCCGCTGACAAGTGACACCCTGCATCCGCTGACAAGTGACACCCTGCATCGCTGACAAGTGACGTGGCAAGTGACACCCTGAAGCTGCTGACAAGTGACACCCTGCATCCGCTGAGAAGTGACACCCTGCATCTGCTAACAAGTGACACCCTGCATCCGCTGACAAGTGACACCCTGCAGCCGCTGACAAGTGACGTGGTAAGTGACACTCTGCATCTGCTGACAAGTGACACCCTACATCCACTAACTAGTGACACCCTGCATCCGCTGGCAAGTAACGTGACAAGTGACACCCTGCATCCACTGGCAAGTGACACCCTGCATCCGCTGACAAGTGACACCCTGCATCGCTGACAAGTGACATGGCGAGTGACACCCTGCATCCGCTGACAAGTGACATCCTGCATCCACTGACAAGTGACACCCTGCATCCGCTGACAAGTGACACCCTGCATCTGCTGACAAGTGACACCCTGCAACTGCTGACAAGTGACGTGACAAGTGACATGCTGCATCCACTGACAAGTGACACCCTGCATCTGCTAACAAGTGACATGGCAAGTGACACCCTGCATCCGCTGACAAGTGACACCCTGCATCTGCTGACAAGTGACACCCTGCATCTGCTGACAAGTGAAGTGACAAGTGAAACCCTGCATGCGCTGACAAGTGACACCCTGCATCTGCTGACAAGTGACGTGTCAAGTGACACCCTGCATCCACTGACAAGTGACGTGGCAAGTGACACCCTGCATCCGCTCACAAGTGACACCATGCATCCGCTGACAAGTGACACCCTGCATCCGCGGACAAGTGACACCCTGCATCGCTGACAAGTGACGTGGCAAGTGACACCCTGCAGCTGCTGACAAGTGACACCCTGCATCCGCTGAGAATTGACACCCTGCATCCGCTGACAATTGACGTGGCAAGTGACACCCTGCATCTGCTAACAAGTGATGCCCTGCATCGCTGACAAGTGACGTGGCAAGTGACACCCTGCAGCCGCTGACAAGTGACGTGGTAAGTGACACTCTGCATCTGCTGACAAGTGACACCCTACATCCGCTGACTAGTGACACCCTGCATCCGCTGGCAAGTAACCTGACAAGTGACACCCTGCATCCACTGGCAAGTGACACCCTGCATCCGCTGACAAGTGACACCCTGCATCGCTGACAAGTGACATGGTAAGTGACACCCTGCATCCGCTGACAAGTGACACCCTGCATCCTGCATCCGCTGACAAGTGACACCCTGCATCCGCTGAGAAGTGACACCCTGCATCCGCTGACAAGTGACGTGGCAAGTGACACCCTGCATCTGCTAACAAGTGACGCCCTGCATCGCTGACAAGTGACGTGGCAAGTGACACCCTGCATCCGCTGACAAGTGACGTGGCAAGTGACACCCTGCATCCGCTGACAAGTGAAACCCTGCAGCCGCTGACAAGTGACGTGGTAAGTGACACTTTGCATCTGCTGACAAGTGACACCCTACATCCGCTGACTAGTGACACCCTGCATCCGCTGGCAAGTAACGTGACAAGTGACACCCTGCATCCACTGGCAAGTGACACCCTGCATCCGCTGACAAGTGACACCCTGCATCGCTGACAAGTGACATGGCTAGTGACACCCTGCATCCGCTGACAAGTGACATCCTGCATCCACTGACAAGTGATGTGGCAAGTGACACCCTGCATCCACTGAGAAGTGACACCCTGCATCCGCTGACAAGTGACGTGGCAAGTGACACCTTGCATCCGCTGACAAGTGACACCCTGCATCTGCTGACAAGTGACACCCTGCATCTGCTGACAAGTGACGTGACAAGTGACATGCTGCATCCACTGACAAGTGACACCCTGCATCTGCTAACAAGTGACATGGCAGGTGACACCCTGCATCCGCTGACAAGTGACACCCTGCATCCGCTGACAAGTGACACCCTGCATCCGCTGACAAGTGACACCCTGCATCCGCTGACAAGTGACACCCTGCATCTGCTGACAAGTGACGTGTCAAGTGACACCCTTCATTCGCTCACAAGTGATGTGGCAAGTGACACCCTGCATCCGCTGACAAGTGACACCCTGCATCCACTGACAAGTGACGTGACAAGTGACACCATGCATCCGCTGACAAGTGACACCCTGCATCCGCTGACAAGTGACACCCTGCATCCGCTGACAAGTGCCACCCTGCAACGGCTGACAAATGACGTGGCAAGTGACACCCTGTATCCGCTGACAAGTGACACCCTGCATCCTCTGACAAGTGACACCCTGCATCCACTGTCAAGTGACACCCTGCATCCACTGACAAGTGACACCCTGCATCCGCTGAGAAGTGACGTGACAAGTGACACCCTGCATCCGCTGACAAGTGACACTCTGCATCCACTGACAAGTGACGTGGAAAGTGACACCCTGCATCTGCTGACAAGTGACACCCTGCATCCACTGACAAGTGACGTGGCAAGTGACACCCTGCATCCACTGACAAGTGATACCCTTCATCCGCTGACAAGTGACACCCTGCATCCGCTGACAAGTGACGTGACAAGTGACACCCTGCATCCGCTGACAAGTGACTCCCTGCATCCGCTGACAAGTGACACCCTGCACCTGCTGACAAGTGGCGTGACAAGTGTCACCCTGCATCCGCTGACAAGTGACACCCTGCATCCGCTGACAAATGACACCCTGCATCTGCTGACAAGTGACACCCTGCATCCGCTGACAAGTGACACCCTGCATCCGCTGACAAGTGACGTGGCAAGTGACACCCTGCATTCACTGACAAGTGACACCCTGCATCCACTGACAAGTGATGTGGCAAGTGACACCCTGCATCCACTGACAAGTGACATGACAAGTGACTCCCTGCATCCACTGACAAGTGACACCCTGCATCCACTGACAAGTGACGTGGCAAGTGACACCCTGCATCCGCTGACAAGTGACACCCTGCATCCGCTGACAAGTGACACCCTGCATCCGCTGACAAGTGACGTGACAAGTGACAACCTGCATCCGCTAACAAGTGACACCCTGCATTGCTACAAGTGACGTGAAAAGTGACATCCTGCATCCGCTGACAAGTGACACCCTGCATCCTCTGACAAGCGACGTAGCAAGTGACACCCTGCAACGGCTGACAAGTGACGTGGCAAGTGACACCCTGCATCCGCTGACAAGTGACACCCTGCATCCTCTGACAAGTGACACCCTGCATCCGCTGACAAGTGATGTGACAAGTGACACCATGCATCTGCTGACAAGTGACACCCTGCATCTGCTGACAAGGGACACCCTGAATCCGCTGACAAGTGACATGGCAAGTAACACCCTGCATCTGCTGACAAGTGACGTGGCAAGTGACACCCTGCATCCGCTGACAAGTGACACCCTGCATCCGCTGACAAGTGACATGGCAAGTGACAGCCTGCATCTGCTGACAAGTGACACCCTGCATCCGCTGACAAGTGACGTGGCAAGTGACACCCTGCATTCGCTGACAAGTGACACCCTGCATCCGCTGACAAGTGACACCCTGCATCCACTGACAAGTGACATGGCAAGTGACACCCTGCATCTGCTGACAAGTGACACCCTGCATCCACTGACATGTGACGTGGCAAGTAACAACCTGCATCCGCTGACAAGTGACACCCTGCATCCGCTGACAAGTGACACGGCAAGTGACACCCTGCATCCGCTGATAAGTGACACCCTGCATCTGCTGACAAGTGACACCCTGCATCCGCTGACAAGTGACGTTACAAGTGACACCCTGCATCCGCTGACAAGCGACACCCTGCATCCGCTGACAATTGACACCCTGCATCGCTGACAAGTGACGTGGCAAGTGACACCCTGCATCTGCTGACAAGTGACACCCTGCATCCACTGACAAGTGACGTGGCAAGTGACACCCTGCATCCGCTGACAAGTGACACCCTGCATCCGCTGACAAGTGGCACCCTGCATCGCTGACAAGTGATGTGGCAAGTGACACCCTGCAGCCGCTGACAAGTGACACCCTGCATCCGCTGAGAAGTAACACCCTGCATCCGCTGACAAGTGACGTGGCAAGTGATACCCTGCATCTGCTAACAAGTGACGTCCTGCATCCCTGAAAAGTGACTTGGCAAGTGACACCCTGCATCCGCTGACAAGTGACACCCTGCAGCCACTAACAAGTGACATGGTAAGTGACACTCTGCATCTGCTGACAAGTGACACCCTACATCCGCTGACTAGTGACACCCTGCATCCGCTGGCAAGTAACGTGACAAGTGACACCCTGCATCCACTGACAAGTGACACCCTGCATCCGCTGACAAGTGACGTGGCAAGTGACACCCTGCATCCGCTGACAAGTGACACCCTGCATCCGCTGACAAGTGACGTGGCAAGTGACACCCTGCATTCGCTGACAAGTGACACCCTACATCCACTGACAAGTGATGTGGCAAGTGACACCCTGCATCCGCTGACAAGTGACACCCTGCATCCACTGACAAGTGACATGACAAGTGACACCCTGCATCTGCTGACAAGTGACACCCTGCATCCACTGACAAGTGACACCCTGCATCCACTGACAAGTGACGTGGCAAGTGACACCCTGCATCCGCTGACAAGTGACACCCTGCATCCGCTGACAAGTGACGTGACAAGTGACACCCTGCATCCGCTAACAAGTGACACCCTGCATTGCTGACAAGTGACGTGGCAAGTGACACCCTGCATCCGCTGACAAGCGACGTGGCAAGTGACACCCTGCAACGGCTGACAAGTGACGTGGCAAGTGACACCCTGCATCCGCTGACAAGTGACACCCTGCATCCTCTGACAAGTGACACCCTGCATCCGCTAAACAAGTGATGTGACAAGTGACACCCTGCATCTGCTGACAAGTGACACCCTGCATCTTCTGACAAGGGACACCCTGCATCCGCTGACAAGTGACGTAGCAAGTGACCCCCTGCATCCGCTGACAAGTGACACCCTGCATCCGCTGATAAGTGACATGGCAAGTGACACCCTGCATCTGCTGACAAGTGACACCCTGCATCCTCTGACAAGTGACGTGGCAAGTGACACCCTGCATCCGCTGACAAGTGACACCCTGCATCCGCTGACAAGTGACACCCTGCATCCACTGACAAGTGACGTGGCAAGTGACACCCTGCATCCGCTGACAAGTGACACCCTGCATCCACTGACATGTGACGTGACAAGTAACAACCTGCATCCGCTGACAAGTGACACCCTGCATCCGCTGACAAGTGACGCGGCAAGTGAAACCCTGCATCCGCTGATAAGTGACACCCTGCATCTGCTGACAAGTGACACCCTGCATCCGCTGACAAGTGATGGTACAAGTGACACCCTGCATCCGCTGACAAGTGACACCCTGCATCCGCTGACAATTGACACCCTGCATCACTGACAAGTGACGTGGCAAGTGACACCCTGCATCTGCTGACAAGTTACACCCTGCATCCACTGACAAGTGATGTGGCAAGTGACACCCTGCATCCACTGACAAGTGACGTGGCAAGTGACACCCTGCATCCGCTGACAAGTGACACCCTGCATCCACTGACATGTGACGTGGCAAGTAACAACCTGCATCCGCTGACAAGTGACACCCTGCATCCGCTGACAAGTGACGCGGCAAGTGACACCCTGCATCCGCTGATAAGTGACACCCTGCATCTGCTGACAAGTGACACCCTGCATCCGCTGACAAGTGACGGTACAAGTGACACCCTGCATCCGCTGACAAGTGACACTCTGCATCCGCTGACAATTGACACCCTGCATCACTGACAAGTGACGTGGCAAGTGACACCCTGCATCTGCTGACAAGTTACACCCTGCATCCACTGACAAGTGACGTGGCAAGTGACACCCTGCATCCACTGACAAGTGACGTGGCAAGTGACACCCTGCAGCCACTGACAAGTGACACCCTGCATCCGCTGAGAAGTGACACCCTGCATCCGCTGACAAGTGATGTGGCAAGTGACACCCTGCATCTGCTAACAAGTGACGCCCTGCATCCACTGACAAGTGACGAGGCAAGTGACACCCTGCATCCGCTGATAAGTGACACCCTGCATCTGCTGACAAGTGACACCCTGCATCCGCTGACAAGTGACGTTACAAGTGACACCCTGCATCCGCTGACAAGTGACACCCTGCATCCGCTGACAATTGACACCCTGCATCACTGACAAGTGACGTGGCAAGCGACACCCTGCATCTGCTGACAAGTTACACCCTGCATCTGCTGACAAGTTACACCCTGCATCCACTGACAAGTGACGTGGCAAGTGGCACCCTGCATCCGCTGACAAGCGACGTGGCAAGTGACACCATGCAACGGCTGACAAGTGACGTGGCAAGTGACACCCTGCATCCGCTGACAAGTGACACCCTGCATCCTCTGACAAGTGACACCCTGCATCCGCTAAACAAGTGATGTGACAAGTGACACCCTGCATCTGCTGACAAGTGACACCCTGCATCTGCTGACAAGGGACACCCTGCATCCGCTGACAAGTGACGTAGCAAGTGACACCCTGCATCCGCTGACAAGTGACACCCTGCATCCGCTGACAAGTGACATGGCAAGTGACACCCTGCATCTGCTGACAAGTGACACCCTGCATCCTCTGACAAGTGACGTGGCAAGTGACACCCTGCATCCGCTGACAAGTGACACCCTGCATCCGCTGACAAGTGACACCCTGCATCCACTGACAAGTGACGTGGCAAGTGACACCCTGCATCCGCTGACAAGTGACACCCTGCATCCGCTGACAAGTGACATGGCAAGTGACACCCTGCATCTGCTGACAAGTGACACCCTGCATCCTCTGACAAGTGACGTGGCAAGTGACACCCTGCATCCGCTGACAAGTGACACCCTGCATCCGCTGACAAGTGACACCCTGCATCCACTGACAAGTGACGTGGCAAGTGACACCCTGCATCCGCTGACAAGTGACACCCTGCATCCACTGACATGTGACGTGACAAGTAACAACCTGCATCCGCTGACAAGTGACACCCTGCATCCGCTGACAAGTGACGCGGCAAGTGACACCCTGCATCCGATGATAAGTGACACCCTGCATCTGCTGACAAGTGACACCCTGCATCCGCTGACAAGTGATGGTACAAGTGACACCGTGCATCCGCTGACAAGTGACACCCTGCATCCGCTGACAATTGACACCCTGCATCACTGACAAGTGACGTGGCAAGTGACACCCTGCATCTGCTGACAAGTTACACCCTGCATCCACTGACAAGTGACGTGGCAAGTGACACCCTGCAGCCGCTGACAAGTGACACCCTGCATCCGCTGAGAAGTGACACCCTGCATCCACTGACAAGTGACGTGGCAAGTGACACCCTGCATCCGCTGACAAGTGACACCCTGCATCCACTGACATGTGACGTGGCAAGTAACAACCTGCATCCGCTGACAAGTGACACCCTGCATCCGCTGACAAGTGACGCGGCAAGTGACACCCTGCATCCGTTGATAAGTGACACCCTGCATCTGCTGACAAGTGACACCCTGCATCCGCTGACAAGTGACGGTACAAGTGACACCCTGCATCCGCTGACAAGTGACACTCTGCATCCGCTGACAATTGACACCCTGCATCACTGACAAGTGACGTGGCAAGTGACACCCTGCATCTGCTGACAAGTTACACCCTGCATCCACTGACAAGTGACGTGGCAAGTGACACCCTGCATCCACTGACAAGTGACGTGGCAAGTGACACCCTGCATCTGCTAACAAGTGACGCCCTGCATCCGCTGACAAGTGACGCGGCAAGTGACACCCTGCATCCGCTGATAAGTGACACCCTGCATCTGCTGACAAGTGACACCCTGCATCCGCTGACAAGTGACGGTACAAGTGACACCCTGCATCCGCTGACAAGTGACACTCTGCATCCGCTGACAATTGACACCCTGCATCACTGACAAGTGACGTGGCAAGTCACACCCTGCATCTGCTGACAAGTTACACCCTGCATCCACTGACAAGTGACGTGGCAAGTGACACCCTGCATCCACTGACAAGTGACGTGGCAAGTGACACCCTGCATCTGCTAACAAGTGACGCCCTGCATCCGCTGACAAGTGACGAGGCAAGTGACACCCTGCATCCGCTGATAAGTGACACCCTGCATCTGCTGACAAGTGACACCCTGCATCCGCTGACAAGTGACGTTACAAGTGACACCCTGCATCCGCTGACAAGTGACACCCTGCATCCGCTGACAATTGACACCCTGCATCACTGACAAGTGACGTGGCAAGTGACACCCTGCATCTGCTGACAAGTGACACCCTGCATCCGCTGACAAGTGACGGTACAAGTGACACCCTGCATCCGCTGACAAGTGACACTCTGCATCCGCTGACAATTGACACCCTGCATCACTGACAAGTGACGTGGCAAGTGACACCCTGCATCTGCTGACAAGTTACACCCTGCATCCACTGACAAGTGACGTGGCAAGTGACACCCTGCATCCACTGACAAGTGACGTGGCAAGTGACACCCTGCATCTGCTAACAAGTGACGCCCTGCATCCGCTGACAAGTGACGCGGCAAGTGACACCCTGCATCCGCTGATAAGTGACACCCTGCATCTGCTGACAAGTGACACCCTGCATCCGCTGACAAGTGACGGTACAAGTGACACCCTGCATCCGCTGACAAGTGACACTCTGCATCCGCTGACAATTGACACCCTGCATCACTGACAAGTGACGTGGCAAGTCACACCCTGCATCTGCTGACAAGTTACACCCTGCATCCACTGACAAGTGACGTGGCAAGTGACACCCTGCATCCACTGACAAGTGACGTGGCAAGTGACACCCTGCATCTGCTAACAAGTGACGCCCTGCATCCGCTGACAAGTGACGAGGCAAGTGACACCCTGCATCCGCTGATAAGTGACACCCTGCATCTGCTGACAAGTGACACCCTGCATCCGCTGACAAGTGACGTTACAAGTGACACCCTGCATCCGCTGACAAGTGACACCCTGCATCCGCTGACAATTGACACCCTGCATCACTGACAAGTGACGTGGCAAGCGACACCCTGCATCTGCTGACAAGTTACACCCTGCATCCACTGACAAGTGACGTGGCAAGTGGCACCCTGCATCCGCTGACAAGCGACGTGGCAAGTGACACCCTGCAACGGCTGACAAGTGACGTGGCAAGTGACACCCTGCATCCGCTGACAAGTGACACCCTGCATCCTCTGACAAGTGACACCCTGCATCCGCTAAACAAGTGATGTGACAAGTGACACCCTGCATCTGCTGACAAGTGACACCCTGCATCTGCTGACAAGGGACACCCTGCATCCGCTGACAAGTGACGTAGCAAGTGACACCCTGCATCCGCTGACAAGTGACACCCTGCATCCGCTGACAAGTGACATGGCAAGTGACACCCTGCATCTGCTGACAAGTGACACCCTGCATCCTCTGACAAGTGACGTGGCAAGTGACACCCTGCATCCGCTGACAAGTGACACCCTGCATCCGCTGACAAGTGACACCCTGCATCCACTGACAAGTGACGTGGCAAGTGACACCCTGCATCCGCTGACAAGTGACACCCTGCATCCACTGACATGTGATGGTACAAGTGACACCCTGCATCCGCTGACAAGTGACACCCTGCATCCGCTGACAAGTGACACCCTGCATCCACTGACAAGTGACGTGGCAAGTGACACCCTGCATCCGCTGACAAGTGTCACCCTGCACCAGCTGACAAGTGATGGTACAAGTGACACCCTGCATCTGCTGACAAGTGACACCCTGCATCCGCTGACAATTAACACCCTGCATCACTGACAAGTGACGTGGCAAGTGACACCCTGCATCTGCTGACAAGTTACACCCTGCATCCACTGACAAGTGATGTGGCAAGTGACACCCTGCATCCACTGACAAGTGACGTGGCAAGTGACACCCTGCAGCCGTTGACAAGTGACACCCTGCATCCGCTGAGAAGTGACACCCTGCATCCACTGACAAGTGACGTGGCAAGTGACACCCTGCATCCGCTGACAAGTGACACCCTGCATCCACTGACATGTGACGTGGCAAGTAACAACCTGCATCCGCTGACAAGTGACACCCTGCATCCGCTGACAAGTGACGCGGCAAGTGACACCCTGCATCCGCTGATAAGTGATACCCTGCATCTGCTGACAAGTGACACCCTGCATCCGCTGACAAGTGACGGTACAAGTGACACCCTGCATCCGCTGACAAGTGACACCCTGCATCCGCTGACAATTGACACCCTGCATCACTGACAAGTGACGTGGCAAGTGACACCCTGCATCTGCTGACAAGTTACACCCTGCATCCACTGACAAGTGACGTGGCAAGTGACACCCTGCATCCACTGACAAGTGACGTGGCAAGTGACACCCTGCAGCCACTGACAAGTGACACCCTGCATCCGCTGAGAAGTGACACCCTGCATCCGCTGACAAGTGACGTGGCAAGTGACACCCTGCATCTGCTAACAAGTGACGCCCTGCATCCGCTGACAAGTGACGAGGCAAGTGACACCCTGCATCCGCTGATAAGTGACACCCTGCATCTGCTGACAAGTGACACCCTGCATCCGCTGACAAGTGACGTTACAAGTGACACCCTGCATCCGCTGACAAGTGACACCCTGCATCCGCTGACAATTGACACCCTGCATCACTGACAAGTGACGTGGCAAGTGACACCCTGCATCTGCTGACAAGTTACACCCTGCATCCACTGACAAGTGACGTGGCAAGTGACACCCTGCATCCGCTGACAAGTGACACCCTGCATCCACTGACAAGTGACGTGGCAAGTGACACCCTGCAGCCGCTGACAAGTGACACCCTGCATCCGCTGAGAAGTGACACCCTGCATCCGCTGACAAGTGACGTGGCAAGTGACACCCTGCATCTGCTAACAATTGACGCCCTGCATCGCTTAAAAGTGACGTTTCAAGTTACACCCTGCATCCGCTAACAAGTGACACCCTGCAGCCGCTGACAAGTGACGTGGTAAGTGACACTCTGCATCTGCTGACAAGTGACACCCTACATCCGCTGACTAGTGACTGCGCAGAGACTGGAGCGGGTGCCTGCGCAGAGACTGGAGCAGCAGCAGGGATGGCCTGCCCCACATATTGTACCGAAACAGCCACAGTGGAAGGATCCAGGTGTGCAATGCGAATCAGGAGCGTCTGTAACGCTATGGCAAACCGATCCATCCAGTGATCCTGCTCATGCAATCTGGAAAAAATATTACCACTAAGTGGATTGCCTGCATCTTCTGGATTCATGGCCTTCACCTACTGTCAGGAACCATGAATCAGGCGGAGACAGAAAAATGCAGTAAAAATCACACCTTTTAATGTAATGGTAAAAATGGTGCAAATAGTAAAGGTAGTCAAAAAATAGCCAGGGCTCGATAATAAAAGTGGGTAGTCAGTGCAAGCCAGAAAATCAGGAAGCCAGAGATCAGCATAGTCGGAGACAGCAAACAGGATCAGGAACCAGAAGGGATGTCAGCCAAGCAAGTCTTTAACAGGAACACAGCAGAGCATCTTCAGATATGTTGACCAAGGCGAATGCATGGGAGAATTGAACTAGGCAATTTAAATAACCAGAAGGGGCTGGCTGACAAGCATGAAATTATCACCAGGTGAGGCACTGCGGAATGATGAGTGCAGGCAATTAACCGACAGCTGAGCACTGAGAATGGAGGGCTGAGCCCTGCCGTCACAGGTATGTAAAGAAAACAAAAAGGTTATATTTAATAGTTTCATTATTGATGATTGTAGTGGAGAGAACCAAGGAAGGCAAAATATAAACAGATTTAACTTCAGCCTTAACACAGAAAGTATCTACATATCTTATTTCTATTAAAAATCCCAAAAAATAAGAATTTATACCTAATATTAAAGGTACTGTGTAGCAGTGATGGCGAACCTTGGCACCCCAGATGTTTTGGAACTACATTTCCCATGATGCTCATGCACTGTGCAGTGTAGTTGAGCATCATGGGAAATGTAGTTCCAAAACATTTGGGGTGCCAAGGTTCGCCATCACTGGTGTAGAGCATTAAAATCATTCCGCATTTTCCTTTGAGGTCACTAGTACATCCAGAAAGGCTTGTTTATTGTACAAACACAGCGATTTATTCCAAACTACCATGGATTCCATTAGAAACACAGGGGGAAAAAATCCCAAAGGAATCCCCAAATGGGGAAAACCAAAAAATATGGCTCTGAGTAAGTCTATTTTTTTTGTTTTCCCCATTTGGGGTGTCCTTTGAGATGTATTCCCCCTATGTTTCCAATCACTATGCCACAGTGAAGTGATGTATAAACCTCTTTTATACCATAAAAGTTAACCATTTACAAATCACTAACTAACAAACTTCCTTTTTGTGTTGCAACTTAGCACTTACTGCTTTCTGGCTTTAGCCCCATACATACTATCAGATTTTCTGCTGAGTTTTTCCTTCAGATTTACCAAAACCATGTAGTGCAAGGGCCTGCCTGATTGCATACACATTGAAACGCCTAAGGTTTGACCTCATATTATATGGTTTTGGTAAATCCGAAGGACAAACTCAGCAGAAAATCTGATAGTGTGTATGGGGCTTTAGAGTGCAAGGGTGTTAGATTTTGCCTGTGCCTAGGTGTACTGAAGTTGCTTCAGATATGGCAGAGACCTGAGGCATATCTACGCATGTGTTGTGCAATTATGCACATGTGCAAGCAAGCCACAAAGCTTGCTACCAGAACCCAACTTGGCTCGCAGACTAGTCCTTAAGGCTTGCCAGGGACCTGCTACACATTTGCACATGCAACAGATAATTAAAGATGGCGGCACCAAAAACCAGCAGCGGAATAACAATATCCTTGGGTGAAGTTCTGCTTTTGTTTACTGTGCTCCTATTTTTGTACATTTACCTTCTCAAAGACCACAAAGCAACTGATATAATTTGACCAGTTCCAACAATGCATGACCGTTTTTTTCTCAGAGGCAGACATGTAACACAAAAAAATGATACTAGAGCCAGAGATTTGTGTTTCAAGCATTCAATTATGTAATCAGCTTTGGTAGTAAGAGAGTGATGAGGATAAATTCAGGTACAACTGTATATTGCTTGAGGACAATCTGCAAAAACATTATTCCACAGAATAATAAAGAACACAAGAGCTTTTTCAGAGAGTAAGTAAAGGTCATTTGGTCTATCAAGACACATCCTCTGCTCACTTCATTTCCCCAAGGAAGGATTCTAATTGTTCCTTCAATGACACCAGTACTTTTTTGCCTCAATAACTTTGCCTAGAGGCTGTTCTGTGCATTTATTATTCTGTACATGAAAAGGCACTTTCAGATATATTTTGTGAATTTATGTTTTCATTTCCATTTGTCCTATAATCCACACAGGGCTGCAAAATAATTTGTATTGGAAATAGGTAGACTACATGACTTAGGAGTAATGAAGCATAGTTACTTTTAAATACTGACAGTGCAATTAGATCCAAGCATTAAGGGAATGATTTGCATGCAGCCAGAGCCTACAAGGTATATTTATGTCATCTACTTTTGCCATTGTAGTGTATTTTGTTATACTAAGTATGGCTTGTGGGAAATGTCAAATTATTTAAATTCTATTGATACCATTGTTTATGTCATTTTTGCACAACAAAAAATAAATCACTTGAAAGCTTTGTGGAGTTGTGTTTGCTTAAAGGTGATTTCTGGGTTTAATACAGTTGTGACAGAATAAATACAGTCTTTTTTAACCTATGATGGCATATGTCAATGAATGTCCTGAAGTCAAAAGGGCACACACAGTATACAGTATGGTCTCGATAAGAAAGCAGTGGTCTGTTTTCTCGATGTGAACAGAGAGAGGTTGAAAGGACAACAAATGCAATCCGTGTTTTTTTCTTGTATACTGAAGAGTCTATTGATTCACTAAAGATCATCATTGAAGCTGCTCAGTGTTTGGGATGTACAGTATCTCACAAAAGTGAGTACACCCCTGGCATTTTTGTAAATATTTTATTATATCTTTTCATGTGACAACACTGAAGAAATTACACTTTGCTACAATATAAAGTAGTGCGTGTACAGCTTGTATAACAGTGTAGATTTGCTGTCCCCTCAAAATAACTCAACACACAGCCATTAATGTCTAAACCACTGGCAACAAAGTGAGTACGCTCCTAAGTGAAAATGTCCAAATTGGGCACAATTAGCTATTTTCCCTCCCCGGTATCATGTGACTTGTTAGTGCTACAAGGTCTCGGGTGTGAATGGGGAGCAGGTGTGTTAAATTTGATGTTATCACTCTCACTCTCTCATACTGGTCACTGGAAGTTCAACATGGCACTTCATGGCAAAGAACTCTCTGAGGATCTGAAAAAAAGAATTGTTGCTCTACATAAAGATGGCCTAGGCTATAAGAAGATTGCCAAGACTCTGAAACTGAGCTGCAGCATGGTGGCCAAAACCATACAGCAGTTTAACAGGACAGGTTCCACTCAGAACAGACCTCGCCATGGTCGATCAAAGAAGTTGAATGCACATGCTCAGCGTCATATCCAGAGGTTGTCTCAAGGTCTCTAACATCCACTAGCACATGATGACATCATGGAGGAGTGGAGGAGGACTCCAGTGCCAACCTGTGAAACTCTGGTGAATTACATGCCCAAGAGGGTTAAGGCAGTGCTGCAAAATAATGGTGGCCACACAAACTATTGACACTTTGGGCCCAATTTGGACATTTTCACTTAGGGGTATACTCACTTTTGCAGTTTAGACATTAATGGCCGTGTTATTTTAAGGGGACAAGCTGTACACTCACTACTTTATATTGTAGCAAAGTGTAATTTCTTCAGTGTTGTCACATGAAAAGATATAATAAAATATTTACAAAAATGTGAGGGGTGTACTCACTTTTGTGAGATACTGCATGAATCTGCCAAGGTTTTACTCACAGAGGGTTTAAAATCTATTGTTGGTGAATCTTGATTTTCAATTCTGAACATTTTCAAGGCTAATAGGTGAGCAATCTTCAAATATGGGTATGGCAAGCTGTGTACTGCCATCAGGAACATTTAACAAAGCAAAGCAAGCAAAAAATTGTAATTACCGTATTTAACGGCGTATAACATGCACTTTTTTCCCTTTAAAATCAGGGGAAAATTGTGGGTGCATGTTATACGCTGATCCCCCACCGATTGTGAGCCTTTTGGCGGCTTTCAGTCGCTTTCGGCCACTCTTGGCGGCTTTCGGACTCTCTTGCCCATTCTCAGCGGCTTTCGGTGGCTCTCGCAGTCCCAGGTGAGCCGTCGAAAGCCGCCGAGAGCAGCTGAGATGCACAGAATGGCCGAGAGCGTCCGACAGCCGCCGAGAGCCGCCGAGACACGCCTGAGAATAACCAAGAGCGGCTGAAAGACGCCGAGAGCGGCGGCGGCATTTTTAAATGGCAGCTCTGCAAATGACACAGGGGCAAGGCTGCAGATTGAAAACTCACAATGCTGCAATGATGGACAAGACTACAGATGGACACTCACAAGGCTACACTGACACTGACAACGCTGCAATGATGGACAAGGCTACAGATGGACACTGACAATGCAACACTGACACTGACAAGGCTGCAGATGGACACTGACAAGGCTACACTGACACTGACAAGGCTGCAATGATGGACAAGTCTACAGATGGACACTGACAAGGCTACATTGATGGGCATTTAAATGTAAGTTTTTTTCCTTAAACTTCCCTCCTAAAAGTTTTTTTCCTTAAAATTCCCTCCTAAACTTGGGGTGCGTGTTATACGCCGATAAATATGGTACATCCTTGGGAGATGCCTTCAAACTATTGCAACAGAAAAGTTTAGCTTGCAACATAAATTTAGCTTGGTCTAAATACAGCAGCGCCCCAATCTGATTACTTTGAAACTAACTTGAAAAGAGAAGCTTTTTTTAGGTAGTCTGGCCTACAATACCTGTTTTTTTTTTTAAACCAGTGACAATAGACCTTAACTGAAAAGTAAAGTAGCAGCCTCAAAAAGTCTAAAAGACACAGGAAAGATTATTCATAGTATAGTTTGTCAGTTTCCTATTTTTCAGTACCACACTGCATTTTTTTAAAAATGTGTAATAAAATGTCAAAACTAAGAGCAGAATAAAAAAGAAGAAATTGCGCTAGGTGTGTGATAAATAGAAAACGTATAAATTACTGAAAATTAAACCGTGAAGGATATCCTTTTGCTAAGCACTATAACCCTGATATGGGGTACAGAAAGATAAATGTATAAATAAAAGTGCAGCGCCGGATAGTAAACCAATAGTTTACCAAGTGAACATAATATGTATGCTTACACTAAAGTGAAATGTGTATCATAATCAAAAATATCCAGTGAAAAAAAATCAGTGAAAAAATCCAGTGAAAAAAATAGTCCATACATAAAATGAATGTGTTAAAGAAAATATGTGCATAATAAAACACATAAAGTGACAACAAAAAAGTTCATAAGTGAAGGTATCCCAATGAAAGAATTCCAATACAGGACCCAGGATCTATGTTATCCACCGCTTGTGCTGCCTGTCACCTTACAATAGATAATGGAGGCTTACCAGAAAGCCTGCGACCGCCCTTCTCAGGGGGGGTCAAAACAGGATCAGTGAAAACAGCAGGGACACTGTTAAGGATTCCCTGGTGACCAGCTGGCATCAGTAAGGAGTAACTTCCATAGCACACTTCCAGGAGATTACCTCCTGGAAGTGTGCTATGGAAGTTACTCCTTACTGATGCCAGCTGGTCACCTGGGAATCCTTAACAGTGTCCCTGCTGTTTCTACTAAGCCTGTTTTGACCCCCACCCCCCCTGAGAAGGGCGGTCGCAGGTTTTCTGGTAAGCCTCCATTATCTATTGTAAGGTGACGGGCAGCACAAGCGGTGGAGAACATAAACCCTGGGTCCTGTATTGGAATTCTTTCATTGGGATACCTTCACTTATGAACTTTTTTGTTGTCACTTTATGTGTTTTATTATGCACATATTTTCTTTAACACATTCATTTTATGTATGGACAATTTTTTTTTCTCACTATATTTTTTCACTGGATATTTTTGATTATGATACACATTTCACTTTAGTGTAAGCATACATATTATGTTCACTTGGTAAACTATTGGTTTACTGTCCGGCGCTGCACTTTTATTTATACAAAACAAAGAGCAGAAAAACACTTCAAGATCACAACCAAAATAGTGACGGTAAAAAAATTAGGAATGTGTTAGAATTTAGCCAGTGTCAGGACAGAACATGAACACTTGAAAAAGGTAGCAGTATGTAAGCAGGTCATGTGAGCTGCAATGTATTTTCTCTTCAAATATAAATTAGAATGTATAATTTGAGAGACAATCCCCACAAACATTGCACAGTGGCTGGACTGTGCATCTCCAAATGGCAGCGGGCATCTCGAGCTGTAAAAAAATCCTACTTTGTACAACCTCTTTCCACTGCAATCCCTCCTATATATTTTAGTGGAAATTACCTGACCTGGATTGCCGAGAGTGGGAAATTCCCAACCGCAGTTTTTTATTATTATTATTATTATTATTACTATTATTTTTTTTTCATATGTATATAAATTTGTTTATTTTTATTTTTTCTGTGTTCTATTTTTTTTGTATTATGGTATTGATGAGTGGTTAGACAGAGGCCAGGAATGTCTGCAATTCCTCTGTTTGCCAGCATAATCTTTCTCTCCCCAGGCACTCACAAGCCTATTGTATTTTATTTATACAGTATTTCATTATATTCATTATATTCAGAGCATTGAAGGCATGATTGCAAGGGAACACCCCTCTACGACGCAGAGGGAAAGAATGGCAGCAGAAAATGGATGGAGGAAATTCTATGGCCATGGAGAAGGCAGACAGCAGCTAAAATGTAAACATATAATTCCATGACCACTGCTTGTCCTCGGATTAGGACTTTCCAAAATAAAAATGAAAGACAAGCATAAATGAAGAGGTAGGGGTGTTGTGTGTAGATGTAGGTGGTGAACATTTATGATGTTCCTTCTTACCTTCTCCCCCTTCACCTTCACCTATTCTATAAATCCAACTCCTCCTTCTTCTTCCTTTATTTCCTCCAATCCCACCTAAACTCTGTCTACAAGACTAATCATATCCTTCAACTTTGTATGAGTTGGAGGACAAAACTGTCATAACATACTGGGTAACAATCAGAAACTGCTCCCCTTTTTATCATAAGGTTTCTGGCTTGAGTGGCCCCACAGTAGCATATTCCCAGCCCCAATTCAATTTGTTTACACCTTTTATTTTTTTACATAGATGTACTTTTCTTTATATTTATTTAAATGTTTTGTTGTTTTATCTTGTAAGGTACTAACTTGCCTGGTCAATGAAACACAGGTAGCAACGCCATTACAAAAAGGGTAAAAAAAAGTTGGCATACTTTAATGGGGAACTCAATCTGACCTTGTGGGGCTGCCATATTTGGTAGTAGACTTACCTTAATCTCCCTTCAGCCTTTGTTGGCCTTTTCCCATGAGTCTTTCACCAGGGACAAGAAAGGAAGGGAAAGCAGCAGCCAAAATTTAAGTCATATGGCCATAGGTTACCCACTCTTCCCTAAATCATAACCATCCCCCCAAAATAAAGACAGGCAAGTCTAAAAAGACAAGAAGAGGGGGTGCTACATTGAAGAAGATAGTGAGCCTTGATAATGTGACCTCTTCCTCCCCCTCCTGCCCCTCTTTCAACTCTTCCTTCTACTACTTCACCTCCACTTATTGCCAGTATTACCATTTTTTAAATTATGGATTACAAATTAAAATTCTTGTCAAAAATTGATAATTTTAAAAAAACATACAGAAGTTCCCGAAAGAAGCAGAAGTGCGTGTGTTATGAAAACCAATGTGTAAAATTTACCACTTGAAACTCCAAATATGGATCTATGTTAAGCCATTGATATAGCTATTTGCCTGTACATAATTTTCATGCTATTAAGAGTGGTATGGTCTTGACGACCCAAGAATGGATTTTTAACTTATATGTACAATAAAGAATGTTTAATTTAACAAGTATTTGTATGTGTCTACCTCATTTACAACCTGACAGCCAATAAAGTCCTGTTGCCCCATCAGTGTGTCTCTATTTGGAATTTGTACTTGTCTCTAATAGGATGCGAATTTGAAGTTCCAGTGTGTCAGAAACCATGAATCAGACTGAGACAGAAGTACAGTTAAATCACACTTGTTTAATAATAATAAAAAAAGGTAAACAGAGTAAATGTAGTCAGAGTTCAGGAACCAGAGCGGATAGTCAGACAAGCCAAAGCCTCAGGGAGCAAGAAAACAGCATAGTAGAACAGCAAGCAGGATCTGGAGACAGAAGGAATGTCAGCCAAGCAAGTCTTTAACAGGACCACAGGAGAGATTCTCTAGAGATGTGACCAAGGCGAAGGCAGAGATCATCTGGACTGGACGGCTTAAGTAGGCAGAACTGACAAGCAGGATATCATCAACAGGTGAGTTACTGTGGAGAGATAGGAGCTGGCAATTAGCCGACAGCTGAGTGGATAGTTTAGAGAAGGACAGTACCCCCCTCCTCAATGGCCCCTCCCCCTCAGAGGACCACCAAGCTTGAGGGCAAAATGTCTATGGAAATCACGGAGGAGGACAAGGGCATGTATGTTCGAGGATGAGACCCAAAAGCGTTTCTATGGACCGTACCCCTTCCAATGCACCAGGTACTGTATGCGCCCACGGAACCTACGGGAGTCATCAATGGACTGTTCTTCATACTCCTCATGGTTCTCAACCTGTACAGGGTGAGAACGAGGCACTGAGGTGGCAAAGCGGTTGCAGACCAAAGGTTTTAATAAGGAGACATGAAATACATTTGAGATACACACACTAGAAGGTCTAATGCGTAAGCCACAGAGTTAATCCTGCAAAGAATACGGAAAGGCCCAATAAACCGAGGTGCGAACTTCAGAGGAAATACGAAGTTGGAGGTTACGAGATGACAGCCAGACCCTGTCCCCAACCTGGTAGTAAGGCGCAGGCAGGCATCTGCGGTCAGCATGGAGCCTGTACCTATCATTAGCATGTCGCAAAGCCTCCTGGACTTGTGCACAAGTGGAACAAATACCACAGATATGCTCCTCTAATGCAGGTATACTCTGCGGAACAAATGAGTCAGGCATTATGGAAGGTTGGAAACCATAGTTCGCCATAAATAGGAACAATCGGAAAGCAGAATTCAAGGCACTAATGTGAGCAAACTCCATCCATGGTAAGAGGTCTGACCAGTTGTTATGATGGTCAGAAATATTGTAATGTAGGAATTGCTCCAAGGACTGATTGCGGGTGATACGCAGAGGACAAAGCAAGCTGAATTCCCAACTGTTCACAAAAGGCTCGCCAGAACCGGGACACAAACTGACTACCTCTGTCTGAGACAATCACTTTGGGTAGCCCATGTAAGCGAAAGATCTCCCGACCAAAAATGGAAGCCAGTTCCTTAGAAGTGGGCAACTTCTTAAGTGAAATACAATGAGATATTTTCGAGAACCGGTCAACTACCATAAGGATAACTGTGTTGCCCTGATAATTGGGTAACTCCACAATGAAATCCATAGACAGGTGGGTCCAGGGCCTCTCTCCATTGGGTATGGGTTGTAGGAGTAGGGATGAGCTTTATGTTCGGGTCGAACATGAGTTCGACTTGAACATTGGCTGTTCACCCGTTCACCGAATAGCAAGCAATTTAGGGTGTTCGCGGCAAATTCGAAAGCCGCGGAACACCCTTTAAAAGTCTATGGGAGAACTCAAAAGTGATAATTTTAAAGGCTTACATGCATGTTATTGTCATAAAAAGAGTTTGGGGACCTGACCCAGGGGACATGTATCAATGCAAAAAAAAGTTTTAAAAACGGCAGTTTTTTCGGGAGTAGGGATGAGCCGAACACCCCCCTGTTCGGTTCGCACCAGAACATGCGAACAGAAAAAAAGTTCGTTTGAACACGCGAACACCGTTAAAGTCTATGGGACACGAACATGAATAATCAAAAGTGCTAATTTTAAAGGCTAATATGCAAGTTATTGTCATAAAAAGTGTTTGGGGACCTGGGTCCTGCCCCAGGGGACATGGATCAATGCAAAAAAATTTTTTTAAAAACGGCCATTTTTTCAGGAGCAGTGATTTTAATAATGCTTAAAGTCAAACAATAAAAGTGTAATATCGCTTTAAATTTCGTACCTGGGGGGTGTCTATAGTATGCCTGTAAAGGGGCGCATGTTTCCTGTGTTTAGAACAGTCTGACAGCAAAATGACATTTTGAAGAAAAAAAGCCATTTAAAACTACCCGCGGCTATTGCATTGCCGGCAATACACATAGAAGTTCATTGATAAAAACGGCATGGGAATTCCCCAAAGGGGAACCCCGAACCAAAAAAAAAAAAAAAAAAAATGACGTGGGGTTCCCCCTAAATTCCATACCAGACCCTTCAGGTCTGGTATGGATTTTAAGGGGAACCCCGCGCCAAAAAAAAAAAAACGGCGTGGGGTCCCCCCAAAAATCCATACTAGACCCTTATCCGAGCATGCAACCTGGCAGGCCGCAGGAAAAGAGGGGGGGACAAGAGTGCGCCCCCCCCTCCTAAACCGTACCAGGCCACATGCCCTCAACATTGGGAGGGTGCTTTGGGGTAGCCCCCCAAAACACCTTGTCCCCATGTTGATGAGGACAAGGGCCTCATCCCCACAACCCTGGCCGGTGGTTGTGGGGGTCTGCGGGCGGGGGGCTTATCGGAATCTGGAAGCCCCCTTTAACAAGGGGACCCCCAGATCCCGGCCCCCCCCTGTGTGAAATGGTAAGGGGGTACAAAAGTACCCCTACCATTTCACTAAAAAACTGTCAAAAATGTTAAAAATGACAAGAGACAGTTTTTGACAATTCCTTTATTTAAATACTTCTTTCTTCTATCTTCCTTCATCTTCTGGTTCTTCTGGTTCTTCCTCCGGCGTTCTCGTCCAGCATCTCCTCCGCGGCGTCTTCTATCTTCTTCTCTTCAGGCCGCTCTGCACCCATGGCATGGGGGGAGGCTCCCGCTCTTCTCTTCTTCTCTTCTTCTCTTCTTCTCTTCTTCTCCGGGCCGCTCCGCACCCATGCTGGCATGGAGGGAGGCTCCCGCTGTGTGACGGCGCTCCTCGTCTGACAGTTCTTAAATAACGGGGGCGGGGCCACCCGGTGACCCCGCCCCCCTCTGACGCACGGGACATGACGGGACTTCCCTGTGGCATTCCCCGTGACGTCACAGGGAAGTTCCGTCAAGTCACCGTGCGTCAGAGGGGGGCGGGGTCACCGGGTGGCCCCGCCCCCCGTTATTTAAGAACTGTCAGACGAGGAGCGCCGTCACACAGCGGGAGCCTCCCTCCATGCCAGCATGGGTGCGGAGCGGCCCGGAAAAGAAAATGAAGACGAGAAGAAGAGAAGAAGAGAAGAAAAGAAGAAGATGAAGAAGATGAAGAGAACAGCGGGAGCCTCCCCTCATGCCATGGGTGCGGAGCGGCCAGAGGAGAAGAAGATAGAAGACGCCGCGGAGGAGATGCTGGACGAGAACGCCGGAGGAAGAACCAGAAGATGAAGGAAGATAGAAGAAAGAAGTAGTATTTAAATAAAGGAATTGTCAAAAACTGTCTCTTGTCATTTTTAACATTTTTGACAGTTTTTTAGTGAAATGGTAGGGGTACTTTTGTACCCCCTTACCATTTCACACAGGGGGGGGCGGGATCTGGGGGTCCCCTTGTTAAAGGGGGCTTCCAGATTCTGATAAGCCCCCCGCCCGCAGACCCCCACAACCACCGGCCAGGGTTGTGGGGATGAGGCCCTTGTCCTCATCAACATGGGGACAAGGTGTTTTGGGGGGCTACCCCAAAGCACCCTCCCAATGTTGAGGGCATGTGGCCTGGTACGGTTCAGGAGGGGGGGCCGCACTCTCGTCCCCCCCTCTTTTCCTGCGGCCTGCCAGGTTGCGTGCTCGGATAAGGGTCTGGTATGGATTTTTGGGGGTACCCCACGCCGTTTTTTTTGGGTTTTTTTTGGCGCGGGGTTCCCCTTAAAATCCATACCAGACCTGAAGGGTCTGGTATGGAATTTAGGGGGAACCCCACGTCTTTTTTTTTTTAATTTTGGCCAGGGTTCCCCTTAATATACATATCAGACCTGAAGGGCCTGGTATGGAATTTAGGGGGACTCCTACGTCATTTTTTTTTTTTAATTTTGGTTCGGGGTTCCCCTTTGGGGAATTCCCATGCCGTTTTTATCAATGAACTTCTATGTGTATTGTCGGCAATGCAATAGCCGCGGTAGTTTTAAATGAGTTTTTTCCTTCAAAATGTCATTTTGCTGTCAGACTGTTCTAAACACAGGAAACATGCGCCCCTTTACAGGCATACTATAGACACCCCCCAGGTACGGTATTTAAAGGGATATTACACTTTTATTGTTTGACTTTAAGCATTAATAAAATCACTGCTCCTGAAAAAACGGCCGTTTTTAAAAAAAATTTTTGCATTGATCCATGTCCCCTGGGGCAGGACCCAGGTCCCCAAACACTTTTTATGACAATAACTTGCATATTAGCCTTTAAAATTAGCACTTTTGATTTCTCCCATAGACTTTTAAAGGGTGTTCCGCGGCATTCGAATTTGCCGCGAACACCCCAAATTGTTCGCTGTTCGGCGAACTTGCGAACAGCCAATGTTCGAGTCGAACATGAGTTCGACTCGAAGTCGAAGCTCATCCCTATTCGGGAGCAGTGATTTTAATAATGCTTAAAGTGAAACAATAAAAGTAAAATATTCCTTTAAATTTCATACCTGGGGGATGTCTATAGTATACCTGTAAAGTGGCACATGTTTCCCGTGTTTAGAACAGTCCAAGAGCAAAATGACATTTCTAAACGAAAAAAAGTCATTTAAAAGTACTCGCGGCTATAATGAATTGTCGGTCCCGGCAATACACATAAAAGTTCATTGATAAAAATGACATGGGATCTCAACCTGGTTGAGAAACCCTCTGCATTGAACTGGATCACCTACGAATTGCTGGGGAAGCGGAGCGAAACCAGACATATCTCTTATAGAGGTAATACTTGAGGCAGGTGCCTGCACAGTGACTGGAGCAGCAGCAAGGATAGCCTGCAACACAGGTTGTACCGGAGCAGCCACAGTGGGAGATTCCAGGTGAGCCATGCGACTCAGGAGTGTTTGTAATGCCATGGAAAACTGATCCATGCGATGATCCTGCCCATCCAATCTGGAAAAAATATTACCAACAAGTGGATTGACCGCATCTCCTGAATTCATGACCTTCACCTACTGTGCCGCCTATGAGTGCCCATCTGTACCGCTTATGAGTGCCACCTATTGGTGCCCATCAGTGCCGCCTATCAGTGCCCATCAGTGCCGCATATCAGTGCCCATCAGTGCCACCTCATCAGTGCCACCTCATCAGTGCAACCTCATCAGTGCCACCTCACCCGGGCTCATCAGTGATACCTAATCAGTGCAGCTTCACCAGTGCCCATCAGTGAAGGAGAAAACTTACTTATTTCCAAAATTTATAACAGAAACAAAGAAAAACTTTTTTTTCAAAATTTTCGTTTTTTTTTTTATTTGTTTAACAACAAATAAAAACCGCAAAGGTGATCAAATACCGCCAAAAGAAAGCTCTATTTGTAGGAAGAAAATTATAAAAACTTTGTTTGGGTACAGCGTAGCATGACCGCGCAATTGTCATTTAAACAGCGACAGCGCTGAAAGCTGAAAAATGGCTTGGGCAGGAGGGGGGATAGTGCCCAGTATTGAAGTGGTTAATAATATAATGTAATAACACATTTCACACATCCTAAATTACAGCAAAGAAAATCATACACCCTAAAATAAAGGAGCACACATTTGCTTGTAATGGATGAAGAAAGTAAATACACTATGTACAAAAGCACTACACATTCCCATTAAGAAAACCTGAACCCTTTCTTTCTTTAAAGGAAAAATAAATATTATTACATGTTATAGCACTTGTGAGGCCACTTTTAACATGCAGTAAGTGCAATCACAGCTTGATTAATCATGCCCAATATATCACCGCCAGATGCAAGGCCAGAAGGATGTAAGCAGGTGTAGAGAACTGTATAAACAGTGTAAAATGGTTACTAATGAGTAATGAGTGTGTTTTGTTAAAGTGACTATGTTGCAAAAAAAAAAAAAAAAAAAGGAATATTAGCAAAAGCAACCTGTAAAAGGACATTAAAACTTACCAGTAACACCACTGGTAATTGCAATCCCTCACATCTAAACCTGTTGATGGAATTATAAGCAATAGGAAAATAGTCATTTTAAACCTTTTTTTATTCCTGTCATAGTATTTAGAGATAAGAATCAAAACAGTTACTAATGGCTCCCAGTTAGTCTTTCGTCTACCAACCCCATGTTGAGCAACTTGCAACACCACAATACTTTTTCTGAGACCCACTGGCCCCATCACCTAATGGTATTACCACCTGGTCGGCCTGTATTTCATACTGCACTCTCCAATGCTTCTTAGTCTGCTAGGCTAGAAATTGTGTACCTGAAAACAAATGTATACCTCAGTATGGGATTTTAGGGGCAATGTAGTAGGATTATATTATAATATAAAATAGTTTATTGATACACAAAAATTTATATTTAAGCCACATACAAAAATACAAAAAATACAAAGGACATAATCCATGATAGTACAATTAGAAAACCATCAGAGAATGACGTAAAGTGACCAAGGAGTCAAAGCTCCTACATCGTGATGCATCTTGCTACAAGATACAAACACCGCCTATGATGATGCAATGACGTCAAGTGGCGATTTTCCAATGCGTTTCAACTTTATAAAAAGTTAAAAAGTCTTCCTCAGGGAAAGATTGCATCATGTTCTAAAGTTTTGAGAATAACAGTGTTATTTACAATATATATATTGCATGAGTTTAATTAATCGCTTGGGTTGAGCGGCTTACGTTCTCTGTGTAGATGCAGAAAATTGCATTCCCAGTACTATAGGGGGTTTTTTATAATCATTGCCCATACATTCCAGTATCCTCTACAGGACGGCATGGTATATTTTGTAAGGAAACCAATAGCAGGCAGCCAGTGAGGTTGCTATGGAAAACAAAATAAAGAGGATTTTTAACCACTTGCCAACCGCCTCACGACGATATACGTCGGCAGAATGGCACGGGCAGGCAGAATCACGTACCTGTGATCTGCCTCCCGCGGGTGGGGGGTCCTATCAGACCTCCCCCTGTGCCCGAGGCGGTCGGCTTGTGTCTGGGAGCGATGAGAGGCAAGGGGGAGACCATCTATTCGTGGCCCCCCTCGCGATCACTCCCAGCCAATCACGTTCTTCCTCTGCTGCTGTATGCTAAACAACAGCAAAGGAAATTATGTCATCTCTCCTCGGCTCGGTATTTTCCGTTCCGGCGCAGAGGAGAGAAGACTTCACTGTGAGTGCACAACACATACACACACAGTAGAACATGCCAGGCACACAATACACCCCTGATCCCCCCCGATCCCCCCCGGTCCCCCCCCCCGATCACCCACCAGTCACCCCTCCCCCCCCTGTCACACTGACAGCAAGCAGGTTTTTTTTTTTCTGATTACTGCATTGGTGTCAATTTGTGACAGTTAGTGTGGTAGGGCAGTTAGTGTTAGCCCCCTTTAGGTCTAGGATACTCCCCTAACCCTCCCTAATAAAGTTTTAACCCCTTGATCACCCCCCATCGTCAGTGTCACTAAGCAATCATTTTTCTGATCGCTGTATTAGTGTCGCTGGTGACGCTAGTTAGGGAGGTAAATATTTAGGTTCCCCGTCAGCGTTTTATAGCGTCAGGGACCCCCATATACTACCTAATAAATGTTTTAACCCCTTGATTGCCCCCTAGTTAACCCTTTCACCACTGATCACCGTATAACCGTTACGGGTGACGCTGGTTAGTTCGTTTATTTTTTATAGTGTCAGGACACCCGCCATTTATTACCTCATAAAGGTTTAGTCCCCTGATTGCCCGACGGTGATATGCGTCACCCCAGACAGCGTCAGATTAGCGCCAGTACCGCTAACACCCACGCACGCAGCATACACCTCCCTTAGTGGTATAGTATCTGAACGGATCAATATCTGATCTGATCAGATCTATACTAGCGTCCCCAGCAGTTTAGGGTTCCCAAAAACGCAGTGTTAGCGGGATCAGCCCAGATACCTGCTAGCACCTGCGTTTTGCCCCTCCACCTGGCCCAGCCCAGCCCACCCAAGTGCAGTATCGATCGATCACTGACACTTACAAAACACTAAACGCATAACTGCAGCGTTCACAGAGTCAGATCTGATCCCTGCGATCGCTAACAGTATTTTTGGTAGCATTTTGGTGAACTGGCAAGCACCAGCCCCAGGCAGCATCAGGTTAGCGCCAGTACTGCTAACACCCATGCACGCAGCACACGCCTCCCTTAGTGGTTTAGTATCTGAACTGATCAATATCTGATCCGATCAGATCTATACTAGCGTCCCCAGCAGTTTAGGGTTCCCAAAAATGCAGTGTTAGCGGGATCAGCCCAGATACCTGCTAGCACCTGCGTTTTGCCCCTCCGCTCGGCCCAGCCCAGCCCACCCAAGTGCAGTGTCGATCGATAACTGTCACTTACAAAACACTAAACGCATAACTGCAGCGTTCGCAGAGTCAGGCCTGATCCCTGCGATCGCTAACAATTTTTTTGGTAGCATTTTGGTGACCTGGCAAGCACCAGCCCCAGGCAGCGTCAGGTTAGTGCCAGTACCGCTAAGACCCACGCACACACCGTACACCTCCCTTAGTGGTATAGTATCTGAACGGATCAATATCTGATCCGATCAGATCTATACTAGCATCCCCAGCAGTTTAGGGTTCCCAAAAACGCAGTGTTAGCAGGATCAGCCCAGATACCTGCTAGCACCTGCGTTTTGCCCCTCCGCCCAGCCCAGCCCAGCCCAGCCCACCCAAGTGCAGTATCGATCGATCACTGTCACTTACAAAACACTAAACGCATAACTGCAGCGTTCACAGACCCGAACCCGGAACCGGTTACAGTTATAAATGTTAGTTACAAAAAAAAGTGTAAACAAAAAACAAAACAAAAAACATATAAAAAAAAAATAGTTGTCGTTTCATTGTTCTCTCTCTCTCTATTCTCTCTCTATTGTTCTGCTCTTTTTTGCTGTATTCTATTCTGCAATGTTTTATTGTTATTGTTATTATGTTTTACCATGTTTTCTTTTCAGGTATGCAATTTTTTATACTTTACCGTTTACTGTGTTTTATTGTTAACCATTTTTTTGTCTTCAGGTACGCAAATCACGACTTTGAGTGGTTATACCAGGATGATGCCTGCAGGTTTAGGTATCATCTTGGTATCATTCTTTTCAGCCAGCGTTCGGCTTTCATGTAAAAGCAATCGTAGTGGCTAATTAGCCTCTAGACTGCTTTTACAAGCAGTGGGATGGAATGCCCCCACCGTCTTCCGTGTTTTTCTCTGGCTCTCCTGTCTCAACAGGGAACCTGAGAATGCAGCCGGTGATTCAGCCAGCTGACCATAGAGCTTATCAGAGACCAGAGTGGCTCCAAACATCTCTATGGCCTAAGAAACCGGAAGCTACAAGCATTTCATGACTTAGATTTCGCTGGATGTAAACAGCGCCATTGGGAAATTGGGAAAGCATTTTATCACACCGATCTTGGTGTGGTCAGATGCTTTGAGGGCAGAGGAGAGATCTAGGGTCTAATTGACCCCAATTTTTTCAAAAAAGAGTACCTGTCACTATCTATTGCTATCATAGGGGATATTTACATTCCCTGAGATAACAATAAAAATGATTAAAAAAAATAAATAAAAGGAACAGTTTAAAAATAAGATAAAAAAGCAAAAAAATAATAAAGGAAAAAAAAAAAAGCACCCCTGTCCCCCCCTGCTCTCGCGCTAAGGCAAACGCAAGCGTCGGTCTGGCGTCAAATGTAAACAGCAATTGCACCATGCATGTGAGGTTTCACCGCGAAGGTCAGATCAAGGGTAGTAATTTTAGCAGTAGACCTCCTCTGTAAATCTAAAGTGGTAACCTGTAAAGGCTTTTAAAGGCTTTTAAAAATGTATTTATTTTGTTGTCACTGCACATTTAAAGCATGTCATGTTTGGTATCCATGTACTCGGCCTAAGATCATCTTTTATATTTCATCAAACATTTGGGCAATATAGTGTGTTTTAGTGCATTAAAAATTAAAAAAGTGTGTTTTTTCCCCAAAAATGCGTTTGAAAAATTGCTGCGCAAATACTGTGTGAAAAAAAAATGAAACACCCACCATTTTAATCTGTAGGGCATTTGCTTTAAAAAAATATATGATGTTTGGGGGTTCAAATTAATTTTCTTGCAAAAAAAAATATTTTTTTCATGTAAACAAAAAGTGTCAGAAAGGGCTTTGTCTTCAGGTGGTTAGAAGAATGGGTGGTGTGTGACATAAGCTTCCAAAAGTGGTGCATAAAATGCCAGGACAGTTCAAATAAACCCCAAATGACCCCATTTTGGAAAGTAGACACCCCAAGCTATTTGCTGAGAGGCATGTCGAGTCCATGGAATATTTTATATTGTGACACAAGTTGCGGGAAAAAGACAATTTTTTTTTTTTTTGCACAAAGTTGTCACTAAAAGATATATTGCTCAAACATGCCATGGGAATATGTGAAATTACACCCCAAAATACATTCTGTTGCTTCTCCTGAGTACGGGGATACCACATGTGTGAGACTTTTTGGGAGCCTAGCCGCGCACGGGACCCCGAAAACCAAGCACCGCCTTCAGGCTTTCTAAGGGCGTAAATTTTTGATTTCACTCTTCACTGTCTATCACAGTTTCGGAGGCCATGGAATACCCAGGTGGCACAACCCCCCCCCCCCCAAATGACCCTATTTTGGAAAGTAGACACCCCAAGCTATTTGCTGAGAGGTATAGTGAGTATTTTGCAGACCTCACTTTTTGTCACAAAGTTTTAAAAATTGAAAAAAGAAAAGAAAATGTTTTTTTTCTTGTCTTTCTTCATTTTCAAAAACAAATGAGAGCTGCAAAATACTCACCATGCCTCTCAGAAAATAGCTTGGGGTGTCTACTTTCCAAAATGGGGTCATTTGGGGGGGTTTGCGCCACCTGGGCATTCCATGGCCTCCGAAACTGTAATAGGCAGTGAAGAGTGAAATCAAAAATTTACACCCTTAGAAAACCTGAAGGCGGTGATTGGTTTTCGGGGTCCCGTACGCGGTTAGGCTCCCAAAAAGTCCCACACATGTGGTATCTCCATACTCAGGAGAAGCAGCTAAATGTATTTTGGGGTGCAATTCCACATATGCCCATGGCCTGTGTGAGCAATATATCATTTAGTGACAGCTTTGTGCAAAAAAAAAAAAGTGTCACTTTCCCGCAACTTGTGTCAAAATATAAAATATTCCATGGACTCAACATGCCTCCCAGCAAATAGTTTGGGGTGTCTACTTTCCAAAATGGGGTCATTTGGGGGGGTTTTGTGCCATCTGGGCATTTTATGGCCTTCAAAACTGTGATAGGTAAGGAGGAGTGAAATCAAAAATTTACGCCCTTAGAAATCCTGAAGGCGGTGATTGGTTTTCGGGGCCCCGTACGCGGCTAGGCTCCCAAAAAGTCCCATACATGTGGTAACCCCGTACTCAGGAGAAGCAGCTGAATGTATTTTGGGGTGCAATTCCACATATGCCCATGGCCTGTGTGAGCAATATATCATTTAGTGACAACTTTTTGTAATTTTTTTTTTGTCATTATTCAATCACTTGGGACAAAAAAAAATAATATTCAATGGGCTCAACATGCTTCTTAGCAATTTCCTTGGGGTGTCTACTTTCCAAAATGGGGTCATTTGGGGGGGGGGGGGTTGTACTGCCCTGCCATTTTAGCACCTCAAGAAATGACATAGGCAGTCATAAACTAAAAGCTGTGTAAATTCCAGATAATGTACCCTTGTTTGTAGACGCTATAACTTTTGCGCAAACCAATAAATATACGCTTATTGACATTTTTTTTTACCAAAGACATGTGGGGAATACATTTTGGCCTAAATGTATGACTAAAATTGAGTTTATTGGATTTTTTTTATAACAAAAAGTAGAAAATGTCATTTTTTTTTCTAAATTTTCAGTCTTTTTCCATTTATAGCGCAAAAAATAAAAACCGCAGAGGTGATCAAATAACATCAAAAGAAAGCTCTATTTGTGGGAAGAAAAGGACGCAAATTTTATTTGGGTACAGCATTGCATGACTGCGCAATTAGCAGTTAAATCAACGCAGTGCCGAATTGTAAAAAGTGCTCTGGTCAGGAAGGGGGTAAATCCTTCCGGGGCTGAAGTGGTTAAATAGTGATTAACGAGTATTCCATGTTTTTCAGAGAAAGAATTATTCTCAGAAACTTAGGTAATAAGCTTAGCAGGGTTACCTTCAGATGATTTAGTTGAGTAAGGGTCTTTAGGAAAGTTCACAGGCGTCTGTAGTGGTGAGCCCCAGCTTGAGAGTACCTCTCGGTACAAAGCCAAGTTGAGAATGCTGCCATGAGCCTTCCCTGGCATCCTAATAAAGGGACATGGGCATGGCTAAGAATTAATTAGCTTTGTGTTGCCGTAGCAATGCTTTGCTTAGAATCTGTATTGGTAATGGGAGCACCGTATCGTGAGAGCGGTATCCCACCCCTCACGTTGGAATATGTAAATGGCTCGAGGCATTTGACTCTCCATGGCAATGCCCCACATGTCAGATGCAGAGCGCCGCCACATCCCCCCGTCCCACCCATTCATTCAAGGTTACACCTCTCTCCTCCCCCTGTCAGATGAAGTAGGAGTATGGTTGGCCGGGACAAAGGAAGCACGCGCCGTGCCGCTATAGCAACATGGCTCGTTCCTCCCATTGATCAGCTGTGCGTGTGACGTCAGAGTCATGTGATTCTTTTTTCAAGAAATTGTGTACCTAGCTCAATTAATTCAGAAGAGTGCAGAGATCCCTAAACCAGACTGAATGACCTGATGCTCCACATGCCAACGTCCTCAGGGTGGTATCACTTTTTTTAGTTTTTTAAAAACCTAAAGGAGCTATAAAAACCCTGACCTCAAATCATATGTGTAAGAGACCCTCTGCATTACCTTGAGAATGTTGGCACCAAATTAGCAGGGACTGAGTCTTTACTGTATGCCATTACAAATAAGATAACATTTTCCTGTTGCCAACGTAGTTAGCTTATTGAGCTATTTCCAGACCCTTAACCACTTGCCTACTGGGCACTTTTTTTTTGTTCCAATCAATTTTATTGTGAATAATAAAGGTTTTACAAAGGTGTACAAAATAACATAGAAATAAGACATAACATAGAAAGAAGAAGAAAATGGCTGTTTCAGCAATGCAACCAAAATCATTTTTTTTATTCAAGTCATAGTAAATGAGAATAATCTATTTAAAAACAAGCAATTGTATAACATAGAATTATGACCATTAGTGACCGTAGACTGATCACATAGAATTAGGGAAAAAACCCTGCAGGGAATCTTAGTCATTTTTAAAGCAGGTAACAAACTATGTATACCTAGACCCGATAATCTGAACAGGCAAGTGTATATAATGTGAAGGGAAAAAATGATCATAGCTCAGGAAGAATGTGCGATATTTAAACATCATGATGAGAAATTTATCCAACGGCCAATGAGTTCCTCCAGCTTCAGTATTAATTTGGGAGTGAAACCATATCCAAGTTTGTAAAAGAATAACGTTGATTTAGGATGGATCAATGTTGTAATAGAATTGCAGATGGTAAGGCAAAAGAGAGGAAAATTGACAGGAGGGTAAAGATGAGTTTTCTGGAAGTTCCTCCAGTATGAGTTATGCTGTGTCCAACTGAGGAAGGGGAAGGTGAATGGAAGAATATAGGACACTAGTCATTAACCCGATAAAGGTCATATGAGTGGTACGGAAGTTAATCTGTAGTACAGCCTTACTATTTGGGAAAATTTGACAGTCGTTTGGAAGTTAATCCAAGTCGCCCACACGTTAATGTATTTAGAGGGTATGTCATTGGCAGTAGACATAAGTTCTTCCATTTCCACAATCTTGTTGATTCGCCTGAACCATTCTGAAAGCAAAGGAACCTGTGTTGAACCCCAGTGTAGAGGAAAACACATTTTGGCCGCATTAACCATGTGCATTGCCACGGATTTAAAACACACACGGGGGGGGGGGGGGCAGAATAATGGAGAAGGAACTGTGGCGGGATAAATTCTAAAGTGTGTGTCATCACTTGTGCAACTATGTCTTTCACCTATGGCGCGGGCAGCAACCGGTTAAAATTCTAAACAAAACCACATACTGGACCCCAAAGTCAACAACAGCTTACACAATTTATTGACAACAAATTAAGTTAAGACAACATAAAATAAAGTGCAGCACTCAAAGTACAGATAAGAACATAAATAAACAATATTAGTGAAATTTCCAAAAATCCCAATAGAAATTCCAAAATTTGTGAACACCTCTATTGTGCTCAAAAAACAACTTCAGTGTTGGTATTCCAGCCTTCCATGACCAGTAAATATGCAAAGCCTTACCAGAATATATTGGCCCTCTACCGAATGGTCAAATAGTGCTTGCTTATCAAAGGTTTTTAGGACACATGTATAAACCAGGCTTCACTGTTTTCACCAGTTCTCCCCCACTTACATAGGTTCAGCTGGGCCACTTTAGCATATACCATGTTCTCCCTACTCAATTGGAGTCTAGAGGCATCCAACTCCCACACAAAGCTCAGAAAAAAGCAAAGATAACACATAATCACACACATAGGTTGGACTTGATGGACTTGTGTCTTTTTTCAACCTCACCTACTATGTAACTATGTAACTATGTAGTATTAAAAATTCAGCATTTATTAAAAATGTTATAAACTCACATGTTAAAAGTAGAGATATGCATATTGAAAATAACAAGATGGCTGCAGTTGCAGCCATGGACCCTTAGCTGTGACTGAACTTGAGTGTAATCATGTCATGCGTTTCTTGCATCCAGCTACTCACTGCCATTACTATTCTAAAACATAACAAATATATCACTTTCCTTCAGTAAACTCAACAGGCATCGTAAATAACAGGTCTCTTTAATAGGGTTTAAATCCATAAAATAACATTTCTTTAACTATTGATCCCTATTAGGGATGAGCTTCGTGTTCGAGTCAAACCCATGGTCGACTCGAACATCGTCTGTTCGCCCGTTCGCCGAATTGCCAAATTCGTGCGGCGCGTCACGGCCCATAATTCACTGCGGCATCGCAGTGCATTGATGGCTGATGATTGACCAAGCATGCACTATGAGCAACATGCTTGGCCAATCACAGCGCCGTCTGAACAGAGAGCCGTAATTGGCCAAAGCCAAGGAGGCTTTGGCCAATTATGGCTAAGAGGATTTAGTACACGCCCCACACTATATAAGGCCGCCTGCACGGTGGCCCTGTGTAGTGTGTGTTCCAGCGTTGAAAGAGATAGACAGAGAGACAGTGTCATTTGTTTTGAGTTAGATAGATTAGGCAGAAGAGTCAGTCAGTTAGCTGCACATACAGTGTATTGTGTATATATATGCATCCCAGGTGTTGCATATATATATATATATATATACACTGTATTGAGTTTAGCTAGATCCGTTCCTGTTATCTTCCTACTGACAGGCAGGCTTGTCTTGTTACAGTATTTACAGCTACCTGAAGAAAATTGCTGGTGTTCTTTTGATCATATTAGTACCACAGTCAGGCAGCTAGACTATTTACAGTTAGTGCAGTGCGTCCTGCTCACAGTGTTCAGCTAGATCCATTCCTGTTATCTTCTTACTGACAGGCAGGCATGTCTTGTTACAGTATATACAGCTACCTGAAGAAAATTGCTGGTGTTCTTTTGATCCTATTAGTACCACAGTCAGGCAGCTAGACTATTTACAGTTAGTGCAGTGCGTCCTGCTCACAGTGTTCAGCTAAAACTACAATTTAGTGGGGTGCATCCTGCTCACAGTGTTCAGCTAAACCTACAAGTTAGTGGGGTGCGTCCTGCTCACAGTGTTCAGCTAAACCTACAAGTTAGTGCGGTGCGTCCTGCTCACAGTGTTCAGCTAGATCCGTTCCTGTTATCTTACTACTGACAGGCAGGCTTGTCTTGTTACAGTATATACAGCTACCTGAAGAAAATTACTGGTGTTCTTTTGATCCTATTAGTACCACAGTCAGGCAGCTAGACTATTTACAGTTAGTGCAGTGCGTCCTGCTCACAGTGTTCAGCTAAAACTACAAGTTAGTGGGGTGCGTCCTGCTCACAGTGTTCAGCTAAACCTACAAGTTAGTGGGTGCGTCCTGCTCACAGTGTTCAGCTAAACCTACAAATTAGTGGGGTGCATCCTGCTCACAGTGTTCAGCTAAACCTACAAGTTAGTGTTGTGCGTCCACCTCACAGTGTTCAGCTAAACCTACAAGTTAGTGGGGTGTGTCCTGCTTACAGTGTTCAGCTAAACTTACAAGTTAGTGTGGTGCGTCCACCTCACAGTGTTCAGCTAAACCTACAAGTTAGTGGGGTGCGTCCTGCTCACAGTGTTCAGCTAAACCTACAAGTTAGTGTAGTGAGACCTCTGCACAGTGTTCATCTAAAGCTACAAGTTAGTGCAGTGCGTCCTGCTCACAGTGTTCAGCTAGATCCGTTCCTGTTATCTTCTTACTGACAGGCAGGCTTGTCTTGTTACAGTATTTACAGCTACCTGAAGAAAATTGCTGGTGTTCTTTTGATCCTATTAGTACCACAGTCAGGCAGCTAGACTATTTACAGTTAGTGCAATGCGTCCTGCTCACAGTGTTCAGCTAAACCTACAAGTTAGTGGGGTGCGTCCTGCTCACAGTGTTCAGCTAAAACTACAAGTTAGTGTGGTGCGTCCACCTCACAGTGTTCAGCTAAACCTACAAGTTAGTGCGGTTCATCCTGCTCACAGTGTTCAGCTAAAACTACAAGTTAGAGCTGTGCGTCCTGCTCACAGTGTTAAGCTAAACCTACAAGTTGGTGTAGTGAGACCTCTGCACAGTGTTCATCTAAAGCTACAAGTTAGTGCAGTGTGTCCTGCTCACAGTGTTCAGCTAAAACTACAAGTTAGTGTGGTGCGTCCACCTCACAGTGTTCAGCTAAACCTACAAGTTATTTTTTCGTGAGCTCTGCACAGTGTTCACCTAAATCTACCTGTAGAAGGTTGGTGGTGTTTTCCTGATCCTATCACTACCGCAGGCAGCTAAAAAAAGCTACAAGTTCATTTTTTGCAAGCTCTGCACAGTGTTCAGCTAAAGCTACCTGCAGAAGGTTGGTGGTGTTCTCATACTACAGGCAGGCAGTTGATTTTGCTAGCTGCAGTATCAGTACATATATATATATATATATATCCCAGCTTAGTGCAGCTACAGGCTATTAGTATGTCTGGAAGGCCAAGAAGGAGAGGCAGACAGTCACAAGCCAATAAGAAAGGTCAAGCAGGCTCTTTGTCTAGTGCTGGTCGTGGAGACGGTGCATCCTCATCAGCACGTAGCCGTGGGACACGCTTGGCCTTTTTTTCGGCAGCTGGCCGTGTTAAGCCGCAACATGCGTATGACCAAGCCGTCCTCATCCTCCTCATCCTCTCTCACCCATGCCCAGGGTACTTTGTCTGGCTAAGCAGCGACCTCTTCCCTCGGCTCAATGTCATCAGTGACTCCTTCCCTAGCCCCACCATGTCCTCCTGAGGAGTCCCTCGAACTGTTTGACCACAGTGTTTGGTACATGCTCCAGGAGGATGCCCAGCGTTTGGAAGACTCTGATGATGATACTGAGCTCGATGAAGGCAGTAACATGAGCATGGACAGAGGGGGTGCCCAAGAAGGACAGCAATCTGGCAGTCATGCTCCCCCTGCTGCAGCATACTGCCAGGTTTGCTCCAGTGATGAGGAGGGAGGGGATGATGAGGTCACTGACTCAACGTGGGTGCCTGATAGGAGAGAGGAAGAGGAGGAGGAGGTGGCACATCACCAACGAGGCAGGATGCCCTCCAGGGGCCAGCCTAAGGGCAGCACATTGACTGCATCACTCCCCAAAGCTCCACATGTGCAGGGCGCTGCAGTCTCTGCGCGTTATTCAAAAAGTTCTTTGGTGTGGGCCTTTTTTGAGACGAGTGCATCAGATCGCACCGCTGCTATTTGCAACATATGTCTCAAGCGTATCTCGCGTGGCCAAAACATCTCCCGCTTGGGTTCCACATGCTTGACCAGACATATGTTGACCTGCCATGCAGTTCGTTGGCAAGCGTATCTAAAAGACCCACACCAAAGAACAAAGAGGACCTCTCCTTGCTCCTCATCAGCTGAGATCTCCAACCCCACTATACCTTCAGTCCTCTCTGAGACCTGCACTGAGAGGAATGAAGGTGTAGAATTAGGTGTGTCACAGCCAAGTACTTGTGGGCAATCTGCTTTTGGTACACCGACATCAGATTGTACCAGGCAAATTTCCCTGCCCCAGCTGCTGCACCGCCGAAAGAAGTTTGCTCCCAGCCATCCACATGCCCAGCGGTTGAATGCTAGCTTGGCAAAATTGCTACCACTTCAACTGCTGCCTTTTCAGTTGGTAGACTCTGCCCCCTTCCGTGAGTTTGTGGAATGTGCGGTTCCTCAGTGGCAGGTACCCAAACGCCACTTTTTCTCACGGAAGGCGATTCCGGCTCTCTACTGGCATGTGGAAGGCAATGTCCATGCCTCGCTGGACAGGACGGTCAGCGGTAAGGTGCATATTACCGCTGACTCATGGTCCAGCAGGCATGGACAGGGAAGTTACCTAAGTTTCATGGCGCATTGGGTGACTCTGCTGGCAGCTGGGAAGGATGCAGGACAAGGTGCAGTAGTGTTGGAGGTTGTTCTGCCACCACGCCTCCAAAATGCTAATGATTGTGACACACCTCTCTCCTCCACCCCCTCCTCTTCTTCTTCCTCCATGGCCTCTTCCTGTGCTTTGTCCTCGGAACCAGCGGTGCTCCATAGCCGTTTAAGGGGCTACGCAAGTACGCAGGCCAAAAGATGCCATGTGGTGCTTGAGCTGGTGTGCTTGGGGGACAGGAGCCACACTGGGGCAGAGGTTCTGTCAGCTCTGCAGGGGCAGGTTCAGAGGTGGTTGACGCCACGCCAACTTAAGGCAGGAATGGTGGTTTGCGACAATGGCACCAACCTCCTCTCTGCCCTCCGACAGGGACAAATGACCCATGTGCCCTGTTTGGCTCACGTCCTTAACTTGGTGGTGCAGCGGTTCTTGAGTAGGTACCCGGCCTACAGGATGTCCTGAGGCAGGCCAGGAAAGTCTGTGTGCATTTCCGCCGGTCATATAATGCCAGTGCTCGGCTAACGGACCTCCAAAAGGAGTTTAACCTGCCCAAGAACCGCCTAATCTGTGACATGCCCACCAGGTGGAACTCAACGTTAGCCATGCTGCAGCAGCTGCACATGCAGCAGAGGGCCATCAATGAGTACCTGTGCGACTATGGCACCAGGACAGGGTCAGGGGAGCTTGTTTTTCCCCACGCCAGTGAGCCATGATCAGGGATCCATGTACTGTCCTGTCACCATTTGAGGAGGCCACGAGGATGGTGAGCAGTGACAGTGCATGCATCAGTGACACTGTCCCCCTTGTCCACCTGTTGGAGCACACGCTGCGTGGAATAATGGACAGGGCACTTGAGGCAGAACAGAGGCAGGAAGAGGAGGACTTCCTTAGCTCTCAAGGCCCCCTTTATCCAGACAGTGTTCCTGCGTGCCCGCCGATCACACAGGAAGAGGACGAGGAGGAGGAGGAGGAAGATTGTGTCAGTATGGAGGTGGAGCCTAGCACTCAGCATCCTCAGCAGTCTTTAAGGGATCAGTCCCAAGAAACACATGAACTTGTACGTGGCTGGGAGGAGGTGGCTGCGGACCATGTCGTCCTTAGTGACCCAGAGGACTCCGGACCGAATGCCTCAGCAAACCTACGCTGCATGGCCTCCCTGATCCTGCAAAGCCTGCGTAAGGAACCTCGTATTCGTGGTATCAAGGAGAAGGACCAATACTGGCTGGCCACCCTCCTTGATCCACGTTACAAGGGTAAGGTTGCGGACCTTATCTTGCCATCGCAGAGGGAGCAGAGGATGAAACATCTTCGGGAGGCCTTGCAGAAGGGTCTGTGCAACACGTTCCCAGAGACTGGGAGGTTACAAACTCCTGTTTCTGGACAACGTGTTGCTGAGGCTTCGGTCAGTCAAAGAAGGAGCGGTGGAGAAGGTGGCCGTCTGACCGATGCGTTCAGGCAATTTTTTGGTCCGCAGCCCCAAGGTATGATCGGTTCCAGCAACCATCGCCAGCGTCTGTTTTACATGGTGCAGGAATACCTAGGGGCAAGATCAGACTTGGACACCTTTCCCACCGAAAATCCTCTGGGTTACTGGGTCTTGAGGATGGATCACTGGCCAGAGCTTGCACAGTATGCAATTGAGCTACTGGCCTGTCCTGCATCCAGCATTCTTTCGGAACGCACATTCAGTGCGGCTGGAGGCATGGTAACCGATCACAGGGTGCGTCTGTCCACCGACTCGGTCGATTGACTGACCTTCATAAAAATGAATCAGTCTTGGATCACCACCAGCTACCAAGCACCTGATGCTGATGTAACCGAATAATTTTTTTTGAAATCTCAGATCCCTTCAAAGACTGCCTATGCTGATGCTGAGTGACTATCCCTGAGTAATTATCCTCTTCCTCCTCAATGATTATGCTGATAGCTTGTAAGAACATTTTTGGTTCTGGGCGCCACCACCAGTGCCTAAGGCACAATTTTTCAGCCCCTGTTTAACAGGGGTGTCTAATTACAATTTTTGATGCAATACTTTGCAGCAGGGCTCATTTCAGCATTCCAACTAGAGTATCTGTGAGGGGTTGCAGTGTTGTGGCACCAGCACCAGTGCCTAAGGCCCAATTTTCCAGCCCTTGTTTAACAGGGGCGTGTAATTACAATTTTTGATGCAATACTTTGCAGCAGGGCTCGTTCCTGCATTCCAACTAGAATGTCTGTGAGGGGTTGCAGTGTTGTGGCACCAGCACCACCACCACCACCACCAAAGGCCCAATTTTTCTGCCCTTGTTCAACAGGGGCATGTAATTACAATTCTTGATCTAATATTTCACAGCAGGGCCCATTTCTGCACCCACCAAGAGCGAGTGAGGACTTACAGTGTTGTGGCACCAGCACCACCACCACCACCACCAAAGGCCCAGTTTTTCTGCCCCCGTTCAACAGGGGCATGTAATTACAATTCTTGATCTAATATTTCACAGCAGGGCCCTGTGAGGGCTTACAGTGTTGTGGCCACAACAACACCTAAGGCCCAAATTTCTGCTGAGTATATAGGGCAGGCCCCTACTTTGAAACATCTAACTTACAAACGACTCCTACTTGCAAACAGAAGGAGACAACAGGAAGTGAGATGAAATCTACCCCTAGGAAGGGAAATTCTCTCCTGTAAGAGTTAATATGGGAAAAACATTTCTCCTTTCCACTGATGCTTTTCAATCCTTGTTCCACAAAAAACCCCAAATTTTCAAAAAACATTTGTCATTGGGACAAAAAGTGAGGTGAAATCTTCTGAAGAGGAGGAAAGACAGCAAAACAAATGTCACAGGGGTGATAACCCTTCCCTATGTTTTCCAAAAAGCTTAAAAAAGATTTTTTTGGCTGGAGCTAAACACGTTAAAAATGTACCCATTCAAAATTACAAACAGATTCTACTTAACAACAAACCTACAGTCCCTGTCTTGTTTGCACCGCCTGTATACTGCTGTTCAGAGTATATAGGGCCTGGTGGCTCCACACCTTTCCTTATTTTAATTTGGGTGCGGGGTTCCCTTTAATATCCATACAAGACCCAAAGGGCCTGGTAGTGGACTGGGGGGGTACCCATGCCGTTTGTCTCACTGATTTTCATCCATATTGCCAGGACCCAACATTACATTAAACCCGCAAGCAGTTTTAAATTAGATTTTTTTCCTTTAAAAATGACATTTGGTGCAGGGACTGTTCTAAACACGGGAAATACGCACCACTTTACAGGCATACTATAGACACCCCCCAGGTACGATATTTAAAGGAATATTTCACTTTTTTTTTTTTACTTTAAGCATCATTAAAATCACTGCTCCCAAAAAAACGTCCATTTTTAAAAGTTTTTTTTTGCATTGATACATGTCCCCTGGGGTAGGACCCGGGTCCCCAAACCCTTTTTAGAACAATACCATGCAAATTAGCCTTTAAAATGAGCACTTTTGATTTCGAACGTTCGAGTCCCCTAGACGTCAATGGGGTTCTAACGTTCGTGCAAATTTTCGGTCCGTTCGCAGGTTCTGGTGCGAACCGAACCGGGGGGTGTTCGGCTCATCCCTAATCCCTATTAATAAAGCTGCTTGTGGACATATTCACTTTCTGGGCTATTTTATTTTTTCATCAAATGTGGGGGTAGTCATTTTTAAGGGGGCTGTTGGGAGAACATATGTGAATAAATGGTTTGTAAATAAGCTGTGATAGCAGTGATCTCTGACCATCTCCTGCAGCATATCTGCAGTCTCTGACTATGAGTTGCAGCATATAAAGATAACAGTGCAGCGCTGGACAAATGTCATGAGTGAAAAATATTGTGAAATTATTGTTAAAAAGAATTAAGCAATCAATAATAAATAACACCTAATAATAATGACCAGTGAAAAAACATTAAATCAAAAAGTCCATAGGTGATGAAAATGCAAATGTAGTGAATGCAAATAAAAGTTCTGAATTATAATGTGAGTGAAGTCCAAAAGTTATTCCATGAGTTCTGGATCAGTAATCAACCGCCAGTGCTGCCCACCACCTGGTGATAATGTAATGAAGGCTTACCAGAGAGCCAGCGACCGCCCTTACTCAAGGGGGTCAAAACAGGCTTAGTAGAGGGAGAAGTAGCGATGAACTTCGAGGGATGTCCCTTGAAAGACTCTGTAAGGAATCTTGCCAACCTGCTTCCTAGGTGACTACTCAACAGCAACAGAGCACCAATTCGGAAGATGTGGTGCCAAAAATACTTCCTGTATGGTGGTCAGTGTTCATTCCCAGAGAGACCAAGAGGAGATGGGCCACATATCCAAAAAGAAAAAAAGGGGGGGCTCCAGTAGTGCAGATAACCAATAATCTTCTACAACCCAGCAATATGGACATAATAATCACTGCCTGGAACTAAGATCTTCATCAATAGAAACATTTTAATTGGTCCAGCCTGCTCCTCCGGAGCCTCCCCCGGTCACAGGCGGCGATAGGTAACCCAAGACGGGGGAAAAGCAAATCCGTAGAAGCCAGGAAGTTGATAGTGAGATCCCCTCTCCCAGCCGGTAGTGTCTCCTTGTCTTCTCCGCCCCGACTAAGATTACACATGTGACAGGCCTTGCTGCACCTCTGAAAAGCGATCCATGGTGGATCATTCCTCAGAGGTGTTTAACAGATGGTGAGGAGGTAAAAATGTACCAAAACCACATGCATTGCATGTAATTAAAGCACAGCCCTATTCACTGTAATGGTTTGGGTTCTGTGGCAGTACTGTCTGCTGAATATGACAGAGGATATATTATTTGCTGTGGCCACGAAGCAAAGCATCACAGCCATATGTGTACACCCCAATCCCCATGCAGCTTAATGGGGGTGACCAGGGAACAGTAAAAATGTGGTTCAACTGACTATTTTAATTGTCCTAAATCAGTTTCTTGCATCATAGGGAGAGTTTATTGTAAAAGAGGCTCCTAAAATAAAAAATAAAATCAAGTAAATAGGACGTTCATGATATCAGAGGCTGCAGCTGGGTTCTCCCATATCCAGCAAGTTGAACGCTCTCTTATGTGATCAGCATTAAAGTGGGCAAAAGCGGAGGAGAGAATGTGAGAGCGTGTGAATGTGGTGACGCGGGTTCTAAATCTTGCGATGATTCCAGCGATAGACGGCGGCTCCAGCTCACTTCCTTCCCGCAGTAGTTGGTAGTAGTGGAGAGGAAAGGACCAGCAAGGATCGGTGGGTGGACAGTGGATGGTCCCCGGCCCCCTAGTTCCCAGCGGTGGACGGTCTCCTGACCCCCTTTCCTTACCCTGTCCGGCCGGATAGCGGATGCATAGCCAGGTGAAGTAGTGGAGCGGAGGAGCCCTCATGTGGAAGCGATGAGGAGCGGGGGGGAAAATGGACGATACTGCAGGCTGCAAGCTGCTTCAGAAGGGGGGAGAGTTTGGAAGGTTGCAGAGTTGAAGTGGTTAAGAAAACATGGAATCTTCCTTACAGCTGGAGATTCTCAGAAACCTAAGGTCCCTCTAACAGCGGGTCTGGATGGCCCTAGGTAAGCCGCACGCTGTTAAAGCACAGACTGTTACCCCCTGTTCCTTTCCCACTTCAATGACAGCGAAGACGGCAAGAAAGTCAGTAGTAAAATCCCCCCAAGCTGGAATATCAGCAGAGACTTAGACAACAGTAGACAAAGAGGTAGAGCTGGCTCCCTCTGGCAAGGATAATATGGCAGCTTTTAAAGCGTGGAGTGAGACCCTCACAATAAAAATTGATGCTTTGGCCGTAGATATCAACAAATGAGGCATGAGTTTGATAAAGTCAATCAAAAGATTTCAGAGATGGAAGTCCGTATTTCAAAGGTAGTAGAAAAATTAAAAATAGATAATAGAGAATGGCATATTTTGAGAAAACAAATCAGTGTTTTACAGCAATTGATACAGAAAGTCATTTGAGGAGAAATAATATCCGGATTATAGGTTTGCCAGAGCGAGTGGAAGGGGAAAATAGAGTTGAATTCTCAGAGAAATTATTGATAAATATACTAGGCCTTACAGATATGTCCACAACATTCGTGGTTGAAAGAGCACACAGGATTTCTTTTCAATCACCGAAGTCGGGGGGTCCCCCTCGCCCGTTTCTTTTACGTCTGTTGAATTATAGAGATCGAGACCGTATATTGTCAGCAGCCAAGACAAAGGCAGCTTTTCAATATGAAAATGCCAAGCTACTTTTTTTCCCTGATTATCACCCTGAAATACAGCAAAAAAGAAGAGCCTATAAGGAAGTATGGAAAAGACTGAGAGGATAAAATTCAGTCTTTTATACTCTAGTAAATTAGGGGTGATTGAAACACCAACGGCTGCAGTAGAATGGTTGGATACTAGATAAATATATCCCTCTCTACCTTGGGAAAAGAAAGAAATTATTTTTCCCTTTCTTTTTTGCCCCGTCCCCCCTCCTTTTTTTTTTTTTTTTACATGTACATGTGTATATAAATGTTTATAGATTCATATGTACTGCTTTTTCTGCATAATTTTGGATAATTTTTTTGGATAATTTTTTGATAATACTCCTCTCCCTTTTTTCAGGTGGGGGTAGAGGAAAGATTATGTATATGGTATCACAAATTATTAATATTTATAACAGCATAGCACTCTATAATAGCACATGTGGCAATGTGACACGGGGAAAATAGAAATGGCGGAAATTGGTAATCATGAGAGTAATAGGAATAAGGGGGGATAATAACAAGTTGGTTTTTTTTCAGCACGGGGGGGAGATTAGGGCCCATCCCTTACGTCTCACCTTGGTAAAGGTGGGGGGGGGCGAGTCCACTCCTTTTTTTTTCTTTTTCTCCCTCTCCTTTGAAAATTGGCATAGGAACATGTGATTGCGGGAGTATGTGATTTAAAAATAATAATAATAGAAGTTAAATATAAGATGTCTGGTATGTAGGTATAATATTGATTTAAACATGTCTCATAGGTCAATTACCTATTAGAGAGCTTGACTCACAATTTGGGTGGAAGGTTGTTTGTTAATTGATACTGTTTGAGTGTACACACTGGGGTTTGTTTTGTGTTGTGTTGTTTACTGGGTATAGAACATAAGCTATGGTCAGTGAGGTTAAGGGTAAGGGAGAGGTCCTTTTTTCTCCCACCCATGGATGGATGGGGTTTAAGATAAGGGAGGGGAGGGGGGAGAAGAGGGAGGCTTAGAGATTTGGTGGTTAAGGGTTCAGAGATGGTGTGATTTTGCTGCCCAGTTGATGCTTTTCTTAAAAACCATACAGTTCAGGATACTGTGGAGATGTTTTTTTGTTTCATCACTTAAGTATGATGTCAGGTGAAAATAATTGCTATGCTATAATGTCTTGGAATGTCCGAGGTTTGAATTCTAAGTTTAAATGAGCACTAATTTTCCAATATGTAAGAAAATATAACCCACAGTTGATTCTACTTCAGGAGACACATCTAGTGGAAGGGAAACTAACGACTTTAAAAAAAAGCATGGACTCAAAAAGCATATCACGCTACTTATTCTTCCTATGCGAGAAGGGTGTCAGTGCTAATAAATAAATATTTTTCTGGTTTAATAGAGAAGGTATATACAGAATTACAGGGAAAATATGTTATTTTAGTATATACTTTAGGGCAACAAAGGTATTTTAAAGCAGCAATATATAGTCCACCCCCGTCCTCTGTTGAAATATTAAATATAATACTAGAGAAAATTATCCAACATTCTCCAGCAAAATTATTATTTATTGGAGATTTCAATTCTATTTTATCCCCAGAGTTAGATAGACCGAATCCTCCCGAGCAGTGTTCAGCTGATTTATATAACTGGGCACAGGCGACAAGTGTATTAGAAATGTGGAGATGGAGAAATCCAAAAAAAGCATATTCCTGTTTTTCCACTTCCTATAAAACTTCATCTCGAATAGATTTAGCTTTTGATGACCCGACATTGGTAGTGGATATTGTAGAAGCTACATACTTACCAAGTGGTCTTTCGGACCACTCTCCTCTGTTTCTGTCAATATGCACCTCCGCCTTGAAAAATGCATCAATGTGGCGATTGGCTCCCCAGTGGGTGCTGTACCCAGAGATAGCGGAAAAAAAAGTCATCAACGTTTGTGGAATATTGGAAAAATAATGCTGGATCATCTTCGTTGGACTTTGTTTGGGATGCCTTCAAAGCATATGTTGAGGGCAATACATTTCAAATATTGTGGTGGTTAATAAGAAACAGAAGGCTAAGATACAGGTATTACAAACTCAGATAGAATTACAGAAGAGAAACTATAGCCTGGATCCTAGTATAATTTATTTTGATATAATGATGGGTGCGCAAAGGGATTTGCATTTGCATTTGATGGAACTTAACTAGGTTAGAACTTTATAAAAATAGACAAAAAATCTTTGAACAAGGGGATAAAAGATTCTTGGCAAAGTTGGAGCAACAGGAATATCAAGTTACAATTATATCAGAAATTAGGACTCCAGAAGGAGAAATGGTAGTTGAACCTAAGGAGATTTTGGAGACTTTTAAGGGGTAGTATGGTTCTTTATATGCCTCTTCTCTCCCCTCTGACTTGGGAGATGTCGGACCTTCTGGACCAGATAGCCTTGGGTAACTGTCGGATAGGGGGAGAGAGACATTAGTTAGCCCGATTACAAGTGAGGAGATCTTGAAGACTATATATACTTTTTCGAGGGGAAAGGCCCCAGGCCTGGATGGAATTCCTGTGGCATTTAATATGAAGTATGGGGACTTTATAACCCCAAAACTAGCGGACTTATTTACAAATGAGTTACTGAAAGGGGCTCTTCCAGATTCAATGAGACAGGCACATATAGATATAGCCCTTATATATAAGGAAAGTAAGGATCCAAAAATTTGCCCGTCATTTAGGCCAATAGCTATGGAAGAGCCCTGGGGCCATCATAAAAAAAAATACAGAATTATGAGTTGAAAAAAAATAGTTTTTTTTTTTACAGAATTCTGAGTTTGAAAGTCAGAATTCTGAGATTTAAAGTCAGAAACGTGAGTTAAAAAAAATTCTACAGAATTCTGAGATTCAATGTCAGAATTCTGAGTTTCAAACTCAGAATTCTGAGATTAAAAGTCAGAATTCTGAGTTTCAAAGTCAGAATTCTGAGTTTCAAAGTCAGAATTCTGAGTTTATAAATATAGTAGTCTCTATTAGGAAGATTTTAGGACCAATGAGCAATAAGGTAGTAACACCCACAGATCATCATTCTGCAGACATACGGTACATGTCTTCTGCTCTGTATATGAATATGTAAATTCATCTTAGTTACAGCACACAGTATAGGGAAGCAGGCAGTACTGGGTTCTCTGGTTCCTCTACTGTATTAATTAGTTCCTCGGTTTGCTGTCTTATCCTTCTTCTCTGTCATCTGCTCCAACATAAAGAGCCATGCTGAAAACATATGTACAGTATTGTATGTGAGTGGGGGGGGCACAGCCTCTATAGATAGCAGAACACAATGGGCCAGCACAGCTCTGTACCCCAACTTGTAGAACACATTGTACTATTGCCCCTACATGAGGGAATTGTGAATGGCTAGAAGGCAGCAGGACAATGTGTGTCTATGGTCATAACAGATTAATCATAGCAATTAATTATTAGACATAAAAAGCAATGCTTAATAGTCCTTAAGTGATAGCCTGGTGGTTAGAGTAACAGGCCTATGGTGTTGAAGGTTGTGGGTTCTAATCCAATTCAGAACACAATCACTAGTTATATATTTTCAATACATTGATTTTATATTAAACATATTTTAAAAAATGAGTTAGTGAGGGCTTAAATTGTATTTTATTGATATATCCAAATTGATTTCAAGGATTATTAACAAAGACATATTGATAAAATTGTTGTATATGCTGACTACTATAAATTAGAGAGTAGGGATTTTTTTTACAAATCTGTGTATACATTAGGATAATTTTGGTGACATGGAGCCAGGTCTCAATTTCAGGAGATTGTCCCTGGAAGCTGCATGATAACCATCATGTCTCACAACTCAGCCCTGGGCTCTGCACTATAAGGTAATCTGTGTGTACTACAATGTACACGCCCATATCTCCCCTTCACTGATTGGCTGCACTTTATCACCACCGATGCAGGGTCGTTTTTTCCATCCAGTGACACCAGCGCCCACCCTCTACCGGTACCCAGGGTATGGTAAAAAAAAATGACCCTGCATCGGTGGTGTCACCCACTGGATGGAAAAAAATGACCCTGCATCGGTGGTGTCACTCACTGGTTGGAAAAAATTACCCTGCATCGGTGGTGTCACTGGATGGAAAAAATGACCCTGCATCGGAATGGTGTCATTGGATGGAAAAAAATTCCGTGTCAACGGTGTAGCTAAGAGGAAAATGGCGCTGCATCGGTGTCAGTGGGGATAACCTGCAGCCAATCAGTGAAGGGGGATATGGGCGTGTACATTGTAGTACACACAGATTGCCTTATAGTGCAGAGCTCAGGGCTGAGTTGTGAGACATGATGGTTATCATGCAGCTTCCAGGGACAATCTCCTGAAATTGAGAACTGGCCCCATGTCACCAAAATTATCCTAATATATACAAAGATTTGTAAAAAATCCCTACTCTCTAATTTATTGTAGTCAGCTTATACAAGAATTTTATCAATATGTCTTTGTTAATAATACTTGAAATCAATTTGGATATATCAATAAAATACAATGTAAGCCCTCACTAACTCATATTTTAAAATATGTTATTAACCCAGCGTAGATTACATACAAATATACATACTCACCATGTTAACGAGGGATTCAGAACGGTGGCCTTCTTGAATATAGAAAAGGCCTTCGATACTATCAAGTGGCCCTTTCTTTGGAAAATACTCAGAAATATGGGATTTCCATTAGTGTTTATTAACTGGATACAAACAATATACAATAAACCCATGTCAGCGGTTAAGTTGGGAGGGAAGTTGTCAACTTTTTTTCAGCTATATAGAGGAACGAGGCAGGGATGCCCTCTCTCTCTCTGGCCCTGTTTGCTATAGCAATTGAGCTGGTGGCAGAGGCTCTCCAGGCTTCCGCAGATATTTGGGGACTGGTGGGGGGCTGGAGGAGAGGGCAGCCCTATATGGTGAAGATATGCTGATGATATGCTACTATTCCTTGGCGATGCAGGCCCAACTCTACAAGGTGCTTTAGAATTATTAAATACCTATTCTCCATTTACAGGACTTAAGGTAAATTGGGGTAAATCCCTATTATTTGCTATTGATCAAGGAGTGCAGGATACAACAGCTTCAAACTTGCCACTGCAATGGGTAGCAGAATTTAATTACCTCAGCATAATAATCTCACGACAGGCTGAAGATTTTCTTATGCTAAACTTAAATCCAGTAGTACAGGAATTTAGGAAAAAATTGAAAGTATGGGAAGCCTTGCCCCTGTCACTGCTAGGCCGCATAAACTTAATAAAGATGAAGATCCTTCCTATTTTTTTATATTTGTTTAGAAATTCAATGCAATGGCTACCAAAATCATTCTTTGTACAATTACACAGTATCTTTTCCTCATTTTTATGGAAAAAAAAAATTACCTAGAATTAAATTGACTACACTTATTCGTCCTTTGGCACAAGGGGAACTGGCTTTCCCAGACTTTCATAAATATTATTTAGCAGCACAGCTGGTAACGGTAGGGGGATGGTAAAACCCAGACAAACATAATCCTGCTACAATGTTAGAGGCTGCAGTGGTACACTCTATTGAAGCACTTCAGGCACTACTTTTTCGAGGGTAGAAGTCTATTTACGATTTGACCCTTCAGATGATAACAACAGTAAAGGTTTGGAGAGTTGGTTTATTGGGGGAAAAACAATGTAAGGAGATTTTATCTCCAAATACTCTGCTGTGGAGAAATCCTCAGATGCCCCATTTAGATTTTATCCAAGATCCAGGAGCGTGGACCAAATATAAGGTCAAAAAGTTATCCCAGATAGTGCAGGGAGAAACAATGATATAATTTGCAGGAATGATGGAACTCTGGAATATTCCAGGAAGCTATGTTTTCAGATATATGTAACTTGCCCATGCTTTGTCTGCCCAATTTTCTCAAGGCCTCCCGCAATTGGTAGAGTCAGGATTAGAACAAATAGCTAGAAGGAGACTGGAAAGGAGCTGATCTCAACTCTATATATCTACTTAGTGGCGTTGCTAGATATAAGTAATTTACCAGTATGTTGGATGAGAGACACTCCAAAATTAGAGTAGGAGAATTGGGAGGAGATATGGGGATTCCCATTGCAGATATTAGTGTCACTTCGAGAACAACTCATACAATTTAAGATAACACATAGAATCTATCATACACCCCACAAATTACATAGAATGTCTCCATCAAACCCCAGAATTGTTGGAGGTGTGGGTATGTTCCAGGAGATTTCATTCACATATTTTGGTCCTGCCCTCCGATAGTGGTATTTTGGAGGGAGGCTATAGGGTTAATTGCTACAGTTACATCAGTAGCTCTGGAACAAGATGCAGAGATCTGTCTTTTGGGACTGGTAGGGAATAATACTTCCACAAAAGTACAGAGAACACAAGTAAGTCTGCTGCTTTATGCGAGAAAGGCAATAGTACTGAATTAGAAAAAAACAGAAGTTCCCTCATTGGCCTTTTGGAAATATTTAGTGAATGATAATATGCCGTTATATAGGGAAACATATTGTAAAAGAGGATGTGAGAAAAAATATGAGAGCCTATGGGCAAGTTGGATAGCAGAACCTATAAGGGCCTCTGGGCAACCTAAGGAGTGAACAGCTGGAGTAGCAAGAAAGAAAGTAGTGAGATGTTTGACAGAAAAAGCAAAGGGATACAACAAACCACACCAATACAAGGGCTTAAGGGGAAGAATTAATGTTTTTATCTGTTGCAATTATCAATGAAAATTATATGAAAGCTCCTGCGAGAGTGGATAAGTTGAAGAAATAAAAGTGTATGTTGTAAAATGTTTTTCTATTGGAAAATTAACAAAAGAGATTTATATAAAAAAAGTGGGCAAAAGCAAAAATTACATACAGTATATATTGCAGTCTGTCAATAGCATTTACAAAGCAGTGCTTGTTTTACAATGATTTATTACCTTTTGATCCTTCCAGTAAATCTGTTGGTTTTCTACTTCTTTTAAAAGGGTGATGGGGCTTTCTGCAGTTAAATCATTGTAGCTTTGTCACAGGGTCATTTAGATCAATTTTGGGTAAGCAACAACAAATGAATTAAAGTGGTTGTCACTTCCACTTACAACAAATTTTTCACTTTCTTAATTCATTACATTAAGGTGGCTCTGATCTAACAATACGCACCATGTTTGAAAACAGGTGCGTACAGGATGCGACTGTCTCAATGCTCTACAAACAGTTCACCAGCCCCCTGACTAAATTGTCTTACCAGGTGGCGAGGGAGAGAGACCTGGACGGAGGACTGGTGCAAATGGTGTTCAAGAATCCACAAAGGTATCCTCAATGTTGCCCTGTCAGAAACCATGAAATCAGACTGAGACAGAAGTACAGTTAAATCACACTTGTTTAATAATAGGAGTAAAAAGAACAAAAGTAGTCAAAGCATAGCCAGAGTTCAGTAACCGGAACAGATAGTCAGCCAAGCCAGAAGTCAGGGTTCAAAGTAGTGGAACAGCAAGCAGGATCTGGAGCCAGAAGGGATGTCAGCAAAGCCAGTCTTTAAACAGGAACGCAGGAGATGTTTCTTTTGATGTTGACCAAGGCAAAGACAGAGACCCTATGGACTGGATGGCTTAAGTAGGCAGCACTGATGAGCAGGATATGAACAACAGCTGAGTAACTGTAGAGAGAGATGGGAGCCTGCAATTAGCCGACAGATGATCGGTCAGCTCAGAGAAAGAAGGGCTGAGGTCAGCCCTGACAGTACCCCCTCCTCAACGACCCCTCCCCCTCGGAGGACCACCAGACTTGAGGGGAAAACATCTATGGAAATCACGGAGGAAGACAGGGACATGTACGTCTGAGGATGAGACCCAAGAGCGATCCTCCAAACCGTACCCCTTCCAATGCACCAGGTACTGTATGCACCCACAGAACCTACGGGAGTCAACAATGGACTGTACTTTATACTCCTCATGGTTCTCAACCTGTATAGGTTGAGAACGTGGCACTGTGGTGGTAAAGCGGTTGCAGAACAAAGGTGTTAATAAGGAGACATGAAATACATTTGAAATACACATACAATGCGTAAGCCACTGGATTAATACTGCGAAGAATACGGAAAGGCCCAATAAACCGAGGTGCGAACTTCAGTGAGGGAACACGAAGTTGGAGGTTGCGAGATGACAGCCAGACCCTGTTCCCAACCTGGTAGGAAGGCGCAGGCAGGCGTCTGCAATCAGCATGGAGTCTGCACCTATCATTAGCATGACGCAAAGCCTCCTGGACTTGTGCCCAAGTGGAATGAAGACCACGGAGAGGCTCCTCTAACTCAGGAATACTCTGCGGAACAAACGAGTCAGGCATCATGGATGGTTGGAAACTATAATTCGCCATAAACAGGGACAATCGGGAAGCAGAATTCAAGGCACTGTTGTGAGCAAACTCTGCCCATGGTAATAGGTCTGACCAGTTGTTATGATGGTCAGAAACATAGCAATGTAGGAATTGCTCCAAGGACTGATTGGCGAATTCTGCGGCTTCATTAGACTGCAGGTGATACGCAGAGGAGAAAGCAAGCTGAATTCCCAACTGTGCACAAAAAACTTGCCAGAACCGTGACACAACCTGACTACCCATGTCTAAGACAATCCCCTTGGGTAGCCCATGTAAGTGAAAGATCTCCTAAGCAAAAATGGAAGCCAGTTCCTTAGAAATGGGCAACTTCTTAAGTGGAATGCAATGACACATCTTTGAGAACCGGTCAACCACCATAAGGATAACTGTGTTGCCCTGGGAGTTGGGTAACTCCACAATGAAATCCATTGACAGGTGGGTCCAGGGCCTCTCTCCATTGGGTATGGGTTGTAGGAGGCCCACTGGAAGGTGTCATGGAGTCTTACTCTGAGCACACACAGAACAGGCAGCTACGAAGGCAGTTACATCAGCACGTAGACTAGGCCACCAGAATTGTTGGGAAATGGCCCAAAACGAGTTGATTTCTCCCAGGGTTGCCAGCAGCCTTGGGAGGATGGTAAGTCTGGAGCACGGCAGTACGGAGACTCTCTGGGACAAAGCAGCGGTCACAAGGTTTCTCAGGCAGAGCATGGACCTGAGCAGCAAGAATTTTTTTCACCCAAAGCACAAGTGAGACTGGTGCGAACCATACCCAGAATATGGTCAGGAAGAATCACAGGAGCTGGAACTGGCTCCAACTTAGAAGTGGAGAAAAAATGTTGTGACAAGGCGTCAGCCCCTACATTCTTAGTACCGGGTAAGAATGAGACAATGTAATTGAAACTTGACAACAAAAGAGCCCACCGCGCCCTTCTGGGAGAGAGGCGTTTAGCCTCAGACAAGAATGTGAGATTCTTATGGTCAGAAAGAATTAGAACCGTAACAGTGGTACCTTCCACGAGATGTCAACAAGGATGCATAGCGCTCACAGAGGTAGGACGTTGAGACAGAAGGGTGCCAACATCAGTCTCAGAAGCATCAACCTCAAGGACAATAGGTAACGTAGAATCAGGATGTGCCAACACAGGAGCAGAAACAAAGGCAGCCTTGAGACTCTCAAAGGCCTTAATGGACTCCGGAGACCAACTCTGTGGGTTACTGTCCTTTCTGGTCAAATCAGTCAGGGGCTTGACCAGAGACGAGAAGTTGCGAACAAACTTCCGATAATAGTTGGCAAAGCCCAGGAAACGCTGCAGAGGACATAAACCCATGGGTCGGGGCCACTGTAGGACTGCCAAAAGATTCTCTGGGTCCATCGAAAAACCATCAGTGGAAATGACATAGCTCAGGAATTTCATCTGTTCACGATGGAACTTCTCCAGTTTACAATAAAGATTGTTATTTCTAATGCTGTGTACATACGACTGCACATTCCAACAACAAAATCCATGATTTTTTTCCGACGGATGTTGGCTCAAACTTGTCTTGCATACACACGGTTACACAAATGTTGTTGGAAATTCCAAACGCCAAGAACGTGGTGACGTACAAAACGTACGATGGCACTATAAAAGGGAAGTTCAATACCAAGTGCGCCACCCTTTGGGCTCCTTCTGCTAATCTCGTGTTAGTAGAAGTTTGGTGAGAGACGATTCGTGCTTTTTAGCCTCGTGCTTTTCAGATCGTTACTGCTCTTCAGTTTGTGCTTGTGGGTTCATATCTGGTTTTCAGTGCGTGTAGTCAGTTCGCATTTGTTTTATAGTGCGTATTTTATAGTACGTATTTGATTTTCAGTGCGTTCTTGTCCGCTCGTTTTATTATGTATGTAATGCATTACTGATAAAAATATTCATAATTTTCAGCACCATGAATTCATTTTTGGGAGTCACGAAAATGGCCTGATTGTTGCAAATTATAAAGCACTGTGGGGCTTATTTACTAAAGGAAAATCCACTTTGCACTCCAAGTGCACTGCAAAAGTGCACTTGAAACTGCACTGAAAGTGCACTTGTAGTGCAAAGTGGATTTGCCTTTAGTAAATAACCCCCATTGTCACTGTAAACACCAACTTAGTCCAAAAACTGCTATTGAGCATTGAAATAAAAAGCCACACATTGTTGAGTAGAAAACTTTTTACTCTGGGCACATTCGCATTTGCGTTAGAAAAGGATTTTTGAACAAACCAACATATTTTTGTAATAATATTTTTGGTTTTGACAGTACAAATAGCCTTTTTTTTTGTTAAACAGGCATGTTTAAAACCATAAAACAATACACAACTCATGGAGATTACAAAGTTCAACTTTGATAATTTGAAGGCAATATCAGACATTAGTATGTCCAAACTGTGTTGATATTGCCTTCATCAGATGAGGTGATGTCACCCCTGTGAAAGCCAAATTTTGAAGATGCACACAAATTGAGAGTCAAAATGGGGATTTCCTTCCTGATCCCATGCCAAATGTCAATATGTGCTAGCTCACATCATGGGGGATCAATGGACGTGTTTCGGGGGTGCAACCCCTTCCTCTCAGCAACTTGAGTTGCGAGGAAGGGGTTGCACCCACAAAACGCGTAAATTGATATCCCGTGATGGCAGATAGCACATGTTGACACACTGTGTGCATCTTCAAAATTTGGCTTTCAATATACTTCAAAAAAGATTCAAAAAATTTATTAATATCAACAAATGGAAGAATTTAGGTGTGTTTTAGATTCTGCCTAAAACATCAATGAGGTTTTTGAGTCTTTTTTCAACATCATTGATGTTTTCATTGATCTTCTGTAAATCCCGATTCCACACCATGATCTCCCCGATGAGGACGTGTGCACTTGCACTTGTGAAATGAGTTTCTTCTTCCACAACATCCACATCACCTAAAATTAAAAAAAACACACCATGTATTATATATATGCAGACATACATCTATTACCTGAAGCTGTGACCTCAGACACTCACCTGTTGTGGTCACTATTTCGCCCACTTCATAAACCTCTCCTTCCTCCACATCCTCTGGTTGTGGTGTTGGTATTTCCCCTTCTTTAGGAGGTGGGGGGTCCCTGGTGTCCTCTGATGTCCTGAGTCTTTTCTCCCCTATGCGAATAAAAAAAGGTATACTTAGCACACAGATATTTGAGGGCAGAAATAGGAATCTGAAACATTGCTTGGAAGTGTCATACAATTATCTTTTTGGGCAGTTTCAAGCTGAAGACATTTTTTTACCTTTCTAAAGCTGGAATACTTAACTTTTTTGTACAATTTTCACACATGGAGACACACCTGGTATCCACTGGAGCACATGTATGGGACACCCTAAAAAGTTTGTTCTGGTGTCCCACACTAGTGCTCCTGCGTCCAGATGTGTTAACAGCTGCTGAGTGTCCTCTCCTTACACTGAATCAAGTTTACAGTTTCATTCTAGTTACAAACCCATCTAGACAACAATGTACTAAACTTCTTTGAATACAAATAGGCCTGAACAAATGTAGTTAACCTGTATCTGCCAAAAACATCGTATTAGTGGGCGAACAAACAATGTTTACTACGAACGATTACTGTGCCCACAAACCTGAAAGTTGCCATTTTAACCTGTACAACAGTAAAGAAAAACACATGGAGCAGCACAAACGTAATAATAATAATAGAAACACAGGACAAATACTTTTTAGAAGCAGTTTCGTGATCTTTCTGTACTGATCCTGCTCCCTCAATTTCAGGTCTGACCATCGTTTCCTCAGTTGATTCTTGGATCGCCGTACCCCAAAATTCTTCTGCAGATTTTTCACAACTTTAGCCATGATCTTGGCCTTTCTCACCATTTGGGTTTGGGTAAGGTCCATGCTTCCCATCATAGTCGGCCCTCTTCAAGATGTCCACCATCTCCATCATTTCGACAAAGGACATATTTGAGGCCTTAAATATCCTCCGGGATTGGGATGTTCGTGGCTCTGGGCTTTCTTCATTGCTGCTCTCCTCTGCATGCACTTGCTCTTTCTCCGCCATGTGCTCTCCCACTGCGCCGAAAGAGAAGGGGCGGGGAATAGGCTAGAAAGAACGTCATTGGCGGGTGGAGTTTCACGCATGCGCAGTGTATATAAAGCGTAACACGCGTGCATCACACATACGATCTGTGAGCAGAGGAAGGAGTATCAGAAGCGCTGATCATTAGAACGAAGGTACAATTTTAACTTGGTGCATCAGTGACCTATACTGCTTATAGTTTGAGGCCTATATTGGGACAAGATTAGGAGAGTTTAGCGTGACATTAGGGTTTGTCTTGTGTTGTGTCTTGCAGAGAAAATGGATCTATTCAATGATGAGGACTTTATCTCCATATTCATTGATATGTACAGGGAGCTGCCCTGTCTGTGGCAGGTAAACCACCCCTTTTATAACAATAAAACAAAGAGGAAGGCAGCGCTGGAACAATTGCTGGAATTTGTGAAGCCAGTGATCCCCACGGCAGACATCCCCTATTTGAAGGCCCTAATTGGTGGCACGAGGAACACTTATAATAGGGAGCACAAGAAGGTCCTGGATTCCCAGAGTTCAGGAGCTGCAGCAGATGACATTTATATACCCAGGCTGCGGTACTATGACAGACTGCATTTTCTGGCAGGTCAGACTGAACCCAGGACAGCACTCTCCAGTCTTCCTTCAAGGCTTCCTTACACCTCAACTGAGGCTTCCGATGTCCAACCTGGGCCTTCCAGCCAGGAAGAAGTGGGGGAGTCCAGCTTGAGCCAGGTATAGCATTGTTCAAAATATTTCTAGTCAAATAATTAATGATGTAAACTAGATGTTATTATCGATCAGTAATTTCTGATTTTACAAAGTGTTTTACATATCAATAGACAGTAGTGGCCACCAATGATTGGGACAAGAATGAAAAATGCTGGGGTCAGACTGATAGTCCTTTCTATTTATTAACATTCAATTTGCAACAGTCATTAGCTGAAAATTGTGTGTGATTGATGAACCAAAAACTAAAACTATGTCCTTTTTTCATACACAGGAAAGTCTCAACCTGGAGGAGGCTGTGGAAAGTGGCAGCCAGAAGGTGGCGGGGGTAAGTGGCAGCAAGGAGGTGGCCGGGCCCAGTAGCCTTCCCAAATCCCAGGTCCCTCCCCTCCGCCTTCCAAAAAAAAAGTCCCAGGAAGAGGAGTAACCTGGAGGAGGCAGCACTTGGCCTATTTCGGAAGGCTACTGCTACCCTCAGAACCCCCCAATAATCAAGACGACTATGCCTACATGGCAGCCTGCAAAATGCAGGAAGTGGAGGAGAGCCAACGTCTCTTATGTGAGGAAGGTATGTTACAAGCCCTAAATAAGGGGTTGAGGAGCGAACTCACAAGCCAAAGCCACGCTTGTGAGTGCAACCATAGTCCTCCTCCTCCACCTCCTGCTACAACTCCAAAACCAGAGCCACAGCCTGGAAGCAAGCATGGAAGGATAAAAGGTGGCAACAATAATAATAAGGTGAAATCAATATGCTAAAACGTGAATGGCAATAATATTGGAAAATAATAAAAACATCAGTGACTGGCAGTAATCTAAATAAAGTGCATAACAATTGGAAGTATGTGCATCCACAGTAGGGGATACCAATAACTATATCGTGCAAACATAAAGTGCAGCGTGAAAAGCCAATTAGGCAGTGAGGTAGTGATTAACTAATTATTCATAAAGTGCATAATGTGTAAATATTTTTAAAAAATATATATATATGATGAAGTGTCCCAAATACATGTATATATAAAAAAATATCAAAGAAATGTCTTTCACAGCAAGGAAAAGTCCATTAGAAGAAAATTTGTGACAGCAACGTGCTAGCATGCACACGTTGCAGTTAAAGTGCTCAAGTGTATCACATCCAGTGTGTAACAACACTCAGGTAGGTAATGGCCCCTTACCTTGAGGTAATAGGGCAAAAGCATATAGCCAGAGGAGCTTTCTAGGATCCGCCTATGGGCTCCAGCGCGTCCCTCACCAACCTACGTCCTGGGATGGGGTTCCCTCAGATATAGTGCGGGGGGGATGTAGAAAATAATAGGCAGGAAAAAAGCCAATAGTGTAATCTCGTTTGATAAATTAAACCTCTTTTTATTAAAAAATATAGGTACTCACATTAAACTACAAACAACAGCGAATTTAATCCGACGAGCGGCGAGCTCGTATGCCTCTGTAGTGTATGCAGCCTGTCTCGTCCCTACGTGTGACGTCACACCACACGTGACTTCATCAGGGGATGAATACAGGCTATAAACGTGTCCTTAAATAGTTTAAAATTGGCCATTTTCTTAGAGCTTGTGCGCCGCTACTTCCACTTGGGTATCCGTCTATGTGGCGTGTCAGCTGACTTATTCGACCAATGGGCGCTCTACAGGCATCCATAATGTCTCATACTGTCAGCAGAGAGGGGCGAATACTGCCTCTGTTAATCGGAGCCCGGCGGAGGGGAAACTGAACGGGGATATTAGATGAATAATGTCGCTGGCTAAATGTTGATTTAAACCAAGTAGTGTGGATTGATTATAGCTTGGCAAATTAAGTAATCGAATAAAATACCTCCCTAATCTTCAAATACAAGGGGCACTAAATATGTTGGTATTGATTGTATGTGTCAATTAAAAGCCAGGGGAGAGAGAAGCAGCAGACACTATTGGCACACTAAGTGTATATAGATAAAATTATTTAATATAAAACAGTAATACTGGTAAAGAGATGGTTAACCATAAAAAATCTACCCCTAGAACATTAGTATATAATAATACATAGTGAATCATATAAATAAGGGGTAAGAAGTAGAATATATTAATGAATGGAGAAAGATAAAAATAAAAATAAGAATAAAAATAAGCAATATCTCAAATAGTGAATATGTGTGGAGCAGGGGGGGAGACACTAGATGTTGGCGATGTCCCTTTGGAGGCGTTTAAATTGCGCCTTCAATCAGTGTCATTGTGAGAATAGTGTAGCAGGTACATCGTGCGGGTATTGGCTCTTTATCTGGACCTCCTGTCATGCAGTATATACAGGTTGTATATCTGATAGGTGACAGAGTTGGGAGTGGAGGCCTGTGGGCTATCAGAATGGGACAATAACAATATATGTATTTCCATAAAAGCATAAGGAATGGATAATGTGTAAGGTTAAAAATAATAAAAAAAGTTTCTTTAGAATAAAATTTTTTTTTAATTTGGTTTAAAGATTACTTGGAAGTTAAAAATCACTCAGGAAACAATTTAGGTCAAACTCAATGTTTAGACCACGGGGCCAGAAGGTGTCTAAGGTGAAGATCCATTTGGATTCGAGTTTGCTAAGGGTTCGCAACTTATGGCCTCCCCTCCAGTGTTTGGTATATGGGGTGATACCTGAGAAGCTCAGGTGGGTGGGGTCTCTATTATGGCAGGTTAAGAAATGTTTGGACACACAGTGTTTATCATAGCCATTAAGGATATTTATAACGTGTTCCTTAATACGGACTCTTAGGGGTCTTTTTGTGCGGCCTACATACTGGAGGCCACAGCTACATTCCAGTGCGTAAACTGCCCCCTCAGTGTTACAACAAATGAAATCTTTAATTTCATGATTTTCTCCTGTACTAGTGGAAGTGAAATTGAACACTTTTTTGTTTGGGCGTTTGGTCCTTAGACAGGCAAAACACCTTTTACATGGATAGAATCCGTTCCCGGTGAAAAAGGAAAACGTTTTTTTGGGTGGGTCTACGGCATTTTTGACTACTATATCCCTAATCGTAGGTGCCTTTTTATATATAAATTTCGTTTTTTTGGGGAGGATGTCTTGTAAATGCTTATCTGCCAATAGAATATGCCAGTAGTCCTTGATTATCTTTTCCATTTTTCTATATTGCACATTAAAGTCCAGGATGAGTGGGATTCCCTCAACTGTCTTATCCTGCTGTTTAGTTTTTTCTTCGATCAGTTGGTTCCGATCCAGTTTAGAAACTTCTGTAATTTTGGTTAGAATAAATTTACGATCATAGCCTTTTGACATGAATCTCTCGCCTAGTTTTTTCGCTTGTTCAAAATATGTATCTATTTTGGTACAGTTTCTTTTTATACGTATCAGTTGTCCTTTTGGGATATTAAAAATCCAGTTTTGATGGTGGCAGCTTGTAGTTGGAAGGTAGCTGTTCCTATCTACTCCTTTAAAGTGCGTCTTAGTGCTAAATGTAGATCCATTTAGTGAGATCTCTAGGTCAAGGAAGTTGATTTTTTCTCTACTAATATCCCAAGTTAGTGAGATATTTCTGTCATTGTTGTTAAGTTTCAGAAGGAATTCCGTCTTTTTCTTCTCCATCCCACAAAATAAAAATATCGTCAATGTACCTTTTTGTATATGACAAGCTGGCTTGGGCAATCTCCAAAAACACTGTATTCTTCCCACTGTGCCATGAATATACCGGCTATACTTGGGGCAAACTTAGCACCCATGGCTACCCCGGTCTGTTGGTGGTAATAAGATTTATTGTACCAAAAATAATTATTTTTGAGGTTGAATTCTAAACACTTGATCAGGAACTTCCTCTGTGTGCATGGGAGTTGAGTGTATTTTCTTAGACCCCATTTGGCTGCTTCGCACGCCTTATGGTGCGGGATAATTGTATATAAAGCCGAAACGTCGGCAGTGGCCATAATCCAAGATTTTTCATCTCCCTGGATGCTCTCAATGACTCGTAGCATCTCTTTACTATCTTTAAGGTATGCTTCCATTTTTTGAACCACCGGCTGTAAGAAGACATCTATGTACTGACCCATCCTTGATGTAATTGACTCGATGCCATTGACTATCGGCCTAGGGGGTGGGTCCGTTCTATTTTTGTGTATTTTAGGTACTGAATAAATAATTGGCGTCCGGCAGGAGTCTGGGATGAGGTATCTTGCCTCTTTCTTATTCAATATTGCCCTCTTAACTCCCAGATGTACCACTTGCTCGAGCGCTTTGCCGCAGCTAAAAACTGGATTTTTCAGTAGTCTGGTATATGTATTAGTGTCATTCAACATGAGAGTCATTGTGTTGTGATACTGTTCTTTAGAGAGGATCACAATCCCTCCTCCCTTGTCGGCTGGTCGAATCACAATGTCCTGCCTCTTGGTTAGCTTCCGGATCCCACTTTTAATAAAATTTGGTTCTTCTTTTTTCTTGATTTGTACATTCTTTATTTCATCTAAAACAATCTTTTTAAAAACTTCGATATGTTTATTATCTTTTGCTGGTGGGTTAAAAACCGATTTGTTCCTGAGTGAACTATGTAAAAACCCATTCTCTGATGGCTGTGCTACTTTGGGCAATGGGGCATTTCCTATCATATATTTTTGTATGTTTAACTTTCGTACGAACTTTTGAATCCCAATATAGGTCTCAAATTTGTTCAGATTTTTTGTGGGTGCATATTTCAACCCTTTGTCGAGTACTCCCACTTCTTCATGTGTGAGTACTTTCCCACTGAGGTTGAATATCCCCTCTCCTCTTACTGTCTCTTTCTTTTGTTTTCTCTTGCCAGATCTTCGTCCTCTCTTCTTTCGGGACTTTTTCTGAGATCTCGCATTTCCTCTTGATATCTCACCGGGTGATTTTCTCTGCCCCTGTCTAAAAAAGATCTGTGTGTTTCTTGTTCTCCATAGGGTGGGGGGTAGGGTCTACCTGGTCTTTCTTCCTCTTCTCTATTTGCCAAGGGGGCATAGTAGTTATAGGTGGGGACTGGGCTTCGTTCGTCCGACCTATAGTTTCTCTGCGGTGGGCCTCTTCTATCTTCATATCTATATTCCTGTATTGGGCTTCTCTCTCTATGCCTGTAATAGTCTGAATCTCTGTTGTCTCTATAATCTTGTAACGGTTTCCTTTGGTCTCTGTATTCGTATGGTGGACCTCTGGGCTCTCGTTCTTCATATGGGGGTCTGTACCAGTTATTTCGATTATAAGGTCTTCTATTGTTTTTCCCATAATAGGGTTTTCTTCCTCCATTTCGTGGTGTCCGATAATTTTGTTGGGGCCTCTGTTCGTTCCGATGGGGGGTATAGGTTTGGTATTCGTTAATTCTCCCATCATTATCTCTTTGTCTTGGGGTCATGTTTCTGTTTTCGTCTCTCGGATCCTGGTACCTTGCGTTCTCTGTCACTGTCCTAGGTAATTCATTTTGAGGCTGGGGATGCATCCTTACTGTTTTTTCAGGTGTAGAGTACGTAGATAGAGATTCTGTTTTCCCCAATTGGCTTTGCCATTTAAAAACTTGATCGTTGCGGAAATCATTCGTGTCTCTTGTGTGTTTTTTACTTTTCCTTTGTTGGACCTCTTTGTCTTTTTTAGCAAGGTCTTTATTCAATTGTGTCATTAGGGTTTTGTGTTCGATTGTGTCTTTATATTGTTCTATTTCTTCTTTGAGGTCTGCAATATTCTGATCTATTATCTTATTTTTCCTCCTTTTCCTATCTAGCAGGAATCCTAATAATTCTAGACCTTTATCGTTGAAAAATTTATACCACTCATCGTTTGATTCCTGATCTGTAAGGCCATCATTTGGGGGAACGTCCCACCTTAACCTTCTGGGGACAATGCTTTCTTTAATGTATGTCTCAAATGTGCAGATGTCCCACCAGAGGCTCACTTTCTTTTCCATGTTGTGTCCTAGTTTACGCATTAAGCTTTCAAGGTCTAAATTGCTGTTAGTTTTAGTGTTAGTAATATTAAATACTTCCTCTAGATTTATTTGCCTTTTTTCCATATACGAGAACACATCCATGATTGCCGCAGGAATGGAAGGTGTGTAAAGGTGTACAGATATAGAAGTAGATTATTCCCGCGCTATCACTTATGAAATCGGCTAGAAATGGAAAAGCTGCAAGCACCGGTAAAGGTAAACACCTGACCTTATAAATAAATCTGTAAATGGGTGGTGCTGCGCTAATCCTAGGTGCATGAACAAATAAAACTTAGATGCGTAGCTTGTGTTAAAAGATATATAAACAATGATGGTAATAATGGGACTAGTGGAATGGCTAAAACGGTGGTGCATATAATATAAATAACACCTAGGGACTTAATAATAGTATAGGTACAGCATAAAAGGTGGCAACAATAATAATAAGGTGAAATCAATATGCTAAAACGTGAATGGCAATAATATTGGAAAATAATAAAAACATCAGTGACTGGCAGTAATCTAAATAAAGTGCATAACAATTGGAAGTATGTGCATCCACAGTAGGGGATACCAATAACTATATCGTGCAAACATAAAGTGCAGCGTGAAAAGCCAATTAGGCAGTGAGGTAGTGATTAACTAATTATTCATAAAGTGCATAATGTGTAAATATTCCTAAAATATATATATATATGATGAAGTGTCCCAAATACATGTATATATAAAAAAATATCAAAGAAATGTCTTTCACAGCAAGGAAAAGTCCATTAGAAGAAAATTTGTGACAGCAATGTGCTAGCATGCACACGTTGCAGTTAAAGTGCTCAAGTGTATCACATCCAGTGCTTCTTCATGTAACAACACTCAGGTAGGTAATGGCCCCTTACCTTGAGGTAATAGGGCAAAAGCATATAGCCAGAGGAGCTTTTTAGGATCCGCCTATGGGCTCCAGCGCGTCCCTCACCAACCTACGTCCTGGGATGGGGTTCCCTCAGATATAGTGCGGGGGGGGATGTAGAAAATAATAGGCAGGAAGAAAGCCAATAGTGTAATCTCGTTTGATAAATTAAACCTCTTTTTATTAAAAAATACAGGTACTCACATTAAAATACAAACAACAGCGAATTTAATCCGACGAGCGGTGAGCTCGTATGCCTCTGTAGTGTATGCAGCCTGTCTCGTCCCTACGCGTGACGTCACACCACACGTGACTTCATCAGGGGATGAATACAGGCTATAAACGTGTCCTTAAATAGTTTAAAATTGGCCGGAATGGGGCGGCCATTTTCTTGGAGTCTAGTGGAAATTAATGCGGCAGCCATTTTCTTAGAGATTGTGCGCCGCTACTTCCGCTTGGGTATCCGTCTATGTGGCGTGTCAGCTGACTTATTCGACCAATGGGTGCTCTACAGGCATCCATAATGTCTCATACTGTCAGCAGAGAGGGGCTATTACTGCCTCTGTTAATCGGAGCCCGGCGGAGGGGAAACTGAACGGGGATATTAGATGAATAATGTCGCTGGCTAAATGTTGATTTAAACCAAGTAGTGTGGATTGATTATAGCTTGGCAAATTAAGTAATCGAATAAAATACCACCCTAATCTTCAAATACAAGGGGCACTAAATATGTTGGTATTGATTGTATGTGTCAATTAAAAGCCAGGGGAGAGAGAAGCAGCAGACACTATTGGCACACTAAGTGTATATAGATAAAATTATTTAATATAAAACAGTAATACTGGTAAAGAGATGGTTAACCATAAAAAATCTACCCCTAGAACATTAGTATATAATAATACATAGTGAATCATATAAATAAGGGGTAAGAAGTAGAATATATTAATGAATGGAGAAAGATAAAAATAAAAATAAGAATAAAAATAAGCAATATCTCAAATAGTGAATATGTGTGGAGCGGGGGGGAGACACTAGATGTTGGCGATGTCCCTTTGGGGGCGTTTAAATTGCGCCTTCAATCAGTGTCATTGTGAGAATAGTGTAGCAGGTACATCGTGCGGGTATTGGCTCTTTATCTGGACCTCCTGTCATGCAGTATATACAGGTTGTATATCTGATAGGTGACAGAGTTGGGAGTGGAGGCCTGTGGGCTATCAGAATGGGACAATAACAATATATGTATTTCCATAAAAGCATAAGGAATGGATAATGTGTAAGGTTAAAAATAATAAAAAAAGTTTCTTTAGAATAAAAAATTTTTTAATTTGGTTTTAAGATTACTTGGAAGTTAAAAATCACTCAGGAAACAATTTAGGTCAAACTCAATGTTTAGACCACGGGGCCAGAAGGTGTCTAAGGTGAAGATCCATTTGGATTCGAGTTTGCTAAGGGTTCGCACCTTATGGCCTCCCCTCCAGTGTTTGGTATATGGGGTGATACCTGAGAAGCTCAGGTGGGTGGGGTCTCTATTATGGCAGGTTAAGAAATGTTTGGACACACAGTGTTTATCATAGCCATTAAGGATATTTATAACGTGTTCCTTAATACGGACTCTCAGGGGTCTTTTTGTGCGGCCTACATACTGGAGGCCACAGCTACATTCCAGTGCGTAAACTGCCCCCTCAGTGTTACAACAAATGAAATCTTTAATTTCATGATTTTCTCCTGTACTAGTGGAAGTGAAATTGAACACTTTTTTGTTTGGGCGTTTGGTCCTTAGACAGGCAAAACACCTTTTACATGGATAGAATCCATTCCCGGTGAAAATGGAAAACGGTTTTTTGGGTGGGTCTACGGCATTTTTGACTACTATATCCCTAATTGTAGGTGCCTTTTTATATATAAATTTCGGTTTTTTGGGGAGGATATCTTGTAAATGCTTATCTGCCAATAGAATATGCCAGTAGTCCTTGATTATCTTTTCGATTTTTCTATATTGCACATTAAAGTCCAGGATGAGTGGGATTCCCTCAACTGTCTTATCCTGCTGTTTAGTTTTTTCTTCGATCAGTTGGTTTCTGATCCAGTTTAGAAACTTCTGTAATGGAAGTTAACTTGGGATATTAGTAGAGAAAAAATCAACTTCCTTGACCTAGAGATCTCACTAAATGGATCTACATTTAGCACTAAGACGCACTTTAAGGAGTAGATAGAAACAGCTACCTTCCAACTACAAGCTGCCACCATCAAAACTGGATTTTTAATATCCCAAAAGGACAACTGATACGTATAAAAAGAAACTGTACCAAAACAGATACATATTTTGAACAAGCGGAAAAACTAGGCGAGAGATTCATGTCAAAAGGCTATGATCGTAAATTTATTCAAACCAAAATTACAGAAGTTTCTAAACTGGATCGGAACCAACTGATCGAAGAAAAAACTAAACAGCAGGATAAGACAGTTGAGGGAATCCCACTCATCCTGGACTTTAATGTGCAATATAGAAAAATCGAAAAGATAATCAAGGACTACTGGCATATTCTATTGGCAGATAAGCATTTACAAGATATCCTCCCCAAAAAAACGAAATTTATATATAAAAAGGCACCTACGATTAGGGATATAGTAGTCAAAAATGCCGTAGACCCACCCAAAAAACCATTTTCCTTTTTCACCGGGAACGGATTCTATCCATGTAAAAGGTGTTTTGCCTGTCTAAGGACCAAACGCCCAAACAAAAAAGTGTTCAATTTCACTTCCACTAGTACAGGAGAAAATCATGAAATTAAAGATTTCATTTGTTGTAACACTGAGGGGGCAGTTTACGCACTGGAATGTAGCTGTGGCCTCCAGTATGTAGGCCGCACAAAAAGACCCCTGAGAGTCCGTATTAAGGAACACGTTATAAATATCCTTAATGGCTATGATAAACACTGTGTGTCCAAACATTTCTTAACCTGCCATAATAGAGACCCCACCCACCTGAGCTTCTCAGGTATCACCCCATATACCAAACACTGGAGGGGAGGCCATAAGGTGCGAACCCTTAGCAAACTCGAATCCAAATGGATCTTCACCTTAGACACTTTCTGGCCCCGTGGTCTAAACATTGAGTTTGACCTAAATTGTTTCCTGAGTGATTTTTAACTTCCAAGTAATCTTAAAACCAAATTTAAAAAAATTTTTATTCTAAAGAAACTTTTTTTATTATTTTTAACCTTACACATTATCCATTCCTTATGCTTTTATGGAAATTCATATATTGTTATTGTCCCATTCTGATAGCCCACAGGCCTCCACTCCAAACTCTGTCACCTATCAGATATACAACCTTTATATACTGCATGACAGGAGGTCCAGATAAAGAGCCAATACCCGCACGATGTACCTGCTACACTATTCTCACAATGACACTGATTGAAGGCGCAATTTAAACGCCCCCAAAGGGACATCGCCAACATCTAGTGTCTCCCCCCCTGCTCCACACATATTCACTATTTGAGATATTGCTTATTTTTATTCTTATTTTTATTTTTATCTTTCTCCATTCATTAATATATTCTACTTCTTACCCCTTATTTATATGATTCACTATGTATTATTATATACTAATGTTCTAGGGGTAGATTTTTTATGGTTAACCATCTCTTTACCAGTATTACTGTTTTATATTAAATAATTTTATCTATATACACTTAGTGTGCCAATAGTGTCTGCTGCTTATCTCTCCCCTGGCTTTTAATTGACACATACAATCAATACCAACATATTTAGTGCCCCTTGTATTTGAAGATTAGGGAGGTATTTTATTCGATTACTTAATTTGCCAAGCTATAATCAATCCACACTACTTGGTTTAAATCAACATTTAGCCAGCGACATTATTCATCTAATATCCCCATTCAGTTTCCCCTCCGCCGGGCTCCGATTAACAGAGGCAGTAATCGCCCCTCTCTGCTGACAGTATGAGACATTATGGATGCCTGTAGAGCGCCCATTGGTCGAATAAGTCAGCTGACACGCCACATAGACGGATACCCAAGTGGAAGTAGCGGCACACAATCTCTAATAAAATGGCCGCCGCATTAATTTCCACTAGACTCCAAGAAAATGGCCTATTTAAGGACACGTTTATAGCCTGTATTCATCCCCTGATGAAGTCATGTGTGGTGTGACGTCACGCGTAGGGACGAGACAGGCTGCATACACTACAGAGGCATACGAGCTCGCCGCTCGTCGGATTAAATTCGCTGTTGTTTGTAGTTTAATGTGAGTACCTGTATTTTTTAATAAAAAGAGGTTTAATTTATCAAACGAGTTTTAATTTATCAAACGAGATTACACTATTGGCTTTCTTCCTGCCTATTATTTTCTACATCCCCCCCGCACTATATCTGAGGGAACCCCATCGATGTAGGTTGGTGAGGGACGCGCTGGAGCCCATAGGCGGATCCTAAAAAGCTCCTCTGGCTATATGCTTTTGCCCTATTACCTCAAGGTAAAGGGCCATTACCTACCTGAGTGTTGTTACACGAAGAAGCACTGGATGTGATACACTTGAGCACTTTAACTGCAACGTGTGCATGCTAGCACATTGCTGTCACAAATTTTCTTCTAATGGACTTTTCCTTGCTGTGAAAGACATTTCTTTGATATTTTTTTATATATACATGTATTTGGGACACTTCATCATATATATATATATATTTTAAGAATATTTACACATTATGCACTTTATGAATAATTAGTTAATCACTACCTCACTGCCTAATTGGCTTTTCACGCTGCACTTTATGTTTGCACTATATAGTTATTGGTATCCCCTACTGTGGATGCACATACTTCCAATTGTTATGCACTTTATATAGATTACTGCCAGTCACTGATGTTTTTATTATTTTCCAATATTATTGCCATTCACGTTTTAGCATATTGATTTCACCTTATTATTATTGTTGCCACCTTTTATGCTGTACCTATACTATTACTAAGTCCCTAGGTGTTATTTATATTATATGCACCACCGTTTTAGCCATTCCACTAGTCCCATTATTACCATCATTGTTTATATATCTTTTAACACAAGCTACGCATCTAAGTTTTATTTGTTCATGCACCTAGGATTAGCGCAGCACCACCCATTTACAGATTTATTTATAAGGTCAGGTGTTTACCTTTACCGGTGCTTGCAGCTTTTCCATTTCTAGCCGATTTCATAAGTGATAGCGCGGGAATAATCTACTTCTATATCAATCATGGAAAGAAGTGTGGAAGGAAGACAAGAAAGTGATGGCTTGTGTTCAGTCTGGTCTGACAAAAGACGCAGGCTGTGGTATGACCACAGCTTGGGGCAGATATGTCATCGGCTGCTGTTCCTGATCTCCTGTAGTCCTGGACCGTATTGTGCTCACTATTAAAAGGACTCCTCAGGCCACCAATTTTGACTGTAAAATAACTGATGTCTGCCCTGGGGTACAAAGGCTTCACAAATTTCACCAGTATCTCCAGTGTTGCCTTACTCTTTATTTTGTTATGACCCATAATAAATGGCTATTTATTTTTCACAAATACTTGCCTATGTGTTTTACTTCAAAAGGACAGTTTGTTTGTGAGTAGGCAGGTACATTTCTAAAATACAATGTCAAATTAACAAGGGACACCAACCTCCTTGAGGTTAAAAAATACAAGATAATAATGGTGTTGTGGTAACGAAACGAAAGAAAAAATTATGGAGATCATTATTAAAAAAAAAAAAAATAGGAGATCTCGATAAAAAAAAGCACTATAAACAAAAATTCTAAACATTATTATGGAGCTCTCACGAAAAAAAAAAAATATTCATGAGATCACGAGAAATAATAAAGAAATCAGGTTGTCAGAACTCTGTGTGAATATCAGCAGCAAAACCACTTCATTATTCTAGCATTATAAAGAAGAAGAGAATGCGCTGCATTCAAAGATTTTAAAATTTGCAGCGTGACAAATGTGCTATCTTCATTACAAAAGCTAGTTTTACCAGAACGAGCGCTTTCGTCTCGTACTTGATTCAGAGCATGCGTGGAACTTTGTGCATCGCAATTGTGTGCACACGATCGGAATTTAGGAGAACGGATTTTATTGTCGGAAAATTTGAGATCCAGATTTCAAATTTTGTTTCTTGGAAATTCCGACAGAAAATGTCCGATGGAGCCTACACACGGTCAGAATTACCGACAACAAGCTCCCATCTAACATTTCCTGTCGGAAAATCCGACCGTGTGTACGCGGCATTAGTTTCTGAAGCACACAATAGACATCTGTGTGGTGGCTCTCCAGGGACTTGGAAAATATGAGGATATCATTGAGATAAACCACCACACATAACTGCAACAAATCTCGGAGGACATAGTTAATAAATTCCTGGAAAACTGCCAGGGTATTACAAAGGCCAAAAGGCATTTCGATGTACTCCTAATGGCCTGTTCTGGTATTAAACGCAGTTTTCCACTTGTTGCCCCCCCTTAATTCTCACGAGATTGTATGCCCCTCTCAAATCAAGCTTCGTGAAAACCGTTGCTCCCTTGAGGCGGTCAAATAACTCCGTAATCAAATGGATTTAGATAAACATTCTTAATCGTGAAACGATTGAGACCACTATAATCAATACAAGGTCTCAGTTCACCACTCTTCTTCTTCACAAAGAAGAAACCAGCACCAGTATGAGACAAGGATTTGCGGGTGAAACCTCGAGAAAGTGCATCTGCAACATACTCCTCCATGGCCTTATCCTCCAAGACCGACAAAGGGTAAACCCGGCCACGAGGGGGTATGGCCCCAGGTTGAAGGTCAATTGCGCAATCATATGGCTGGTGTGGAGGCAAACTACCGGCTTCACCTTTGGCAAAGACATTGCTAAAATTGAGGTACTCCTCTGGCAGGGAGAAGGGTGAAGAGGTGCACAGAACCTTGGCTACCTTCTGGAAGCATGTCTCACTGCATTGTGGTGACCAGGAGAGAACCTCAGCACGGAGCTGTGTTGTGCCTCTGTAACCAAGGATAACCAATAACCAGCGGAAACTTGGGTGAGAAAATAACTTGGAATTGGATTATCTCTTGGTGAAGAGCCCCTACGGCCATGGACAACTGAACTGTCTCATGATTCACATAGGCAGGCTGTAGAGGTCTCCCATCAAGAGCCTCAATGGCAAGTGGAGTGTCACGCAGCTGCAGTGGAATCAAGTGCATCGATACAAAGGCAGCATCAATAAACAGGCCTGCAGCCCCAGAGTCATTTAGAGCCTGTATCTTGAAGGACGACTCAGCCCAAGAAAGAGTAACCGTAACCAGGGGCTTATCCTTCTGGATAACTGGGGATGAAACAACGCCAACCAAGGTCTGTCCGTGACAGGACCTCAAGGTTCGGGCGTTCACTGGATGGGTAGGACAAGATTTCAAAAAGTGACCTGCCTGGCCACAATAAAGGCACAATTTCTCCCTCCTCCTAAAGGTTCTCTCATCCGCAGAGAGACTCGTGAAGCCCAAGTGCATGGGTTCACCTTCACTGACCGACTCGGTACCAGGAGGCATGGGAGGTGAGGGAGGCATGGGTGGGACTGCAAAGCTCGGAGACAAATGTACAGGAGGCTTCTGCAAGCGATCCTTAAAAGAGAGTATTTCTCTAAGTATGGAGTCAATGAGGATGGCAAATGTGATCTACTTCTCTGGCTCAGTGGGTATATCTTGGGCTGCAATCTCATCCTTGATGGTACCTGAGAGACCATGAGAAAAAGCAGCCATGAGGGCCTCATTGTTCCACGCAGCCTCTGCTGCCAGAGTACGGAATTCAATGGCATAGTCGGCAAAAGTTCTCGTACTCTGTTCGATGGACATGAGGCACTTGGCAGCAGAAGTGGAGTGTGCGGGAACATCAAATACCCTTTTAAACAAAGCCACAAACTCAGGGTAGCTCAAGACAACAGGTTTTTGTGTCTCCCGTAGAGGGTTTGCCCAGGCCAAGGCTCTCTCAGAAAGCAAAGATATCACGAAACCTACTTTGCTTCTGTCCATGGGAAACGCCCGGGGCAGCATCTCAAAGTATATCTCAGCCTGGTTGAGAAACCCTCTGCATTGGACTGGATTGCCCCCAAATTGCTGGGGAAGTGGATCGGAACCAGACATACCTCTTATAGCGGTAATACTCAAGGCAGGTGCCTGCAGCAGCAGGGTCGGCCTGCAACATAGGTTGTACTGGGGTGGCCACAGTGAGAGATTTCAGGTGAGCCATGCGACCCAGGAGCATTAGTAACGCCATGGCGAACTGATCCATGCAGTGATCCAGTTCATTCAATCTGGAAAAAATATTACCAACAAGTCGATTGACTGTATCTTCTGAATTCATGGCCTTCGCCTACTGTCAGAAACCATGAAATCAGAACAAGACAGAAGTACCGTTAAATCACACTTGTTTAATAATAAAAGTAAAAAGAACAAACAAAGTCAAAACATAGCCAGAGTTCAGTAACTGGAACTGATAGTAAGCCAAGCCAGAAGTCAGGGATCAAAGTAGTGGAACAGCAAGCAGGATCTGGAGCCAGAAGGGATGTCAACAAAGCCAGTCTTTAAACAGGAACGCACGAGATGTTTCTTGTAATGTTGACCAAGGCGAAGGCAGAGACCCTCTAGCGTAAGTAGTCAGGACTGACGAGCAGGATATGTGTAATGCCCCGTACACACGGTCGGACTTTGTTCGGACATTCCGACAACAAAATCCTAGGATTTTTTCCGACGGATGTTGGCTCAAACTTGTCTTGCATACACACGGTCACACAAAGTTGTCGGAAAATCTGATCGTTCTGAACGCGGTGACGTAAAACACGTACGTCGGCACTATAAACGGGGCAGTGGCCAATAGCTTTCATCTCTTTATTTATTCTGAGCATGCATGGCACTTTGTCCGTCGGATTTGTGTACACACGATCGGAATTTTATATCCTGCTCTCCAACTTTGTGTGTCGGAAAATCCGATGGAAAATGTGTGATGGAGCCTACACACGGTCGGAATTTCCGTCCTATCACACATTTTCCATCGGAAAATCCGACCGTGTGTACGGGGCATAACTGTGGAGAGAGATGGCAGCTGGCAAATAGACAACAGCTGAGCAGCCAGCTCAGAGAAGGAAGGGCTGAACCCAGCCCTGACATGCCCTGATTGAGGCAGGATACAAAGATCAAGCTAGATGGTACTTAGTACTGGAGCGTCTGTCTGAAATGTATCCGGGAGCTTCACCCTCCCGCTTCAGAGGTTGTGGCCAGACAGGCACAACACTACACATAAGGTGGACATGTCCCAAGATTTTAATAAATCGGGGTGAATGATGCTACCTATTTATAATTCATATCAAGACATGAACAGAGAACAAAGAGAGGAGGGAGGCGGAGGGGCTGAGTACTACACCACTATTGGGTGTGCTACACCTATACCTACTGTATATGATCCCACCTCAAAGGTAATCCCAGTGAGTCAGATATTGGTGTGTCTGTGATCTGTCACTGAGTGTTAGGTTAGTACCCGTTGTAATAGTATAAAAACCCAGACTCAGTTGTACCACCATTACTACAGAATTAGATAAAATTAAAATTAAAATTGAATATGTGATATATGTTGACATTCCATGCCCCACAGAGGTATTTGCATATGTGACCTTGCAGAAGTGTTCAAACTCTTGGTTCAAAAAATAAAAAATAATAATAAAAATAAAAGTAAAATAAACTAAATCTGTCCGTGACAGATATGTCCCAAAGGATTATTTTTAGGGAACTTATAGAGCTTACTATCCAGTAGCCTGTTATTAATTCTCTAGTGATTTCCTGGTACTAATATCCAGGATATAAAACTTGATACAAATAATAAAATAATAGGATCATTAGATTATAAACCACACTCATATAAATATCACCATTTGCGTATCCAAGTCCAAATAGCAAAAAGGATGAGGCCGCATTAAGCGGACACACTATACTTCCGTGACAAGTATGAGAAAAGTTCATATATAAATGTGCAAATAGCAGTCCATATAGTGTACATATAGTATTCTTCAAACAATGTGACAAAAATCAGATGGTGACTTGGGTGCTCGCAATATCCTCTGGTGACTTTGTGCTCCCCCTCAAGGGTCCCCACTCACCGAGTCCACTCACCCCCAAAGGGGCAATGCGCATATAGATGTAACCGCTGCAGTCAATTCACCACCATAGTTATTACGATTCCAGGGATGGGCCTCTATCTTCAGGTAGATTGTAGTATGATCTGTAATTAGTACCTCATAGAAGGAAAGAGATGAGGACTCCCATAGTGTAGTAAATTGTAGTAAATTTATTAAAAAACATTATCCAAATAAAAACACTTTAACCAATTAAAAGATAAAAAAGAAATAAGAGAAAGTCCTGGACGAAGGCCTGTAATTAGACTTTCCAAAGGGCCATCTACTATGCTGTATGAGTAAAATGGCAGGCTCCTAATGGCAGTCAAGCCTCAGGATTCAAAACAAGCGCTAGACTCACAGTGGAGACAGCAGCGCCGCACTGCGTTCCACCTGCTCGTAGACCAGGAAATGACTTTTATTTTTATTATTATTTTTTATTTTTTGCACCAAGAGTTTGAACACTTCTGCAAGGTCACATATGCACATACCTCTGTGGGGCATGGAATGTCAACATATATCACATATTCAATTTTAATTTTAATTTTATCTTATTCTGTATTAATGGTGGTACAACTGAGTCTGGGTTTTTATACTTTTACAACGGGTACTAACCTAACACTCAGTGACAGATCACAGACACACCAATATCTGACTCACTGGGATTACCTTTGAGGTGGGATCATATACAGTAGGTATAGGTGTAGCACACCCAATAGTGGTGTAGTACTCAGCCCCTCCGCCTCCCACCTCTCTTTGTTCTCTGTTCATGTCTTGATATGAATTATAAATAGGTAGCGCCATTCACCCCAATTTATTATTATTTTGTTTACCTGGAGACCCCTTCTTAGGGGAGGCTGCAGACCTATCAGGCGTCCTAAGCGCAGTCATATATATATATTTGTGTATGCTATGTCCCAAGATTTGCCGCTTTTGGATGAGGGTTCATTTATTTATATTTTCGGTCAGCATGGTTAACATCATTAAGGATGCTAGGGTTGATCTATTGAACAAACCAGTGGATAATGTGCCTCAACATACCCAGACACTGATTCATTTTATGTTCCTTGTGGCAAAAATTGCCATTGAGGGGTTAACCAGATGGTGAACCTCCTGCGTTTATGTTACCCGAACACTCTAGTAGTAATATATAAAAAGTTGATGTCTTCCTTAAACTCAAGTTTGCTTATGTTAGAGGGCCCGCGGCAGTTCTTATCAAGGTACTGTGGTCCTCATCAGTTTCTACCTTGTATTTGTATGTTTCCCCAATACATGCTTGGAGCAGATGAGGATTGTTCACTGCTCCATTATATAATCTCCCCTTTTTTATCTTACTTGTTTTCCAAAAAAACAATGAAAACTATTGAAACAGAATTAAAGTGGTTGTAAACCCTCACATATACCCAGTGAAGTGAATAGCCTCAGATGATACACAGAGATGAATCAAATCTCCCTACATAAGTTTTACCTGTATATCTGCTGTCTTCGGCTTTCTACATTCTTTAGAATGTGCACATCGTGTTAGAAATTTTACTTCCTATTTCAGCAGTGGGAAGGGAGTTTGGGCATACACTGTGTGTGAGCTGATTGGAGGAAAGGCACACACCCCCCCTCCACATAGGCAGAGGAACAAAGGAACATGCAGAGTTGTACTGTGAAAAGATATATCTCTGCTTATCTGTCTCTAAGTTTCCTCCCCAACACAAATTTCCAGCTGATTTTATTTCCTCTTTCAGGAAGCTGGTCAGAAAGACATGGGACTTTGGAGAAATATAAGTAAACACTACAGATACAGTATATGTGCCCAGAGGCTCAAATACTGCACAAAAGGCTCTAGAGTCTTGTGTCAGGGGTGTGGTGTAGGAAGTCTTACACATCTTTTCAGCCACTCAACCCCTGGCGAGTTTGGCTCCAGTAGATTGGACCAAGCTTTGACAAAAACAGATGACTTCTGTGGTGAGAAGGACATGGCCTCGGCTTTAGGCCTTTCAGGACTGGTCCTAAAATGTGGCCTAAAGGCCATGCTGGATTAAACTGATCTGTGCTTATTTCATTACTGGAAAGGAGAAGCACTAGATGCTCTAATGTTTTGGGGCTTTAATGCTTCAGAATAAGTTTTGTGTGATGATTCTAGATTTTGAGACCCTCCATTCTTCTAACCTGAGCCAAACTATTGAGCTTTAGAGTATTGCTTCTTCTCCTATTCTACCCCCAATCAAGTTCATGTTAAAAAGTTAAACTACATCCAAGTGTGGATCTGGATGTACTTTTCTTGGTCTACGGAAAGTATACGTGTGATGTTCCCTTGGGACACTGTGTTCCTAGGGGCCACTCCCCTTATCTTCATAAGCCCTTTCTGGATGGAACTAAAGGTTCACAAACTCTGAGAAATGTTTTAAGCTTTCAGTTAGCAAAAGCTCAGGATCCCCCATTATAAGATGCTAAGATGCTGCTACAGTGTTAGGTCTGATTGCTGTGAGGACAGGGTCATCCAACACAAAAGCCCCCTACCCCATCATTACTAACTAATGCTGTCATTACAGGTATTAAACCCACACAGTTACAAGAATATAACATTTTCACCATAATGGACCAATAAAGTGAAAATGTATTTTAAATGAGCTAAATCATTTCCAGGTATATAGAAAAAAACAACATTAGAAAGCAGCGTGACCCCTGCCATCATGCAGTAGAGAAGAAAGTAGCAATCTTTCTGTAGAAGTCTGACACCCCCTGCAGTGCTGAGTTAAACCTAAATCTCTGCAATTTGATAATCTCGTGCCCCCTGCTGATCGGAGAGCTCTAGCTATAACTCAACAGGAGGAATGGCAGACCTTTGCAGGGAGACACTGTTTCCACACTGAGCAATCTGCATCATGCTGGCAGGGGATGGTCTTTTCTACTCTGGCTAAGGCTATTTTCTAAAGGAAAAAAAAAAATAATACTTTGCACAACTTTTGTTTTTCGATGCACCTTAAAAGTACCTTAAAGTTTAGCTGGGTTGTAAAACGGTTCACCGATTTAACTGTTTTCCAAAAGAAAGCTCAAGTTTGAAATGTTCAATCATTTATATTAAATCTTTAATCTAACATACCAATTTTGTTTTCTGTAGTATTTATGTAGCACCCTCCTAGATAGGCCGCTGGATAGGTGAGGCAAATTTAGTTTTGTTGGCTCCCCTGTAATAAGTTTGTAATTTCTTAGGACTATTCAAAGCTTTACTGGCTGCAGGTTTGACTGCTTCCCCCTGCCTTCTGTGGTATTCTAGAATGTAGTGGGCTGGAAGAGGCAGACCCAGAGCTTGAATATGTATGTGGTCTTGGCCAATCCCTGAGTCAGGATGCCCAGTAGGTGGATGAGGAGTGCCTGTCTGGGGCCGGAGACAGTCTGGTTCTTGTCCAGGAGGAGATGTTCCCAGCCTAAAGGTCTGCTGCTCTTCTAGGCAGCCCAGCTAAAATTCTATATGTGTTCATCAAAGTCCTAGCTAAGTTAAAAGGGACTATTTGCACTGTTTACTGGGGAAATCTCTGTCCAGCAGCCGTCCTGGTGACGGCTGCTGCTGCTATCCCTCGTGCATCAATGCTAGTGCTTGCCTGGCCTGAGATATTTCTGATGGTGTCTCAGTGCTGTTAATTTTTTCTGGGCCATTGCTAGAGGGACTGTCCTAAGAAATAGTGACAAAGTGTAGAGTGTCCTCTGATTTCTGTTCTGTTCTGGATTATCCCATAGCTCCCTATGCCCTTTCCAAGTTACTCAGCAATAAAATGCAAAAAGGTAACTACTAGACTGTTCATTTAGCCAGAAAAGTGACTGTTTCCCTGTACCTGGCTGCTGTTGCAATAACCTGGGAAAAGAATCTGTGGTAAACCAGCGGCCTTTATGGGGGTGAGCCCTACATTTACATTCTGCTAGCAAGTGTACAGTGTATGTTACATTCAAGGCAGAGTCGGATTAAGAGCATTATGCGCTTGGTGCTGAGAATTTTGGTGGATCTTTACTGGGCTCCCTTGTGCATTTCCAAGATCCTGTGCTGGCGTGCCCCCAGACTTGAAAGGGTAATGCTAGGGAAGTCTGACATTTGACTAGCCTGGTTTCTGTAAGGGCCGCGCACTCTGATGCGAAAGAGTGCATCTGCTCAGGCCCAACACTATGAAAGCCCCAGGCTTTCGTAAGAGCCCTACTTCAGTGTTAGTGGCACTAACACAACACTACGGAAGCTGAATACCAGGACTGCTCACCATTTTCAATTCCACCGCTCTGCCCAGGCCGTGCATGCGGAATGCAGGGCCCCGTTAGGGGAGATCTCTCCCTGTCAGCCCATTGCTTTCTGTGAGCAGTCTCTTCCTTTTGGGTGGCTGGGCCTATATTAAGGTAGGGGCCTGGAGCTGCAACTCCAATAGCCTTTACGTTAATCCAGGCCTGAGTCAAGGCATGCCTCTGGTAAGGACTGTCACACTTGCTAATGTGCTTATGTCAGCTCTTTCAATCTCTTTCCAAACTTTCAAGCCCCGAAATGGCCGGAGTCAAAGCTGATCACATGCAAAGCACTATGATAACTGCATTCCTAAATATAGGCTAAGATGGCACCATTCTCAGTACTTAGGAGGATAGGATAAGTCCACTCTATTGTGGTCAGTTGGGTCAAATTAGTGATGGAATGGGTTTCCAAAAGTTTGTATAGCTCTAAAGACAAACTTACCAATTCTGTATTATGCAACCAGAGTCCTCTAGTGGCATATGTAGAAAAAAAACCTCCATTTTCATGCAAAGCGCATTGCATCTGTTTAATATTGTTATGCTAATGTTTTTGCACAAAAGACTTTCAGTATCAATTAATCAATTAATATCCTTAACTAGGCTAGGATTGTTGAGAAGGGAAGAAATTGGCTGATGAATGTATTGGTCACTTCAAAAGCATGTTCAAATCTATCTTCTTCTTATCCTAATGAATATGGAAGCCTGCCTGGCATGTGATTAGATTTTAATGACTGCAAGGTCAGGGACTCTGAAAGCCTTGATTCGGCTCACAAGGTCAGCAGTTGCAGGCAGCTCAACGATCATAAAATAAACAACGTACTGTTGCGGATATTTTTTTTTCCTCTGGAAATGCCCAGGAGAGGATGAGGTGAACAGGTGACTCTGCACTAACTTGTTTTGAAGCTGAAAATTAACTTCAAAGCATTACTGTATCTCTCCATACACTGTGAATTAGCTTTAACAAATGGCTCTAATTGAAATGCTAACAGTTTGGGTAAAACTGTGACGTAATTGGCTGTGAAAACATATGCGGCAGCTGAAAATGTTCCCTGAACAATTTATTGCAGTTATAGGCGATACAAGTTGCTCTTAATGTAGTCAATAACATATGGAAGCAGTTCACTGGATGTGAGTATTCATTTCTTTATACATAGAAGGAGGGTTTAACCAATAATATTTTATATCTAAAAATCTTCTTTCATTTTGGACAGAGTTATTTTTTCATTTTTGAGATCTGTGCCTCGTTAAGGGGATTTCTCTTCCCTTCCTGTCACAACAGGAAGTTGGCAGAGGTTTTATTGGACATATAAATTCTATCAGCAGCCCTCAAAATGTTCACTCTCTTGCTCGCATTAGGTGAGTGAAAATAAGCTGGGGACAAGTAAAAATGAGTTGATTTTTACACCGTCCATAAATGCTGCCCATGAAAAATATGGGCAAGGGCTGTCTTTGGAACAGCACGTGCACAGTTCCAAGGTCAACCCGGGCGCAGACAGGAGATGAGCAGCCGGGCACATGGTTGGTGCCGTTGCAGCGGTGCCTTTTTATAAACTACAGGCTACAGCAGGGGTAGCTGGGCCGGCCTAGGAGTCAGGGACTTACCCAACACACAGGCAGATCACAGAGCCTCAGGACTGCAAAATCTGCACACTCACATGATCCCTGTGAGCTGGAGGAAGGTGAGTGCTGTCCTGGGATCGCTGCAACTGCTGCCTGCTCTGCGGTGCAGGGGAAGGAGAGCCCTGTGGCTAGGAAGGGGGCCTGCCCTGTGTGTAACTCTACACTGCAAGCCACCGACAGGCAAGAGGGGCATCAAAGGGATATGACAGTGCAAGCATGATTATCAGGTGTGTGCCAACAATGGGCAGACCTACGACAACCTGTGCCAACTGAAACTAGCAGGTCAGGGAGCACTACAACAAGGACACCCCCAATAGTGCAGGTGCATGAAGGAGCCTGCTAGTCAGGAAAGAAAGGACATGAAATATGCGGTGACACAATGCGGGGTGCTGGTGCTGATGTGTACGACTGTGTGTAGAACTACAAGTCTCAGTATACTCTGGGTGGCAATAGCTTAAGTAATTTCTAAATTGAAAAGCTAGTCTTGAGGTCTGGGATACTGGTTTATGCTCGACTATCATTAGATATATTATGTAACTGTCTAGAGTATACTTTAGTGCAATGAATTTACTAGAATCTAGTCTAAATATAATCAAAACCATTTTATGAGGTAATTTACAAGGGCGTGTTTAGGGTTCAATTATGGGCGGGGCAGCGTAGGGCAACTGGCTAGTAGCTCAGGACTTGAGATTTTGAGCCCTGTTAATAGGATATACTCACTTTTTTAAAGACACTTACTTACATGTCTCAGAGTGGACCTCCTCATGATGACAACAGTGGGTCATGCCTGTATAATGTGTGTATAACTGCCACCTATAGTCTCCATCAGATGTCCATGTGACAGGTTCACAACACAGGAGAACAATTTGGAGACAGAGCAGTGTCACTCTATAAAATAAAGTGTCTGAACAAGGGCCTTTATGCTAGCTTCTGTTACAATGATTTTTTTTGACATTGAACATGGTTATAAAATCTAAAAATTATTTTAGATTTTAAGCTCTCAGAAGCAGGGCCCTCCTAACCCTCTTTTATTGAATTGTATTGTTACTGCACTGTACACCTTTATTTTGTACAGTGCTGTGCAAACTGTTGAAATTATATAAATCCCGAATAATAATAATAATATATATTTTTTAATTACATTACCTTTTTTAAAGATTCTATTTAATGTTACTGACTAGGTTTAGGTCTACTTTTTGCCTTCCTTACTCTATTCAAAACGAAAAGAAAAAAAGGGAAAAGTTTTGACTGGAGCCAGACTTTAACACTCCACTGAAGTTACATCCATAGCGCTTCACATGCTAGCTACCAATGCTGTGCTAATGAGGTCCATTAGGCTGAGTCTTTCCTTTCAATAAGTAGGTGTTCCGACTCAACAAAGGATGTATAATGCTTCTAAGGATAACTATCTTCAAAAAAAAAATATCCAGCCCTGCAATACATAGGTATACCCTGTGCAACAGAATGGTAAATAGAAATGGGTGCTTACAAAGTTCAGTGGTTTAGCACAATGTTTAACCCCAGAATTCTGCAGGCAGCTGTTTAAGAGAACCTGTCAAGGTTGGGCTTGTGCAAGACTTTGATTATTTGGCATTAAAGCCCAGATCCATTTTTTCTGTTATAGACAGCGTGGGTTAGGGATAGAACCCCACATCCATTTTTTTTAAATAGGGAAGGGCTAGAACCTCTATCAGATTATTATCACTGACTGTTTACCTACCACAGGGACAACTGTTCCCCTCATTGCTTAACCTTCTGTCAAAAGTTTAGGAAATGAACTCTCCCTAATAGGGTAAAGGACAGCAACAAATATAAAAAAGAGAGATGTTATAAGACAGGAACAAAATGGGAAAAAAACTTTTTTTTTTTTTTTTTTTTTAAAGCCGTTTTTTGTTTTTTCCGGGAAAAATTGGAGAAAAAAAAAGAAGTGTGGATTATGGTGTATTACAGTGATGAGTAATACAGGTATATCTATGACATGGTATTCAAACTATATAACATAAAGACCTTAATGAAAGATTTCAAGCAGCACTGTACTTCTCTCTGCAAATCTTAAACAAGCGAAATGTGCATTTCTGGCACTAGGGGGCACTGCAGGGGAAAGGCTCCAGTTTAGTTTGGTCGTGGGCTCCATCTGTGCAAGGATTAAGCAAAGGAATGGGGAACGTGTCTGCTGACTCTCCGTGGGTAGAGTGTGTGTGGCTTGTCTTTCGTTCCCATGGTTGTACAATAAAGGAGCTGTTTTTACGCTCTGGAAGTGTCGCTATCTTCCATCTTGTACCTCCTACAGTTGTGTGATTGTTGAGATAGAGTAGATGATAGTTTCCGACCTCTCAGGGCTTAATTGATCTGTAAAAAATTTGTCTGACAAAGTTGTTTATTTTTTTAAATAGTTTCTATTAATGTTCCCCACCATCACAGCATAATGTATCCCTATAGTCTGGTCAGTAAATTGTTTTTTTCTTTTCCTCCTCTCAGTAAAATGGCGAGATCAACATCTAGAGTTTGGAAACATTTCAACAGGGCAATTTCTGCTGAGAACAAAGCTGCAATTTGCTAATATTGTGAGAAGAAATATTCTTTTCCAAATGCTACAAAGATGACAAAACACACCCTGGCATACCAGTAGTGCCCTAAAGACACTAAAAAATACTTTAACCACTTGACAACTGGGCATTTAAACCCCCTTCCTAACCAGACCAATTTTCAGTTTTCGGTGCTCTCACATTTTGAATGACAATTACTCAGTCATGCAACACTGTACCCATATGACATTTTTGTCCTTTTTTTCACACAAATAGAGCTTTCTGTTGGTGGTATTTAATCACCGTTAGTTTTTTATTTTTTGTGCTATAAATCAAAAAAGACTGAAAATTTGGTTAAAAAAAATTAAAAAAATCTTTGTTTCTGTTAAAATTTTTTGGCGAATATTGGCAGAGTATTAGCGAGTATTGGCAGAGTATTGCACAGTATTGCAGAGTATTGGCAGAGTATTGCAGAGTACTGTAGAGTATTACACATTATTGCAGAGTATTGCACAGTATGGGCACAGAGCAGCGCTGTGGGCACTACAGATCCAGCCCACAGCGCTGCTAAAAACGATCCCTCCCCCTCTCCCCCTCTCCCCTCGCACTGTACAGATCGGTACAGAGAGGGGAGGAACCGGCGTCATGACATGACACCGGTTTGTTTACAAGTGATCGCTCCGTCATTTGACAGAGCGATCAAGTGGTAAATGGCTGCTACAAGTGGCCATTTACCACAATCCGTGATGCGCCGGGTCTTCCGGACCTGGCGGTCACAGATGTTTGTGGGAGCGCACCCCAGGGGTGTGCGCGAAAGCAACATTCTAGGACGAAATCCATGGACGCCCACCCAGAATAAGCCGACTATGCTGTAGCTGTCTTTCAGCTATGGCCCAGTCGGCAAATGATTAAGGAATGAAATGATACGGACCATAATGGAATTGTGAGTAGCTTTTCCCTTTAGAGTTCTCATTCCTGAAACACTCTTTCTGCTGCTTCTGGATCATCACAGAATGTGTCAGCACCAGCGGCATCTTAAAGTAAGGAAGTGTTGCAAACCAAGGCCTCCCTAAACTACACAAGCCCTTCATTTATACTGTTGTTAAAATGACACCTGAAAATCAAGAGAACATTGATCAAGCTCACACAATATGCTTCTGGATCAGCACTGTCAATAACTAAAAATGTATATTGGCAGGAAGCTTATAAATTATTATGATGGAAAGGGGGTGGTTTCTCAGGTATGGTTGAATTGTTTTTAACATATGCAGTCCTTGTTATTCAATTTGTAATAAAAAAACTACATTTTAACCACTTGCTTACCGGGCACTTAAACCCCCCTCCTGCCCAGACCAATTTTCAGCTTTCAGCGCTGTCACATTTTGAATGACAATTACTCAGTCATGTAATACTATACCCAAATGAATTTGTTGTCCTTTTTTTAATACAAATAGAGCTTTCTTTTGGTGGTATTTGTTCACCTCTGGGTTTTTTATTTTTTGCACTATAAATGAAAAAAGACAGAAAATTTTGAAAAAAAACTAATTTTTCTTAGTTTATGTGATAAAATTTTGCAAATTATTAATTTTTCTTCAGACATTTTGGCCACAATTTATACTGCTACATATCTTTGGTAAGAATAACCCAAATTAGTGGATATTATTTGGTCTGTGTGAAAGTTAGAGAGTCTACAAGCTGTGGTGCAAATCATAAAAAATTAATCACACCCAATGTACTGATGGCCTATTTAATTTCTTGCAACCCGAAAAAGCCAGGAAAGTAGAAATACCCCTCAAATGACCCCTTTTTTGAAAGTAGACATTCCAAGGTATTTAGTAAGATGCATGGTGAGGTTTTTGATGTTGTCATTTTTTTCCCACAATTCTTTGCAAAATGAAGATTTTTTTTTCCACAAAATTGTCATTGTAATAGGTTATTTCTCTCACATGGCATGAGTATACCACAAATGACGCTCCAAAATACATTCTGCTACTCCTCCTGAGTATGGCGATACCACATGTGTGGGACTTTTTCACAGCCTGGCCACATATAGAGGCCCAATATTGAAACAGCACCATCAGGCGTTCTAGGAGCATAAATTACACATCTCATTTTTCATCCACCTATAACACTTTCGAAGGCCCTGGAGCACCAGGACAATGGAAACGCCCACAAAGTGACCCCATTTTGGAAAGCTAATACCCCAACGTATAATCTATGAGGCATTATGAGTCTTTTGAACAGTTCATTTTTTTCCAGAAGTTTTTGGAAAATGTGTTTTTGATTACCTGTGTTTGTAGTAGCGCAGTTGTACACAGGAGGATAGCACTGGTCCAGGCAGCAGGCAGGGACTTGGTCAGCAAAAGCGAACACAGCTTTCCAGGCAACAGGCAGGGATACTGTCCATAGTCAGTACAGGCAGCAGGCAGGGATACTGTCCATATACAGTCCAGGGTCAGTGCAGGCAGAGATTGTCAGCAGTGCCAAAATATTGGTCCTGGTAGTAGGCAGGTCCATGTGGTGTGGTCAAGTCATGCAACAGGCAGAGGCATGATGGCATAGGTCCTACAGGCAGCAGACAGAAGTAGGGCCTCATTCAGGACAGAATGGGGACAGGGGTAGAGGCTTCTCCCACCCAAATCTCTTTGAAGCCTCCGAGTCTCCAGACCCTAATCTAGGAATGAGAAAACAAATTAAATTGTTTTCTTCATCCAGAAAAACAATTCTGGAGCCCCTCACATATGTGAGACCCCGGTGTTCTGAATCCCACTAGTCCACTGGCAGGGTACAAGATCAGTCCAAGAGGCAGGCAAGAGGCATGGTCAAACAGTCCAGGGTCAGTTCCAGATCAGGCAGAGGTATGTACAGAATCGGTAGGCAGAAGCGTGGTCTAATAACAGTCCAGGGTCAGTTCCAGATCAGGCAGAGGTATAAACAGAATCGGTAGGCAGAAGCATGGTAGAATAACAAGACAGGGTCAGTTACAGAGCAAGCAGAGGCATAAGGGGTGTGAAGGTAAATGGCAGGAAGTGAGGGTTATGTTTACCATACTTCACTAATAATTTAGTGAAGTATGGTAACGGCGGAAACAGTCAACTATGCAAAGGCCATTGTACCTCATTTTCTCTTCTTTCACCTTGGTTCATCTGCCACCTTTATCTCTAGGGTGCCTTGTGGTTCTGTGCCTCCACGGGGGGTGCCTGTGTTTGTTGCTGCGGTGGGGGTGCCCGCCCCAGCTCCCGGTTGCAGTATTTCCGGACGGCTTGCCGTATCTGGCCATTCGCCATCAACTTATGCTTTTTGTGAGTACTTTTTCTCTTGGGGGATAACCTGCCCTCCTGTACCCACTCCAACCTTGTTGACCCATTTTAATATCCTAAATTTCAGAAATATGACGTGTCTGCTCCTGATGAGTCGTCATGAACCACGAAACGCGTCGCGCTACCAGTCTCTTTCTACTCATCCAACCCATGTTACACATGCCATTGCTCCTTTTAAAAGGATTTTGAGGTCAGAAATCAGGCAGGCTTTACCCTGCAATAATAATTTACCCATTCTGACACTTGGTGGTCCCTTGTTTTTACTTAGTAATGTTGTTTATACCTATGTTATTATTTATCTTTCCTACTATAGCTTTTGTGACAATGCTAATGATCCTTATGCTGATCTTTGGTTATCAATGCTACTACCTACCGTATGGCATTTTACCAAGTGTTAATCTTGACATTGCTTTATACCATTGGCTTCATTTAAAGTCCCAACCCCTTTTCCCTTTACTCGCTCGCTATTGCTTGTGGGTTTCTCAAATTATATGCAGAGGCCTGGTTGGGATTCAACTACCTTTCAAACTCTTAAAGAACGTCAAGCTTTAGCTAATTTAAATGCACTCCTAGAAGAGAGTGATACTGGAGACCTCATCGATGTCATCGATTTGGAATCTCTCCTAAATCAATCCATCAACTAAAGTGACTGGGCAGACAACCTCGAAATTGAAGAAAAAATCTGATCTCTATCCCTCCCCGAGCTCCAACCATGGCATAGCTACTTTTCTAAAATTAATCATTAAGGATATAAAAAGTATGAGTACAACCTCAAGCTTACTTGATAATCTAACAACTAATGAAAAAATATCCCTTAATGAGCTATCAAACAACCCGAATTTGGTCATTAAACCTTCAGATAAGGGTGAAAATATTGTATTGATGAACAATGATAAGTACATATCAATGTGCATGAAAATACTTAATAATGCTGACTGGTATAGACCTATTAAATTTGAAACAATCACTCTGTTTAACGAGGAGTTCTACATCCTCGTTGACAGAGCACTTAATAACAATATAATTTCCAATCAATTGTAGATTTGTGTGAATTGTTTATTTCTACTTCATTTCCGGTTATCTCTCCATTTTATTCCCTCCCCAAGATCCATAAAAACAAAAGGGATCCTCCAGGCAGACCCATTGTGTCGGGTAATGGATCCATCACAGAAAACCTTTCGAAAGTAGTGGATGAACATCTTAGACCACTAGTGTCTTCTCTACCTTCATATGTAAGAGACATGATCCACCTACTTCAAATCATTGATGGAGTCCAGGTGTCGGATCGTTCCATCCTGGTCTCCATCGATGTAGAAACACTCTACAGTTCCATACCGCACAACAAGGGCCTAACCTGCATTCAAAAAAGATCCTTGAAAAAGTCACGTGTCAGTGATGTAACGCGTGGGAGGAGCTTAGGACGTTCAGTGCTGCAATACACCTGAAGGTTAACAGCAGCTGTTTCTCTATGGGAAACCTCGTCCACAGCGGCTGACTGCAATCTGCTTATTTGAATGCTTCTAATAGACCGGGAGTTTGTGAGTGTATCTCTTGTCCCTGTTTTGTTTGTGTACTATCTAGTAAGTTCACTGCACAATGATCTATTTTTTCTTTGCTTGCTTTGCATAAAACCTTTATCCTGAGAGCCGAATCATCAGCAGTGTAAATGCTGAAGTGGGATACAAGAAAAACTAAATATCCTGGTACAAACGATCTAACCCAGTGAGTCAATCAATCTGGATTAAGGGAAGGAACTGTTTAATTATTTTTACTTTCTCCCACTATTTATCTCTGCCTGGACGTTGTACTCAGAGTGTCATTATTATTTTATTTATATTCACCGTCACATCACCAATTTGAAGATTTATTTTGGCAATTTTAACACATGTATTAGCACCATAATTATTAATTTATTTTATTCACATGTATGCATTTTTTATTCCTGGATTTAAGCTTAGTCGCAGCAGCATATTGTGCACTATTTATTTAAAGCGCATCAATTTTATACTTAGTACTATTTGTTTGGTTATCTGATCACCCTATATTGATAGCGGCTTTAATTTACTGATTTCTTCATAGCACTAACTATATTGGTATATACATATTTTTAAGCACAATTTATTTATATCACACATATCTTTCCACATCAGCGCTTGGTTTTTATTCATTTTTTTTAGTTTTAGTATTGGACCATCTCCACCAAACTCCCAGAGGAGGGGACCTTAACAAATTACTTCTCCAACGAGAAATGACGTGGATTTCAAATTTGAATGCCACCTCACCCCCAGGTTTAAACAAAATATTAAGTTTCAAACCTTTTTTACATGGTTTCACATCAGGGGGCTACGAAGGGGATCTATAATTGACTATATATACTCCATATCTGCACTCACTTCTTCCATTCTGTTGCCACATAGATGGGTTGCAGCTAGGTATGCCCTATAATATCATTAACACCTATTAGTTTGTTGCCATACAGATGTTTTGGAGTTATGTACACCTTCACATTTTTCATCTATGATTGTATGTGTTCCATCCTATATTATTTGTGCATTTACAATGTTGTAATTATCATTGGTTCTACCTCCGAGATCTGTATTGTATAACCCATGGCATTGTACCTATTATATCAATGCATTGTTATGGATATATAATCTGTGCATGTTCCTTGCTTTTTTCTAGCTCCACCCCTATTTTCGATCTTCTCTACCAGGTCATATATATTTTCTTGTTTCCCCAAAAGTAAGTATCCAACATTTGACAATCCGTCGGACTATTGTCTGGTGCCTCATTGATGACCCCCGGCATGGGTAGACCCCACACCTTTTGGTTTGGGGCCTTACTACAGGGCTCATTGCGGTCCGTTTGATCCGCTGTTCGCGCATGCGCGACATGGCTGCTCTTCGGGCCAGCTTCAAGTGTGCCCTCCTCTCCCGTGTCGGCGGCGCTCTGACGTCTGACGTCAACGCGCCTTCTGACGCAGTGACGCCGGACGCCGTGGCGCAGAGGGAACAGTACTCGGTACATGTTATCTCCTTGCTGACACCCCAGTCAGCTTTTGGAGATGAGACGCCGAGCTCGATCCAGGCCCCCCTTCACACAGTACTATCATTTGCGGTATTCCCCGCCCCTTGCAGGCAGGGTTTTTCCTTGTTAGGATGCTATTTCAATCCCCAGGTGGCAACATTTCTGTATTGCATACCTAGATCGCACATCTAGGAACTGGGTGATCTCACTGCAGATTCAACCATTGAGTAAGTACCTGGCTTTGTTGCCTGACCTCGTCCCCTCTTTTTTGCACTTTTATTGTTTACTTAATCCTTATATTTTATTACCTATATTATGGACACCCAAATGGTTCAATCTGTAAATACAGTTTCCAGCTGCACTGTATATTTCACAGCATCAGTCCCTGTCGGGTCTTATGCAGTGTCTTTATCCAAGTTTTTTTACCTTACTCCTTTTGGTACATTTCATCCCATCATTCCATTACCCCTATATGCCCCCCCTTTATTAAGCAACCTATATGTATGTAAATTCACTATATATCTGTGTGCAATTTCTTGCATCTAATTACTGCTTTACTGAGCATGTGATCATACACATACAAAATTTAAAAATCCCCCCTTTCATGACTTTACATATTGTCAGCTTTTAGGGATGAGCTTCGTGTTCGAGTCGAACCCATGTTCGGCTCGAACATCGGCTGTTCGATCGTTCATCGAATTGCAAATTCGTGTGGCGCGTCACGTCCCATAATTCACTGCGGCATCGCAGTGCATTGCTGGCTGATGATTGGCCAAGCATGCACTATGACCCGCATGCTTGGCCAATCACAGCGCCGTCGGTAGAGAGAGCTGTAATTGGCCAAAGCCAGGGTGGCTTTGGCCAATTATGGCTCAGGGGGTTTAGAACACGCCGCACACTATATAAGGCCGCCTGCATGGCGGTCCTGTGTAGTGTGTTCCGGCGTGCTTAGAGAGAGAGAGAGACAGTGTCATTTCATTTGAGTTAGCTAGATTAGGCAGGACAGTCAGTGAGTTAGCTGCACTTACAGTGTATTGTGTATATATATGCATCCCAGGTGTTGTATATATATATACACTGTATTCAGTTTAGCTAGATTAGTTTCTGTTATCTTCCTACAGACAGGCAGGCTTGTCTTGTTACAGTATTTACAGCTACCTGAAGAAAATTGCTGGTGTTCTTTTGATCCTATTAGTACCACAGTCAGGCAGCTAGACTATTTACAGTTAGTGTAGTGCGTCCTCCTCACAGTGTTCAGTTAAAGCTACAAGTTAGTTTAGTGTGACCTCTGCACCGTGTTCAGCTAAAACTACAAGTTAGTGTAGTGCACAGTGTTCAGCTAAAGCTACAAGTTAGGGTAGTGCATCCTCCTCACAGTGTTCAGCTAAAGCTACAAGTTAGTTTAGTGTGACCTCTGCACAATGTTCAGCTAAAGCTACAAGTTAGGGTAGTGCGTCCTCCTCACAGTGTTCAGCTAAAACTACAAGTTAGTGTAGTGCGACCTCTGCACAGTGTTCAGCTAAAGCTACAAGTTAGTGTAGTGCGTCCTCCTCACAGTGTTCAGTTAAAACTACAAGTTAGTGTAGTGCATCCTCCTCACAGTGTTCAGCTAAAGCTACAAGTTATTTTAGTGTGACCTCTGCACAGTGTTCAGCTAAAGCTACAAGTTGGTGTAGTGTGTCCTCCTCACAGTGTTCAGCGAAAACTACAAGTTAGTGTAGTGCGACCTCTCCACAGTGTTCAGCTAAAGCTACAAGTTAGTGTAGTGCGTCCTCCTCACAGTGTTCAGCTAAAACTACAAGTTAGTGTAGTGTGACCTCTGCACAGTGTTCAGCTAAAACTACAAGTTAGTGTAGTGCGTCCTCCTCACAGTGTTCAGCTAAAGCTACAAGTTAGTTTAGTGTGACCTCTGCACAGTGTTCAGCTAATGCTACAAGTTAGGGTAGTGCGTCCTCCTCATAGTGTTCAGCTAAAGCTACAAGTTGGTGTAGTGTGTCCTCCTCACAGTGTTCAGCGAAAACTACAAGTTAGTGTAGTGCGACCTCTGCACAGTGTTCAGCTAAAGCTACAAGTTAGTTTAGTGTGTCCTCCTCACAGTGTTCAGCTAAAACTACAAGTTAGTGTAGTGCGACCTCTGCACAGTATTCAGCTAAAGCTACAAGTTAGTGTAGTGCATCCTCCTCACAGTGTTCAGCTAAAACTACAAGTTAGTGTAGTGCAACCTCTGCACCGTGTTCAGCTAAAGCTACAAGTTAGTGTAGTGCATCCTCCTCACAGTGTTCAGCTAAAACTACAAGTTAGTGTAGTGCAACCTCTGCACAGTGTTCAGCTAAAGCTACAAGTTAGTGTAGTGCGTCCTCCTCACAGTGTTCAGCTAAACCTACAAATTATTTTTTGTGAGCTCTGCACAGTGTTCAGCTAAAGCTACCTGTAGAAGGTTGGTGGTGTTTTCCTGATCCTATCACTACCGCAGGCAGCTAAATAAGCTACAAGTTAGTGTAGTGCGAGCTCTGCACAGTGTTCACCTAAAGCTACCTGTAGAAGGTCGGTGGTGTTTTCCTCATCCTATCACTACCGCAGGCAGCTAAATCAGTTACAAGTTAGTGTAATGAGACCTCTGCACAGTGTTCAGCTAAAGCTACAAGTTAGTGTAGTGCGTCCTCCTCACAGTGTTCAGCTAAAGCTACAAGTTAGTTTAGTGTGACCTCTGCACAGTGTTCAGCTAAAGCTACAAGTTAGGGTAGTGCGTCCTCTTCACACCGTTCAGCTAAAGCTACACGTTGGTGTAGTGTGTCCTCCTCACAGTGTTCAGCGAAAAAACTTCAAGTTAGTGTAGTGCGACCTCTGCACAGTGTTCAGCTAAAGCTACAAGTTAGTATAGTGTGTCCTCCTCACAGTGTTCAGCGAAAACTACAAGGTTGTGAAGTGCGACCTCTGCACAGTGTTCAGCTAAAGCTACAAGTTAGTGTAGTGCGTCCTCCTCACAGTGTTCAGCTAAACCTACAAGTTATTTTTTTGCAAGCTCTGCACAGTGTTCAGCTAAAGCTACCTGTAGAAGGTTGGTGGTGTTTTCCTGATCCTATCACTACCGCAGGCAGCTAAATAAGCTACAAGTTATTTTTTTGCGAGCTCTGCACAGTGTTCAGCTAAAGCTACCTGTAGAAGGTTGGTGGTGTTTTCCTGATCCTATCACTACCGCAGGCAGCTAAATAAGCTACAAGTTATTATTTGGTGAGCTCTGCACAGTGTTCACCTAAAGCTACCTGTAGAAGGTTGGTGGTGTTTTCCTGATCATATCACTACCGCAGGCAGCTAAATAAGCTACAAGTTAGTTTTTTGCGAGCTCTGCACAGTGTTCAGCTAAAGCTACCTGTAGAAGGTTGGTGGTGTTCTCATACTACAGTCAGGCAGTTGATTTTGCAAGCTGCAGTATCAGTACATATATATATATATATATATATATATATATATATATATATATATATATATCCTAGCTTAGTGCAGCTACAGGCCATTAGTATGTCTGGAAGGCCAACAAGGAGAGGCAGACAGTCACAAGCCATTAAAAGAGGGCAAGCAGGCTCTGTGTCTAGAGGCAACAGTGCTGGTCTGGAGATGGTGCATCCTCATCAGCACGTGGCCGTGGGACACGCTTGGCCTTTTTTCGGCAGCTGGCCATGTTGAGCCGCAACATGCGGAAGACTTGGTCGAGTGGATGACCAAGCCATCCTCATCCTCCTCATCCTCTCTCACCAATGCTCAGGGTACTTTGTCTGGCAAAGCAGCTGCCAACGCGGCCTCTTCCCTCGGCTCAATGTCATCAGTGACTCCTTCCCTAGCCCCACGATGTCCTCCTGAGGAGTCCCTCGAACTGTTTGACCACAGTGTTGGGTACATGCTCCAGGACAATGCCCAGCATTTGGAAGGCTCTGATGATGATACTGAGCTAGATGAAGGCAGTAACGTGAGCACGGACAGAGGGGGTGCCGAAGAAGGACAGCAATCTGGCAGTCATGCTCCCCCTGCTGCAGCATACTGCCAGGTTTGCTCCAGTGATGAGGAGGGAGGGGATGATGAGGTCACTGACTCAACGTGGGTGCTTGATAGGAGAGAGGAGGAGGAGGAGGAGGCACATCACCAATGAGGCGGGATGCCCTCCAGGGGCCAGCCTAAGGGCAGCACACTGACTGCATCACACCCCAAAGCATCGCATGTGCACGGCGCTGCAGTCTCTGCACGTTATTCAAAAAGTTCTTTGGTGTGGGCCTTCTTTGAGACGAGTGCATCAGATCGCACCGCTGCTATTTGCAACATATGTCTCAAGCATATCTCGTGTGGCCAAAACATCTTCAACTGCTGCTTTTTCAGTTGGTAGACTCTGCCCCCTTCCGTGAGTTTGTGGAATGTGCGGTTCCTCAGTGGCAGGTACCCAAATGCCACTTTTTCTCATGGAAGGTGATTCTGGCTCTCTACCGGCATGTGGAAGGCAATGTCCATGCCTCGCTGGACAGGGCGGTCAGTGGTAAGGTGCATATTACCGCTGACTCATGGTCCAGCAGGCATGGACAGGGACATTACCTAAGTTTCACGGCACATTGGGTGACTCTTCTGGCAGCTGGGAAGGATGCAGGACAAGGTGCAGTAGTGTTGGAGGTTGTTCCGCCACCACGCCTCCAAAATGCCACTACTAATGATTGTGACACACCTCTCTCCTTCACCCCCTCCTCTTCTTCTTCCTCCATGGCCTCTTCCTGTGCTTTGTCCTCGGAACCAGCGGTGCTCCGTAGGCGTTCAAGGGGCTACGCAAGTACGCAGGCCAAAAGAGGCCATGCGGTGCTTGAACTGGTGTGCTTGGGGGACAGGAGCCACACTGGGGCAGAGGTTCTGTCAGCTCTGCAGGGGCAGGTTCAGAGGTGGTTGACGCCACGCCAACTTAAGGCAGGAATGGTGGTTTGTGACAATGGCACCAACCTCCTCTCTGCCCTCCGACAGGGACAAATGACCCATGTGCCCTGTTTGGCTCACATCCTTAACTTGGTGGTGCAGCGGTTCTTGGGCAGGTACCCGGGCTTACAGGATGTCCTGAGGCAGGCCAGGAAAGTGTGTGCATTTCCGCCGGTCATATAATGCCAGTGCTCGGCTGGCGGACCTCCAAAAGGAGTTTAACCTGCCCAAGAACCGCCTAATCTGTGACATGCCCACCAGGTTGAACTCAACATTGGCCATGCTGCAGCGGCTGCACACGCAGCAGAGGGCCATCAATGAGTACCTGTGCAACTATGGCACCAGGACAGGGTCAGGGGAGCTTGTTTTTTTTCCCCACGCCTGTTGGCCATGATCAGGGATGCATGCACTGTCCTGTCACCATTTGAGGAGGCCACGAGGATGGTGAGCAGTGACAGTGCATGCATCAGTGACACTGTCCCCCTTGTCCACCTGTTGAAGCACACGCTGTGTAGAATAATGGACAGGGCACTTGAGGCAGAACTGAAGCAGGAAGAAGAGGACTTTCTTAGCTCTCAAGGCCCCCTTTATCCAGACAGTGTTCCTGCGTGCCCGCCGATCACACAGGAAGAGGACGAGGAGGAGGAGGATTGTATCAGTATGGAGGTGGAGCCTGGCACTCAGCATCAGCAGCAGTCTTTAAGGGGTCAGTCCCAAGAAACACATGGACTTGTACGTGGCTGGAAAGAGGTGGCTGTAGACCATGTCGTCCTTAGTGACCCAGAGGACCCCGGACCGAATGCCTCAGCAAATCTACGCTGCATGGCCTCCCTGATCCTGCAAAGCCTGCAAAAGGATCCCTGTATTCGTGGTATCAAGGAGAAGGACCAATACTGGCTGGCAACCCTCCTTGATCCACGTTACAAGGGCAAGGTTGCGGACCTTATCTTGCCGTCGCAGAGGGAGCAGAGGATGAAACATCTTCGGGAGGCCTTGCAGAAAGGTCTGTGCAACGCGTTCCCAGAGACTGGGAGATTATAAACTCCTGTTTCTGGACAACGTGTTGTTGAGGCTTTGGTCAGTCAAAGAAAGAGCGGTGGAGAAGGTGGCCGCCTGACCGATGCGTTCAGACAATTTTTTAGTCCGCAGCCCCAAGGTATGATCGGTTCCAGCAACCATCGCCAGCGTCTGTTTTACATGGTACAGGAATACCTAGGGGCAAGATCTGACTTGGACACCTTTCCCACCGAAAATCCTCTGGGTTACTGGGTCTTGAGGATGGATCACTGGCCAGAGCTTGCACAGTATGCAATTGAGCTACTGGCCTGTCCTGCATCCAGCATTCTTTCAGAACACACATTCAGTGCTGCTGGAGGCTTTGTAACCGATCACAGGGTGCATCTGTCCACCGACTCGGTCGATCGACTGAGCTTCATAAAAATGAATTAGTCTTGGATCACCACCAGCTACCAAGCACCTGATGCTGATGTAACCGAGTAATTTTTTTTGAAATCTCGGATCCCTTCAAAGACTGCCTATGCTGATGCTGAGTGACTATCCTGAGTAATTATCCTCTTCCTCCTCAATGATCACGCTGATAGCTTGTAAGAACATTTTTGATTCTGGGCGCCACCACCAGTACCTAAGGCCCAATTTTTCAGCCCTGTTTAACAGGGGCGTGTAATTACAATTTTTGATGCAATACTTTACAGCAGGGCTCGTTCCTGCGTTCCAACTAGAGTTTCTGTGAGGGGTTGCAGTGTTGTGGCACCAGCACCAGTGCCTAATGCCCAATTTTTCAGCCCCTGTTTAACAGGGGCGTGTAATTACAATTTGTGATGCAATACTTTGCAGCAGGGCTCGTTCCTGTGTTCCAACTAGAGTTTCTGTGAGAAGTTGCAGTGTTGTGGCACCAGCACCAGTGCCTAAGGCCCAATTTTTCAGCCCCTGTTTAACAGGGGCGTGTAATTACAATTTTTGATGCAATACTTTGCAGCAGGGCTCGTTCCTGCGTTCCAACTAGAGTATCTGTGAGGGGTTGCAGTGTTGTGGCACCAGCACCAGTGCCTAGGGCCTAATTTTTCAGCCCCTGTTTAACAGGGGTGTGTAATTACAATTCTTGATCTAATATTTCACAGCAGGGCCCGTTTCTGCGCCCACCAAGAGCGAGTGAGGACTTACAGTGTTGTGGCACCACCACCACCAAAGGCCCAATTTTTCAGCCCCTGTTTAACAGGGGCATGTAATTACAATTCTTGATCTAATATTTCACAGCAGGGCCCGTTTCTGCGCCCAGCAAGAGCGAGTGAGTACTTACAGTGTTGTGGAACCAGCACCACCACCACCACCAAAGGCCCAATTTTCTGCCCCTGTTCAACAGGGGCATGTAATTACAATTCTTGATCTAATATTTCGCAGCAGGGCCCGGTGAGGGCTTACAGTGTTGTGGCCACAAAAAAACGATCAAGGGGTTAATATGGCGCACAATGGAGGTAGCCGAGTACATATAACTAAAAATGGTGGGGGGAAGGGGGTGGGTTGGGGGTTCCTGAGAGGGGGAACTTGATGGTGGTAGTTAATGTTTCACAACAAGTTCGGGTATTAGTCCATGTAAGGATAAAATGATGCTGAATAAATGGAAGGCAGCCAGTCTATAAAAGCTAGAAGAAGCTCTGGAACAAATAAAAAAGAAAGAAGGACGGCGCCCTCTAAGTGCAGCATGTATGTTAAAAATATTTATTACAATAGATAAAAACACTCACATTTGAGTTGCTAAAAACCAGCATGTAAAGTAGTTTCATCCGCGTGCTCTCGGGGGATGTGGGTGTCACGGGCCAGTTCAGGGGTTCCTGGGATGTGAGTCCTGTAACCTGGGTCCTGGTAGCTGTTCCGGTGGTGCCGAGGGTCCTCAGAGCCTCCGGGCGGCCAGGATATCGGTCATGGATCCTCCGTGGAGCGCCATGCTGACCTGCGTCTTCACTTCCGGGAGCGGGGTGAGGCGGGCGGTGCTTCGCGTTCGGAGCATGCGTGCTCCTTCATCAGGCTATGCACCAAGAGCGAGTGAGGACTTACAGTGTTGTGGCACCACCACCACCAAAGGCCCAATTTTTCAGCCCCTGTTTAACAGGGGCATGTAATTACAATTCTTGATCTAATATTTCACAGCAGGGCCCGTTTCTGCGCCCAGCAAGAGCGAGTGAGTACTTACAGTGTTGTGGAACCAGCACCACCACCACCACCAAAGGCCCAATTTTCTGCCCCTGTTCAACAGGGGCATGTAATTACAATTCTTGATCTAATATTTCACAGCAGGGCCCGGTGAGGGCTTACAGTGTTGTGGCCACAAAAAAACGATCAAGGGGTTAATATGGCGCACAATGGAGGTAGCCGAGTACATATAACTAAAAATGGTGGGGGGAAGGGGGTGGGTTGGGGGTTCCTGAGAGGGGGAACTTGATGGTGGTAGTTAATGTTTCACAACAAGTTCGGGTATTAGTCCATGTAAGGATAAAATGATGCTGAATAAATGGAAGGCAGCCAGTCTATAAAAGCTAGAAGAAGCTCTGGAACAAATAAAAAAGAAAGAAGGACGGCGCCCTCTAAGTGCAGCATGTATGTTAAAAATATTTATTACAATAGATAAAAACACTCACATTTGAGTTGCTAAAAACCAGCATGTAAAGTAGTTTCATCCGCGTGCTCTCGGGGGATGTGGGTGTCACGGGCCAGTTCAGGGGTTCCTGGGATGTGAGTCCTGTAACCTGGGTCCTGGTAGCTGTTCCGGTGGTGCCGAGGGTCCTCAGAGCCTCCGGGCGGCCAGGATATCGGTCATGGATCCTCCGTGGAGCGCCATGCTGACCTGCGTCTTCACTTCCGGGAGCGGGGTGAGGCGGGCGGTGCTTCGCGTTCGGAGCATGCGTGCTCCTTCATCAGGCTATGCATAGCCTGATGAAGGAGCACGCATGCTCCGAACGCGAAGCACCGCCCGCCTCACCCCGCTCCCGGAAGTGAAGACGCAGGTCAGCATGGCGCTCCACGGAGGATCCATGACCGATATCCTGGCCGCCCGGAGGCTCTGAGGACCCTCGGCACCACCGGAACAGCTACCAGGACCCAGGTTACAGGACTCACATCCCAGGAACCCCTGAACTGGCCCGTGACACCCACATCCCCCGAGAGCACGCGGATGAAACTACTTTACATGCTGGTTTTTAGCAACTCAAATGTGAGTGTTTTTATCTATTGTAATAAATATTTTTAACATACATGCTGCACTTAGAGTGTTGTGGCCACAACAACACCTAAGGCCCAAATTTCTGTAGAGTATATAGGGCAGGCCCCTACTTTCAAACATTTCAAACTTTCAAACATCCAACTTACAAACGACTCCTACTTGCAAACGGAAGGAGACAACAGGAAGTGAGATGAAATCTACCCCTAGGAAGGGAAATTCTCTCCTGTAAGAGTTAATATGGGAAAAACATTTCTCCTTTCCACTGATGCTTTATCACCAATCCTTGTTTCACAAAAAAAACCCAAATTTTCAAAAAACATTTGTCATTGGGACAAAAAGTGAGGTTCAATCTTTTGAAGAGGAGCACAGACAGCAAAACAAATGTCATTACATAGGTGTTGTATATGGCCAAATTAAATAAATAAATTGAAACTTTTTTATACCACTGGTATGTTCTTCTAGCGGAAAGGTAGGGTTTGAGAATCTGGTTGTTGAAGTCGACACCCCCCCATTAACATGTTGTATTCGTGGATAGATGTTGGCTTTTGGATTGGGCCATTCCTCCTAGTGATCTCAACAAATGTATTGTTGTAGATCGAAAAAAGCATGTAGACATTCTGTTCCTCCACTTCACAGCCAGAATTTCCTCATTCTGTAAGCTCGTCGCCTCCCCTCTTCTTAACTTCTTGTTGACAAGGCTTTGAGGAAAGCCCTTCCGGATCGTCCTTACGGTGCCGCATGCTGGAGTGTTCTTTCTGTGAACGTTTCGGAACGGGGCAAACTAGAATAAAAATTGTCCACATACAAATGGTAGCCTTTCTCCAGGAGTAGGTTTATGAGTTCCCAAACGACTTTCCCGCTTGATCCAATGTATTCTGGGCAATTAGGAGGATGTAGCTGGGTGTCCTTTCCTTCGTATACCATGAAGGCATAGGTATACCCTGTAGCTCGACCACACAATTTGTACATCTTCACCCCATAGCAGGCCCTTTTGGTGGGAATAAATTGTTTTAAGCCCAGCCTGCAAGAAAATTTGATAAGGGACTCATCCACACATATGTGTTGGTCTGGGGTAAACAACTGGGGGAAGATTTCAGAAAAATAATTTATTAGCGGCCACATTTTATAAAGCTTGTCAAAATTTGGGTGATTTTGTGGAGGGCACTGGGTATTGTCGTTATAGTGTAGGAATCTCATAATCATGAGATATCTGGTCCTGGGCATTAATGAGGAAAAGATGGACATGTGGTAGATGGGGAGGGTAGACCAATACTCCACTCGTGGGGATGGGCATAAGAGGACGTTGGGTTACTTGCTATAAATTGTTGTGCATACAGGTTGCATTGGGCCACAATCGATGCAAGCATGTCTTCAGTAAAAATTAAATGGAAAGTCTATCGGGGAAAAATTTTCTGTGTCCACCTGGACTCCTGGCTGGGCAGTGAAAGGGGGAACGTTAGCTTCTGCTGAATTAGGGGGAAGCCACAAGGGGCTCTGAAGGGAATAGGGAAGGCAGGCAGTGCCACCTGTCAGTACCATCTGTCATCAGTGCCACCTGTCAGTGCCACGTGCCATCTGTTATCAGTGTCACCAGTGCCACGTATCAGTGTCATCAGTGTCACGTGTCATCAGTGCTATGTAAGAGTGCCATCTATCATCAGTGTAACTTGTCATCAGTGCCTTCTGTCATCACCAACAATGGCTAGAAGATTATATTCAGCCGAGGAGGCGTACAATATTCTTGCGGTGCTGGTGGATGGCACCGCGGTGCTGGTGGATGGCACTGCGGTGCTGGTGGATGGCACTGCCTCCTCACCAGTGCACCTTCGTCTGGTGGGCGGATTCTCATCCTCCTCCTCTGAGGCTGTAAGTGTACCACTGGATAGGACAGGTGCATAATCCACGTCAGACTCAGAATCTAAATATATGAGGAGGAATCCGAAGCGGAGAGCTCCCAGTTGCTCTCGTCGCCCTCAAGAATATTGTATGCCTCCTCGGCTGAATATAATCTTCTAGCCATTGTTGGTGATGACAGAAGGCACTGATGACAAATGACACTGATGATAGTTGGCACTCTTACGTGGCACTGATGACACGTGACACTGATGACACTGATACGTGGCACTGGTGACACTGATAATAGATGGCACATGGCATTGACAGGTGGCACTGATGACAGTTGGTACTGACAGGTGGCACTGATAACAGATGGTACTGACAGGTGGCACTTATGACAGATGGCACTGACAGGTGGCACTGATGACACTGGCAGATGGCACTGGCAGATGGGACTGGCAGATGGACTGGCAGATGGCACTGACAAATGGGACTGGCATTGGCAGATGGCACTGGCAGATGGCACTGGTAGATGGACTGGCAGATGGCACTGGCAGACGGCACTGGCAGATGGCACTGGCAGATGGCACTGATAGGTACTGTGGGCACTGTGTATGTGTTTTTTATGCACTCACAATCTCACAACCTGAAGCACAGGTCACTCTCCCTCCTTACATGCGGTCTCTGCGTGAGGAGGTAGAGCCAGCAATGAGAGATGATCTCATATGTTTACATTTGAGATCATCTTTCATTGGAATCTGCGATCGCGCTGTAAACAGCTGCTGTGATTGGCCATTTACAGCGATCTGTGACTGGCTGTGTCCAAGTGACACGGCCAGCACAGAATTTCCCAGATGCGCACCTGCGGGAGCGTGCATCGTGGAAGTAAACAGGAGGACGTCCAGGGACGCCCTCCCGGCGATTGGCATCCGCGCTGTAGCCGTCTTTCGGCTATAGCGTGGGCGCGAAGTGGTTAAAAAGCAATTTAGTTTATTTACTGAATAAGCTGTACTTTTATTTCAAGCATTATGCTTTTATTTACACTGTATTTCACATTCCCAGTGTAACAAAATTACTTTATGTGTAGGTTCACACTGACAGCGGGAATGAAATCGTGAGAGTTCGGCTGAACTCGCACGATTTCATTCCCACATGTCAGTCCTGACTTCAGGGCGATTTCAGAGACATCTGTGTGGGTTGCTGCACAGAGGTCTATGGAAACAGAACCCCAAAGTCACAAAAAGTAGTACAGAAACTACTTTTGAGAATCTGTGCGGCGCCGCAAATGCAGCGTCGCACGGATTCGGATGGTGCCATTGCCGCCGATTTGGTATGCGATTTGATATGTCAAATCGCATGACAAATCGCTCCAATGTGAACCATGGCTCAATATGTAAAACTACTCCACACTTTTCCAAAATTTCTATTTTTTCCAGTAAAAAACAGGAAAAAAACTTTTTTTTCCCCCATGGCTTCAACATTCCTGGAAATTTAACATCTTTAGTTATAACCATTTAATCCAAAACCACAAAAACCGCAAACAAATCTGAAGTTGGAAATGTTATAACCGCGCAAGCCTACATATAAACTGCATAGTGCAGGCCAGTGATTAAAAGGGCAGGGATGCTTGAAGTTACTTGATTATTCTTTATTTGTAGAAAACTGTGCCCCGATCAGCTGGAAAGGCAGCAGCCAGGGGCGTACACATGTCGCAGCCACAATGCTTTTCTTCTTGGCCACAGCAGGAATTGTACGCTCTGTCAAGTTTGGCAGACACTAGCACCCGCTGAACATTACTAATTCAAATGAATGGGGCTCTGCTGTAACACATAGGGTTTCAGTGGGGTAATGGGGCATTTAGGGGGTAAAACAGGCAGTGAGGAGGTGATACAATGCTCAAATGCTCTCTGAAGAGCGAATAAAACATGGGTTGCTTTTCAGAGAGCAGCGCTGGTGTAAACCTGCCCTTAAGAAGCTGATCCTGAGTAAAGCTTTGCAGCCAATGCTGGAATGTGTGCGTGTTTGGCTCTTGGGAGTCAAAGCAGCAGCATTGTTTCACTGGGAAATAGATCAACTTAAAGCGGTAGTAAACCATGGCATTAAAAAAAAAAAAATCCCCTGCAAGGCAATGCCATAATGTGCTATAACATAGTAGCACATTATGAAATACTTACCTTAGAATGAAGCCCTTCAGTTGTGCACTGTCACTGCTGACAGGGCTTCCATCTTCCATCAGTCTTCCTTCTGGGTTCGCAGGCTCTGGTTGTATGAGTGGCTGGGGCCACGATGATGTCACTCGGCTCTGACACGGAGCTCTGAAGGTCCGGCGCAGTATGCCATCCCACCGGCTGCATCCAGTGTTATTATCTCCTAAACACCACAAGTTTAGTAGATATTCACTGTACCTACAGGTAAGCCTTATTATAGGTTATAGGTTAAGTTCCCAAAACAAGTTCACTACCACTTTAACCACTTGCCTACCAGCAGGGCTTTTTTTCAGGGGGAACTTGGTGGAACTCAGTTCCACCATCTCTGGCTCAGACCCTTTGGTGCCTGCTCACGACAATCACTTGTAAACACAGAAGTCTGGTTTCTGTGTTTACAAGTGACAGCTCTGCACTCCGTGTTCAAATCCCATGAACTCTGCACTCTGTATGTAATGCAATCTTGATAATTAATTCCCCTTTAAGACCCTTCTACTGTTTGTGAAATATGACCACACCCACTATTTGATGTGATTTGGAGGGTGTGTGTGGGGGGAGGGGTTTTGGGGGGTCGTGGTTGAGTTTCAGCACCTATTGTATGAGAAAAAAAGCCCTGCCTACTAGGCACTTACACCCCCTTCCTGCCCAGGCCATTTTTCAGCTTTCGGCGCTGTCGCACTTTGAATGACAATTGCGCAATTGCGCGGTCGTGCTACACTGTACCCAAACACATTTTGTATCATTTTCTTCACACAGATAGAGCTTTCTTTTGGTGGTATTTATTCACTGCTGGGTTTTTTTATTTTTTACAAAAAAAAAGAAAAAAAATTTTGAAAAAAAAAACTTTTTTCTGTCAGTAAATTTTGTAACTAAGTAATTTTTCGCCTTCACTGATGTGCGCTGATGAGGCGGCACTGATGGGCACTGATAGGCTGAATTGGTGGGCACTGGTGAGGTGGCACTTATGGGCACTGATAGGTAGCACTGATATGTGGCACTGATGGGCACTGTTAGGTGGCACTGGTGGACACTGATAGGCGGCACTGGTGGGCACTGATAGGCAGCACAGATAGGCGTTACTGATGGGCACTGATGGGCATTGATGGGTGGCACTGATGGGTGACACTGATGGGCATTGATTGACAGCAGTGATGGGCATTGATGGGCAGCACTGATTGCCAGCACTGACTGGCATCGCTAATAGGCACTGATTGATGGCACTTGTGGGCAGTGGTGGGCACTGATTGCTGCCACTGGTGGGCACTGATAGCTGGCATTGGTGGGCACTGATTGGTGACACTGTATTCCACTATTGTAATCAGGGCACTGATGATCAGTGCCCTGATTACATTCCTACATGTCCCCCTGTGAGGAGATGCTGCTGATCAGCTCTCCTTTCCTCACACTCTGTCAGTGTGAGGAGAGCCGATTACCGGCATTTCCTTGTTTACATGTGACTGGCTGTAATTGGACACAGCCGATCACATGGTTAAAGAGCCGCAGACGCATCCTAGCAACACGGTGTGGCCGCGATCACCACGCTGCGTGCCCCCGTGGGCGCGCGAGAGCGGCTGTTCTGGAAAACCGTCATATGATGTAGTCCCAGAACGAGAGCTGCACCTCCCCACCGCCATTTGATGGTGGGCGGGCAGCAAGTAGGTTAAGCATGTGGAAAAAAGAGTGGTGGTTCTAGGTAGAATTTATGTAGGCCATCATCCAGAACTGACAATGCTGGTTGGAATTTGAAAGCGTAAGTGGCCGTTTCCTGTCAATCCAAAAAAGGAAGTTAAGTCGGCCATCCATGGACCAAAATTTAGATCCATGTATGGGCAGGCTGATTTCACAGATATCGACCTACCGCTCAACTTCTGTATAACCACTCTGATGGTTTTTTCCCTGATCAATCAGTTCAGCCAAATATAGCCAGCAGCACTGATCAGTGTATTCTGGCAGAGGGGAAGTTTCCCCAATGTCAGAATGCATTAACTCAGCAGGAGAGATTCCCCCATCCACATCGAGTGTGTGAATGGGGGAATTAGGTCATTTTCTTCATTCAACCCGCCGGTTGAACGGAAAAAAAAAAATCAATAATGTATGGGCTGCCTTAGAAACTCGCTAAATTTCTGGAAAATCGTTTGTTCTTTTTCTGTACTGTACATTTAATAGTTATAAACAAGGGAAATGTGCATTCCTTTTTGTTGTGTTATTAATTCTGCCCTGACATACACTTTAAGTTGAAGGACACTACTTTAGAGGTAGGGCTAACCACTCAAATGCATTACAAAAGCCAGTAGCTAGCAACTTAGGGGGTATACAGTAACACGGTAAATAACAGGGCTGTGTCTTCTACATATGTCTCTCTAATAATTGATTCCCTTACAGTAATAAGAAAACAATCAGAAATAGGGTAATGCCATTTAATTACTTATAGTGACAGAAAGTGTTATCTGGGAATTTATGCAGTATAATGGAGGAGAGATTAGGAATGTGTCTGTTACAGTGTTTTCTCTCAATTAGTACAAACCCCAGGGCTTTGCCTACAGTCTGTCAATACACTATCTCTTGACCACTCTAACTGCTCTATTCCTGAGCTGTTAAGTAGCAATGCAATGTGGGTCAAAGTCAATCTGGTCATGTTAATCTATTAGAGCTACTACTCTGTCAAATTCTCAAGGTCCTCTGACAGACTGGGCATTCACATGAACATACGTTTTTCGATCATTAATTGAAAAGAAAGGTCAGACCAGCTCATTTACTCAGAGAAGGCCTCCATGGAAGCTGACCCCATGTTATGGGCATCCCAGATGACTCAATCAGCACAGCGATGTTTAATTAAAAAACAATCTGCCCTTAATTGTGGCTTAGTGCCAGTGACCAAGTATGACTATTACTCCATTACTACCCCAGGGATAAGTTGACCTCTTGACTTGTTCATATTCATAACTAGGTTGTAAAATACATACATTAGCTGAAAGAGTATTATTTAGCAATTCAGCATTTAAAATGATCATTAAAGCAGTGTGCATTTCGTAAAGATAATTACAGTGATTGATATATTTAAAGAGAAATCTATAGAAAGTGGAGGAGGTTTCATATACTGTAATTAACAAAAAATAAATTTTTAGTTTGATACTTACAAAGTCAAAAATACAGTATACTGTATTAATAGTTTATATCAGTTAAAGGATAAGTACCCTTTTAACCACCTTCCTACCCAGGCCATTTTTAAGTTTTTAGCACTTTCACACTTTGAATGACAATCACTCATGCAACACTGTACCCAAAGGAAATGTTTAACATTTTTGGAGACAGATAAAGGTTTCTTTTGGTGGTATTTAATCACCAGTGTTTTTGCTAAATAAAAAAAAAACAATACAGAATAAAAAAAAAAAAAAAAAACACCATATTTTTCTTAGTTTATGTTATAAAATGTTGCAAATAAATAATTTTTCTTTATAAATTTAGGCCAAAATGTATTGTGCTACATTTCTTTGGTAAAAATAACATAAATCAGTGTAAATTATTTAGTCTCTGTGAAAGTTGGGAAGTCTAAAATCCATGGTATATATACTGGATGTTTGCAAATTGATCAATCCTGTTGTACTGACTAATTGTACTGACTAATTTATTGAGACCCTAAAATTCCAAGACAGTACAAATGCCCCTCAGGTGACCACTTTTTGAAAATGAGACAGTCCAAGGTGTTTAGTTAAAGGCATGGTGAGTTTTTTAACCACTTGCCGCCCGCCCACCGTCACATGACAGAGGGACGGTGCGGCTCTCGTTCTGGGTGGACGTCATATGTTGCTCGGATAAGGCGCCACCCTGATCTCTGTAAAGAGCCGCAGCTCTTTAACCATGTGATCGGCTGTGTCCAATCACAGCAGGTCATATGTAAATATAGAAGTGCCGTGAATCGGCTCTCCTCGCCTCACACTGACAGAGTGTGTGATGAGGAGAGCCAATCAGCAGCATCTCCTCGCAGGGGAGACCTGGGCAGGTAATCAGGGCACTGATCAGGAAAGCCACAGCAGTGCCTATCAGTGCCATAAATCAGTGCCTATAAGTGATGCCAGTCAGTGCAGCCTTTTAGTGCCCATAAGTGCCTGCTCATCGGTGCTGCCCATCAATGCTCATCAGTGCCTCCCATCAGTGCACATCAGTACTGCCCATCAGTGCTGTCCATCAGCGCTGCCCATCAGTGCCCATCAGTGCTGCCTATCCAGGCCAGCTATTGGTGCCCACAAGTGCTGCCCATCAGTGCCCACCACTGCCACCTATCTGTGCCTACCAGTGCCGCCTATCAGTGCTCATCAGTGCCACATATCAGTGCTGCCTATTAGTGCCAATCGGTGTGGCATATTAGTGCCACCTCATGAGTGCCACCTAATCAGTGCCCATAAGTGCCACCTCATCAGTGCCTTTCAGTGCAGCCTATCAGTGCCCATCAGTGCAGCCTCATCAGCGCACATCAGTGAAGGAGAAAAATTACTTATTTACAAAATTTACTGACAGAAACTACAAAAAAAATTAAAAATTTCTACATTTTCGGTCATTTTTCTTTTTTTTTGTAAAAAATAAAAAACACAGCAGTGATTAAATACCACCAAAAGAAAGCTCTATTTATGTGAAGAAAACAATTAAAAATTAATTTGGGTACAGTGTTGCATGACTGCGCAATTTTCATTTAAAATGCGACAGCGCTGAAAGCTGAAAAATGGCCTGGGCAGGAAAGTGCCCTGTATTGAGATGGTTAAAATTGTGGGGGATTTTTTGTCACAATTTTTTTGAGAATGGGCCAATTACCGTATATACTCGAGTATAAGTCGTTCCGAGTATAAGTCGAGGCCCTAATTTACCACAAAAAAAATGGGAAAAACTTATTGACCCGAGTATAAGACGAGGGTGAGAAATGCACAGCTACTGTAAGTGGAAAAGAGGGTCAACAATGCCCATTTGCAGCATCACTGTGCCCATTTGCATGCCTCACTGTGCCCATTTGCATCCATAGGTCCCCTGAACTTCAAACTCGGTAGTTAAGGGTTCCTAGATGCCCCCTAGCTGCAGCCAAAATTTGGGGTCTCTGAACCCAAAGGGTCCCGAAATTACATTGCTGCAGATGGACACAGTTGACCGAATTTGGGGCCCTGTATCTTGGGGCCACTTAGTGCTAAGAACCCCAAATTTAGTGTGCAAACCCAGTGGAACTAGCACCATAAAATTTCCAAAGCTGGGGTTACTAGCACCAAGTGGCCCTGAGATACAGGGCCCCAAAAATCAGTTCAGAAAATGTCAAGCACTTTTCTGCAGCAGAAAATGACATTTTCCGAACCGATTTTGGGGCCCCGTATCTTGGGGCCACTTGGTGCTAGGAACTTCAGCTTTGGATATGTTATGGGACCAGTTCTACTGGGTTTGCACACCAAATTTGGGGTTCCTAGCACCAAGTGTGCCTGAGATACGGGGCCCCAAAGTCGGTTCGGAAAATGACATTTTTTGCTACAGAAAAGTGCTTGACTCCAGTATAAGTCGAGGGGGGCACTTTCAGCACAAAAAAATGTGCTGAAAAATTCGACTTATACTCGAGTATATACGGTAAATAAAATCTTTTGTAATTTTTGTCATTTTAACATGTATGTCTCACACACAGCAAAGGCATGCTTAGAATTACACCCCTAAACACATTCCACTGTGCCTCCTGAGTGTGGGGATACCACATGTATGAGACTTTTTCCAAGCCTAGATGCAAAGGGCCCAAAATCTATTTTCCTGACTACCTGTCACAATTTTGGAGGCCCTGGTGCACCAGGACAATGGAAACACCCACAAAATTACCCTATTTTGGAAATAAAACACTCCCAGGTATTTTCAACAAGGCATAATGGGTCTTTTGAAAATTTTATTTTTTTCCACAACATTTTGGAAAATGCAGGAAAGAGAATTAAACTGATTTTTTTTTAAACAAAGTTGCCAGTTAATAAGATATTTCTAACGTAGATTATAGGTATACTTAGAATTATACCCCAAAACACATTCTGATATTTCACCTGAGTATTGAGAGACCACATGTGTGAAACATTTTCACAGCCTAGCCACACAGAGGGACCCAAAATCCAAGGATTACCTTCAGGATTTCTGGGAGTATAAATTATGCATCCAATATCCTGACTACCTATTACTTTTTTGAGGCCCTGAAGCACCATAACAGTTTAAACACCCAATAAGTTATCACATTTTGAAAAGCAAACACCACAAGATAAGAGGCAAAATGAGTCTTTTGAAGATTGCAATTTTTTTTGCAACAAGTTTTTGGAAAATCTATAATAAAAATTAAAATAATTTTTTTTTTATACAAAGTTGTCAATTGAATAAGATATTTCTCACACACAGCATGTGCATACTAAGAATTACACCTCAAAACACATTCTGATACTCCTTCTGAGTATGGCAATATCACATGTGTGAGACTTTTTTAACGTTTGGGACAGATGTCCAAACCTGGACACAGCTGACTAAATCCAAGCTCAGACATCTGTCTCTATTCGCAGCTAACCGGCTACATGTGTACAGCGATGGCCGCTGTCAGCCCGCATAACCCAGTTATTCCAGCAGCAAGAATCTGCAGATTCTTGCCATAGGAATCCTGTGACTGCACCAACCTGGCCTCGTAAATGGGGCCTAACTGGCGCGGCAGTGATTAGGCACACTAGGCACACTGGGTGGTTACACTGACTGGTGACAGTATATATATATATATATATATATATATATATATATATATATATATATATATATATATATATATATATATTTAACAGTTTGTATTTTTATTTTCTTACAATTTTTATTATTTGTCTTACTTTTTTTTTTTTACACACAGTTTTGCAGTATCACCAAAGTAATACTGTGCTACTCTGAGAAGGTGAGATTTTTTTCTCTTACACTGTGATTGCCTGTTACAGCGATGATCACTGTAACAGCAATCATTTTAAAGTATATGTAAACCCTCGCCTTGTAAAATGTTCAATTCAGTTTGAAATAGAAATGAAAGGCAAAACATTTGTGTATAGATATAAAAAAAAAAATGTTATAAATACCTTTTTTTCCCCTTTTTTCATAGGTGATCGCACTCCCTCTGTTCTCTGCTTTGTAAGAGCTAGGGATTCATTGTGCAGGTGGGGTGTCAGTACAAGTTTAATCATTGGAGAAGAGCCAGCAGAGTTCCCAGCATAGCTAGAGAACTGACCACACTGTGCTCTCATGCCTAGTGTAGTCAGTTTGAAAAAGGAAAGCAGAGGGACTGGCAGGAACACCAGGGATTTCACACAAAGGAAGCAACACAAACAGAGCAGGATGCTATGTCTTACAAGTATTCGGTACACCAGGCACATGTCAGGAATATGAAATGTTGTGTTTACATATTCTTTAACTGCTGTGAATAGCTTTCATTCGTGACTCTTGTTTTACTCTTTACTATTGTGATGCTGTGATTGGTCACGGCTGTCACATGGTACTGGTGCTTCTGTGATTAGACCTGTACACCATGTGATCACTGTGACGAATCACAGCATCACAATAGTAAATAATGAATCATAAATGGCTGCCATTCATGATAGTTATTTACATTGCGAGCATGTGATCGCTGTGATTTGCCACAGTGATCACATGTTACCTGGGATGATCATAGCATCCTGGTACCAATCATTTCGATTTTCTAGGACACAGCGGTCGCAGATCACACCGCTTCGCCCCACCTGGCAGTGTGCGGGAGGCGTGTGCCTGGGAGCACGTCATATGTGCTTCACCCGGGATAGGAAAGCTGCCACCCAGCCATCATTTTACTATAGGCCAGGCAGGAAGTGGTTAAACAAAGTGCACTTATTTCTTATTAACCTAAACAACCACTCTTATCTTACCTGTATCTTTTGCCATTCTTTTAAACCTTTTTTGAAGATCTTCTGTATGCTGGCTGCACCTAGTCACTCCCAAAAGGGGTGAATGAAAAAAAACTACAGGATTCCTCCCTCCACACAATTGTATTATGACAGTGGGGACTCTCTGCTGTCAGAATACACTGATCAGTGGCTGATAAAGAAACATTTTACAACAGGCCTGTTGGACAGAAGTCGATCATTAGATCAACTTCAGTCTCTTGGGAGTGGCCATAGTCTCTGCTGAACCAGCTGAATTTTGATCCACCTATGGCCAGCTTAAAGCTTTGCAGGCAATGCTCAATGCTGGAACATGTGCATGTAGAAAGGAAGTGCCAGGGGATTAACAGCACTAAGAAGAAACAGAGAGTGAAAAAAAAAATGCAAATTAGTGTTGTATATCCCAACATTATTTCATTTCTTTTACCTTGTTGCTGTGGCAGGAAGCTTTAAGTACACATTGTGACAACATCCACAAAGCTTCTAAAATTCTTGAAGGGGCAGCTCCTGGGAGATCAGTTCCTATTGATGTAGGCATCAAAGATGTCTATCGGACCATGTCCCAAGACAGGAAATGTCCGGGTCCCATAGAAGAAAAAAAAACAATAAAAAATAAAACTATTTCTTCATTTATATAAAACTATGTAATAAAATACTGACATATTTATAGAACTGCTTTCAGATAAATCTTAAAAGCAAGGTGTATTCACAGACATTTTCTCACCTAGGGTGACAACACCTACCTAAAGTTGTGTGCACCGATCCTCTGGGTTTTTAATTTCAGTGTGTCAGCAGGTGGTGGGCATGATGAATGACAATAAATTTACACAAATTTACTTTTTTGGGAGATTTTTAATTTACTTGATAAAGGACTTGTCAAACATTTAGGTGTCTTTATTTTTAGGTTACATTTTTTATTTTTTTGTGAATGAGATACTGTGTATCTCCTAATCATTTACATGGGTTATTTTTAAAAGTAACTTTCAGATTGCGATAAGCCCCCCCGCCCAGAGACCCCATGACCACCAGCCAGGGTTGGGGAGAAGAAGCCCATATCCTTATCAACACAGGGACAAGGTGCTTTGCCAGGGGGGACGCCCTGGCAAGACAGTCCCCTACATATTGAGGACATGTGGCTTGGTATGGTTTGGGGGATCATGCTCGTTACCCCCCCTTTCCTGGCCAGCCAGGATGTTGTATGACTGGATTACGGGCTTGGTATGGATTTTTAGATTACCGTATATACTTGAGTATAAGCCAAGTTTTTCAGCACATTTTTTTGTGCTGAAAATGCCCCCCTCGGCTTATACTCGAGTCAAGCAATTTTCTGTAGCAGAGAATGAAATTTTCTGAACCGAATTTGGGGCCCTGTATCTCGGGGCCACTTGATGCTAGGTACCCCAAATTTGGTGTGCAAACCCAGTGGAACTAGTACTACAACATAGCTTGGGTCTCTAGCACCAAGTGGCCCCGAGATATGGGGCCCCAAATTTGGTTTGGAAAATGTCATTCTCTGCTGCAGAAAAGTGCTTGACATTTTCCGAACCAACTTTGGGGCCCCGTATCTCTGGGCCACTTGGTGCTAGGAACCCCAGCTTCCACTGGGTTTGCACACCAAATATGGGGTTCCTAGCACCAAGTGGCCCCGAGATACAGTGCCCCAAATTTGGTCAACTGTGTCCACCTGCAGCAATGTCATTTCAGGACCCTTTGGGTCCAGATACCTCAAATTTTGGCTGCAGCTAGGGGGCATCTAGGAACCCTTAACTACCAAGTTTGAAGTTCGAGCGACATATGACTGCAAATGGGCACATTGAGGCATGCAAATGGGCATTGTTTACCCTCTTTTCCACTAACAGTAGCTGTGGATTTCTCATCCTAGGCTTATACTCGAATCAATAAGTTTCCCCAGTTTTTTGTGGTAAAATTTGGTGCCTCGGCTTATATTCGGGTCGGCTTATACTCGAGTATATACGGTAGATTAAATTGCCAGCAAATTACATTTTATTGCCAGTTCATTTTTTAAATATGGCACACAGACCTCTCCAAAGGTACCATAAATAGTTTGGGGGACCTTTGAAGGGGTCTGTGTACCTTTTTTCTTAGTACAAGCCATCAAGGGAAATGCAGACAATTTAAATTTTTTTCTTTGTAAATATAAATGCTTTAAAAAAAAAATCACTGCTCCTGACCAAATTTATTTTTTTTTTGCACTGGCAAATGTTCCCCAGGACAGTACCCACACAAACCTTCCCCCCTTCCTACCCCCTTCCCGCCCCATGTTATTTTTTTCTTTTATAACCCTTTGCCTATTAGCCTATAAAATGGGCATGTTGGATTTGACAAATTAGCTCCTATTGATTTCAATGAGGGTTTTATTTTGGTTCGGAATTGGAAGTTCACTAAACCCTGCTTAAACCGAACTCAAGACAGTTTGGCTCATCCCTATTGGAGAGATTTTCTCTTATTTCCTTTTGTGCCTACAGGATATATCTATAGAGAGATCTCCCCAATGGGACACAAAGAAAAAAGACCTGGCAAGGATTTTAACACTTCCCTACTTCAATAACCCAACTCTATCCAAAACAAAAAAATTGAAAAACAACAAAAACAAGTTCTGGCTTTAGATATAGTGTAGGAAAAACATGTATTGATTTTGAACAAAAAATAGCTCTTTATAATGGATTAATTTCAACTTTTGTACTACAGAAAATTACATGTGGTATTTAAAACTGGTGTGAAATTTCAAGCAAGTTGACTAAATGTATATCATTGTTTTTCCAATCACACCAGACCCTTATCCGAGCACGCAGCAGGAAAGGGGGTGGGGACGAGCGAGCACCCCTTCCCTCCTGAGCTGTACCAGGCCGCATGCCCTCAACATGGGGGGTGGGTGCTTTGGGGGAGAGGGGTGCCCTGCTGCCCCCCCACCCCACAGCACCTTGTCCCCATGTTGATGAGGACAAGGGCCTCTTCCCGACAACCCTGGCCGTTGGTTGTCGGGTTCTGCGGGCGGGAGGCTTATCGGAATCCAGGAGCCCCCTTTAAAAAGGGGGGCCCCCACCCTATGTGAATAAGTATGGGGTACAGCATACCCCTACCCATTCACCTAGGGAAAAAAGTGTCAATAAATAAAACACACTACACAGATTTTAAAATTAATGTATTAGGCAGCTCCGGGGTCTTCTTCCGACTTCGGGGGTCTTCTTCCGACTTCAGGGGTCTCTCTGGCGTCTTCCCCATCTCTCCGGTGTCGTCTCCGCACTCTCTGGTTCTTCTCCGGTGCCTTCTTCCTTCTGCCGGGCTCCTCCGCTATCTTCTGCTCTTTTGCTGCTCTTTTGCTAGCAGAGGAACCCGGACATCTGGATTGTCTTCTTCCTTCTTCTCTTCCAGAGATGTTGACACAACGCTCTCTCCGGCTGTAATGCTGTCATGACGTCATAGGGGGCGAGGTCACCGCCTATATAAGTCATAGCAGAGCGCACAGACAGCATTACAGCCGGAGAGAGCGTCGTGTCAACATCTCTGGAAGAGAAGAAGGAAGAAGACGATCCAGATGACCGGGCTCCTCTGCTAACAAAAGAGCAGAAGATAGCGGAGGAGCCCGGCAGAAGGAACAAGGCACCGGAGAAGAACCAGAGAGCGCAGAGACGACACCGGAGAGAGGGAGAAGACGCCAGAGAGACCCCCGAAGTCGGAAGAAGACCCCGGAGCTGCCTAATAAATTAATTTTAAAATCTGTGTAGTGTGTTTTATTTATTGACACTTTTTTCCCTAGGTGAATGGGTAGGGGTACGCTGTACCCCATACTCATTCACATAGGGTGGGGGGCCAGGATCTGGGGGCCCCCTTATTAAAGGGGCTCCCAGATTCCGATAAGCCCCCCGCCCGCAGACCCCGACAACCAACAGCCAGGGTTGTTGGGAAGAGGCCCTTGTCCTCATCAACATGGAGACAAGGTGCTTTGGGGTGGGGGGACACAGGGGGCCCCCTTCCCCCAAAGCACCCACCCCCCATGTTGAGGGAATGCGGCCTGGTACGGCTCAGGAGGGGGGGCCGCTCGCTCATCCCCACCCCCTTTCCTGACCGGCCGGGCTGCGTGCTCGAATAAGGGTCTGGTATGGATTTGGGGGGGACCCCCACGCCATTTTTTCAGTGTAGGGGGTTCCCCTTAAAATCCATACCAGATCTAAGGGCCTGATGTGCCCCTGAAGGGGAACCCATGCCGGTTTTTTATTTAAAATTTGGCGTGGAGTTCCCCCTCAAGATTCATACCAAACAAAGTGCCTGGCATTGGCGGTGATCCAAGTCGGATCCCTGCACCAGTGTGAACCCGGCATGCAAGGTGTCAATGTCATCAATAAAAGTGGCAAGATTGACACAATATCAGACAACAATACAGAAGTTGACCAAAGGGTGGTGGTAAAGAGCTGAAAACCCACGTGATTTGGTAAAGGTTGGGTGGAAAAGTCCTCTCGTCTGTATGCAAGACAAACTTCTGGCCAACGCCCTTTGTACAAAAATCCAAGGGAAAGTTTGTACAAAGTCCTATCGTGTGTATGGGGCTTTACACAGTTGTACAGGCTCCTTTTCTGTACTAAAATTACTTACCTGTGCTTTTCAGAGCATGCAATAAAAGCTGCAGAAATTCAGGTGGACACACACCATTTCCTGGCTCAAGAACATCCATCTTCATCTAGTTCTTTCCCCCCAGTTGAACTGACCCTGGCCTGCCCCTTTCATTTATAGGAATTCAGGTTTTTTTTAATCATGGAACCTCCACTTCACATTAGGGTTTTACCTAGAGCAGTCTGCATGCAAATAAAGTCTGCCTCTAAGCTTCCACTCCTCCAGACTGAGCTCTGTGAGAGGAGAACTGAGGCAGAGTGCCATGATGTTTTCAGGAAGGCTGCTTTCATTGCATAGAGACGTACAGAGGCCGAGTGATGACATCACTGGGTCTAAAATAAGGTACAGTATGTAATGAAAACATAAAAAGTTGTATTTAAAATTTCATTATTATGTTTATGGGAAATCTAAGAGGAAACAGGGAAGGCAAAATACACGCAAAATAAATGTTAGCTTTAGGACCAGCGACTGAGTTTGACAAAATAAAACATTTTTGAGTTAAAAAAAATCTCCAAATACAAAAATGTTCTTTAGTGTTACCACTAAAGCTTTTTGGGTGATTGTTAGGAGTTAAGTCTCATGTGATTAGTCTCACGGGGTATACTTTTAAATTACAAGCTTCAAATTAGAAAATATAATTCAAGAATCTCCTAAATGAGCAATAGGTGAGCAATTAATCTCCCACTTCCAATCAGGTCTTTGGAGGTGTATAAAGGAGATCAATTGCTAATAGTTTCTGTTATGCGATTAAACTACAGCAATGTGCAATTTTGGAAGATCAATCGCTCAGTAGTGGTACTAAGAATCCTTTATGTAGAAACTCACATTAAAAGTAATGCGATACAAACAAAGAGATCGATCTCATTAGAGTTTAGCAGCATGATTGAGAAACAGTGTAGTCCTAGCCCTGCATCTAATTTGGCAGTTAATCCTTTTTCATGCAGGTTGTTGAAATTTAAAGCCCAACTCTAGGTAGTTTTAAAAAGAATATTAATAATATGAACCCCCAGCAGGTGTACAAATTCAAAGGTAGTTTAGGCTGCAATTCTTGCATTCGATTCAAAGCTGCCTCCACCACCACAGTACTGCTTTGTCACCGCAAGATGTCCAACATAATTCGACCCAGAGGACCAAGCATATACTTTACCCACCAGGCCAATTTTTGTGATACGGCATTGCATCGCTTTAACTGACAATTGCGCGGTCGTACGATGCTATACCAAAACAACATTTGAAGTCCTTTTTTCCCACAAATAGAGCTTTCTTTTGGTGGCATTTGATCACCTCTGCGGTTTTTATTTGTTGCTCCATAAACAAAAAAAGGGCGACAATTTTGAAAAAAAAATTTTTTTTCAATTTTTGCTATAAGAAATATAAAAAAAAAAGTACAAAAAAAAAATTCTTTATCAGTTTAGGCCAATATGTATTCTTCTACATATTTTTGGTAAAAAAATCGCAATAAGTGTATATTGATTGGTTTGCGCAAAAGTTAAAGTGTCTACAAAATAGGGGATAGATTAATGGTATTTTTTTTTTATACTAGTAATGGCAGTGATCAGTGATTTTTAGCGAGACTGCGACATTGCGACGGACAGATCAGACACTTTTGAAATCTTTTTGGGAGCATTGACATTTTATACAGCGATCAGTGCTAAAAAAATTAACTGATTACTGTATAAATGGGAAGGGGTTAACATTAGGGGGTGATCAAGGGGTTAAAGGGGAGGTCCAATGAAAAAAATATATTAAAAGCCAGCAGTTACAAATACTACAGCTGCTGACTTTAAATATATGGACACTTACCTGTCCAGGGAGCCCGCAATGCCGGCAGCCGAAGCTGATCTGTCCATCGGCTCTCGGCTGCTGCCGCCGCCATCCTCGGTGAGGGAATCAGGAGGTAAAGGCGTGCGGCTTCACTTCCTGGTACCTTACTGCTCATGCGCGAGTCACGCTGTGCGTCCTCACTGGTCCCTGCTGTCTTCTGTCTCCCAGAAGACAGCGGGGGAGGACAGAGTAGGGTCCGGAAGTGGCGTAGGTCACCGTGAATGCCGCGATGATCTATGCCAAGAAGTGGGAGCTAATACCTGTATTAGACAGGTATTTGCTCCCTCCTCCCCCCTGAAAAGTGCCAAATATGACAACAGAGTGGGGGAGGTTTCCAAAAAGTGGAAGTTCCAATTTTGGGTGAAACTCCACTTTAAATGTGTTCCCTGGGATGTGTTTCTAACAGTGGGGGAGTGTACTGACTGGAGGAGGAGAGAGATCGCTGTTTCTAATCGTTTTTTTTCTATAAAAATAACAAACATTTTATACTTACCTGCTCTGTTGCAGTGGATTTGCACAGAACAGCCTGGATCCTCCTTTTCTTGGGTCCCTCTTCTGTGCTCCTGGCCCCTCCCTCCTGTTCAGTGCCCCATTACGTGTTATGGAGGCACCCAACATGAGTCTCAGCTCCCTGTGTCCATTTAGACATGGAGCCCCGCCCTGGCCCTGCCCCCATCTCCCCTGATTGGATAGCTAACTTTGATTGACAGCGGCAGCCAATGGCTCTGCTGCTGTGTCTCAGCCAAGCAGAAGGGAGAATCTCCGATGGCTGAGACACTTGTGGACATCTCTGGACTGAGAGGGACCTCAGGTAAGTGTTAGAGGGTTGAGGGGGGCTGCTGCACACAGAAGGCCTTTTATCTTAAAGGGGGTGTAAAGGTTTGTTTAAAAAAAAAACAAACATGGTATACTTACCTCCTCTGTGCAAGGGTTTTGCACAGAGTGGCCCCAATCCTCCTCTGGGGTCCCCCAGGGGCGCTCCTGGCTCCTCCCTGCATCCAGGAGACCCGCATTCCAAGAGGGCACCAGTGTGGGCACGCTTGAGTTCTGATGCTGCGTTCATTGACACAGACAGCAGGATTTGGCCCTGCCCCCGGCTCCCATGTCACTGGATTTGACTGACAGCAGCGGGAGCCAACGGCTGGCTGCTGCTACCAATCTATCCAATGAGGACCTGAGACAGCGGCTGGAGCTGCTGGGCTTGTTCTCGTCGCTGGAAAGACTGGGTTCAGGTAAGTACAAAGGGGGCTCTGGGGGGCTGATGCACTACAGAAGGTTTTTCACCTTAATGCATAGAATGCAGTAAGGTGAAAAACCTTGAGGGTTTACAACCCCTTTAATGCATAGAATGCATTAAGATAAAAAACCTTCTGCCTTTACAAACACTTTAAATGGCATTGTATGTGTATAGTACACTCATTTCAATGCTCCTGTTTTCCCCCCAACCCTATTCTGGCAGCAGTGAAGGCATAACATGCTTGCAATGACTATACTCAACTTAATTGTTATGTATGGGTGTTTTAAGGTGTACAAAAAGGTAACATCTTCGATCACATGAGTTTCATGTTTGTAATAGTAATTACATTTTTATACAATGCATAAAGTTGCTGGCATAATTTCCATCAAGGTGTTTGGGATCCAGCACATGTTGATACTCTTGTAGTTCAATAATTTTTTTTAACCGCTTCCTGACCAGCCGCCGCAGTTATACTTTGGCAGATTGGCTCCCCTGGGAAAGCCATCGTAGCTGTACGTCGGCTCTTTAAGATGCTGTAGCAGGCGTGCACGCGCCCACAGCGTGTTCCCGGAGCCGATGCCCCCGTTAGAGCGAGAACTGGGATCTGTGTGTGTGTGTAAACAAACAAATCCCGGTTCTGTCAGGGGAGAGGAGACAGATTGTGTGTTCCTACTAAGTAGGAACAACGATCGGTCTCCTCCTCTAGTTAGCCACATTCCCCCCCACAGTTAGAAACACACATAGGGAACACAGTTAACCCCTTAATCGCCCCCTAGTGTTAACCCCTTCCCTGCCAGTGACATTTTACAGTAATCAGTGGCTATATTTAGCTCTGATCGCTGTATAAATGTCACTGGTCCAAAAAAAGTGTCAAAAGTGTCCGATGAGTCTGTCGCAATGTTTTAGTCCTGATAAAAATCGCAGATCACCGCCATTACTAGTAAAAAAATATAATAATAATAAAAATGCCATAAATCTATCCCCTATTTTGTAGACGCTATAACTTTTGCGCAAACCAATCAGTATACGCTTATTGCATTTTTTTTTTGCCAAAAATACGTAGAATACATATTGGCCTAAACTGATGAAGAAATTTGCTTTTTTCAATTTTTTCAGGGATATTTATTATAGCAAAAAGTAAAACATATTGAGTTTTTTTCAAAATTGTCACTCTTATTTTATTTATAGCGCAAAAAATAAAAACAGCAGAGGTGACCAAATACCACCAAAAGAAAGCTCTATTTGTGGGGAAAAGAGAACATACATTTTTTTGGGGTAGAACATCGCACGACCGCGCAATTGTCAGTTAAAGTGACGCAGTGCCGTATCGCAAAAAATGGCCTGGTCAGGAAGGGGGCAAATCCTTCCGGGGCTGAAGTGGTTTAAATTATATGTAGCAATAACTCTCGGTGGAGCTGCTGGTTTAAGCGGGTTTGTTACCTTCACTCTCGATACCTCTGTTTCACCGGCACCAGGTCTAGGGTTCCGTTGAGTTTACCTCTGGACGATATAAGCACCAAACCCTTGAGTAGGTTTTCCAATGCTTTAATAAAACGACTAAGGGAAGTAGCAGGAAAGGGGTAGTAGGAAAGCTGCAGGGAAGCTCAAATACCTTTCTGTTGTATTTCTTCAGAACATTCTTTGTAATTGAACACTTGTAATTGAATAGTCCCCCTTTCGTAGGATTTAATCTTTGCCCGCCTGGATAGACATCTCTCACTTGCCTAGCAGCCAGCACGTAGCAGGAACAAAAGTCTCTGCCACAGACTTATCTGGAATAAAACCCGTACGATCCTCTGCCACAGGATGTATTGGTTTGTGATGAATGTCAGATACAGTACTTGGACCTTTAAGCCAACCTGGCAGTACTATACTGTAAGATTACTTCGGAATGCGTCCTCCAACCGAGTCACCTGGCCCCTCTCCAGACCAGCACTCTGCATGATCCTTCCATGATGTGTTCTCCCCTGGGATCTTCTCGGTTGTCCAGCTTCTTCACTCAGGATAGACAGCTCAGGACCATTCCTCGGCTGCTGTGGTAGGCCCCAGACAGGCTTCTGGTCCCACCCACATGCCGCATCGACGCGGGCCTCCGGATTGGTGGACCATGAGGTGGTATTCCTAGTGCATACCTGTTGGCCAGGAGGGCCAGCAGGTGGCTGAAAAATGAACCCTAAAACATGACGTCTGTCCCATAAATACCCTCTCCCAGAATGCAACTCGGAGGACCACCTCCACCGAGTTATCTCCGGGACAGAGGAGCACTCATTCGCTTCAACCCGTTGCTTTTCCAACACCTGCTGATGGTGACAACGACACCCACCGGCACAATGTGGAACTGCATGCAACATCAGCCAAGCTGGAACAGAGGCAAATCTAACTTCCTATAATAAGCGACCCACTAAATTTACCTATCAGCGGTAGACAAATATCTACCAGCGCTACATATAATTGTAGCGGGTGTCTCACTCTATAACCGTGACCCTGCCGATCTGGCCACCATTATGTACACATGCTTTCCAGCCTGAAGGAGGGAGAGAGCTGCCTGTCATGTCTGCATGGGCTTTTTCACCCCCCCCTCCTTCTTCCTGTTTCACTGACTAAGTTTAATGAAATGTGAGCTGACACACACAGAGCTGTTCATTCTGTAGCCTTTCTTGTGCCCCTATTGGCAGGAAGAAGAAAGCCAATTAAAGGCACAGTTACAGCAGCCAATCAGAGAGACTGTACCAAACTGCAGGAAGAGCTGCAATGGATTCTGGGACATGCAGTTCCCACACAAAACTGCCCCATAGACTGGTATACAGGGAGAAACCCCAAAGCCCTGGATGCTTTGCACAAAAAGGAGATGAGGACTACATTTTGTGTCCTGAGGGAAAGTCAGTCACCAGGAGGCAGTGAGGCAGATCAGACCTGTAGGAGAGATGCTGTCTCTCAGATGATCTCCCCACGCAATTCAGGCCTCCACCGTCCAGTTGGGAAATCCAGCATGCGGCATGAGAGAGAGGGATTCCAGGTGCACATCGAGGCACACTTGCACTGATGGTGAAGAATTCCAGTGTGAGGTAACTAGTCGGGTCACCAAGAAAGCCTGCTGTTCCAGGATGTTTGTTTGGGCCTTGATCACAAGATTTGGTGAAAGGGCATTTTGCCCATCTGCAGGGAATAGAGACACTGCACCATAGAAGGAGTATAAACACTGTATACAGACATTGTTGCTGGTAGTCAACTTGCTGACACTAGTACCACAGGAATAAGGGATAAGGTTATCTATTTCTGGGACATCATTGTCCTCTCCCCTTGCTGATCATCCTGCCTATTTCACTTGATGAGCTGGGACAGTTGTGTTGTTTGGGCCCACTATACAGAAGGTTAAGTGCACCAATGAAAGTGGCTAGCTGAAGACATCAAATCTTATCTTTTCCTCAAAAGGACTGAAGCTACTAGTGCCATACGGATCTGCACACACATATTCAGGGCTCTGCATGTGCATTGGGTGTGTGGGACAGTTTATCTAAGAAGTTAAGTCATTACCTGTTGACCTGTATAGAGTATTTAAAGTTAAGCCTGTGGTGTCAGGAGACAGGAGAGAGAGGCCTGACAGAAAGGGAGTCATTCCTCTGCTCTCCTCCTGCGCGGACTTATAGAGCTAACCTGAGTAAAGGTAACCATTCCGATTTAAAGTGCCATATTGTGCTTTATTTACCATTTGAGTGTGCCTCTGCTCTTGGGGACATTCTCAGGTTTGGAATGCCCTGAGAGCATCTTAACTATAGGGTTAAGAGCTATATTGCTCTCAAATGTCAGTTATTACTCTCTAGTTGATTTCTAGAATTTATACTGTTACTGTCTGTCATCTTTCCACAGAAATATTGCAGTAAAGACAATTTCTGTATTTTATCATAACGCGTATGTTTCTCATTGGTCATTACACTTACACTATTGTCAGGTGTGCCAGAGGCGGCTGAGGCTGTTATTAGGGTTGAGAGGCAAAGTAACCGACTGAACAAACAAAGCAGCTCCTTCGGGGGTACCGCTACATAATGTAGATAACTTACCTATGATTTCATGTTACATATTCTGTTTGGCCCATAATGGAGGCTTTCATGTTGTGAAAATGTACTTTTTCTGATAAAGATCACAAATATTTCAACAGTATATGAACAAGTAGTACCTAACTAATTTTCAGATATTTCATTCAAATCTATATCGATTTGAATCAAACTCGATTTGAATACGGACAAAAATTTTGAATCGAATTGGAAACTAAATCAAAATTGAAAACTAAACGAATTACGAAAACAAATCATTGTAATAAAATGAGTATGACTAGACAAAATTTTTAACTTAACAAATTCATCCAAAACGAAAAGAAACACATTTTTTTTGTTCTGCACTCTACTCCCTATTATGCCGTGTACACACGACCGGACTTTTCGACAGCAAAGGCCCGACGAAATGAATCTGCCGGACAATTCAATCGTGTGTGGGCTTCATCGGACCTTTGCTGTCGAAAAATCAGACAGAGATTTAGAACATGTTTCAAATCTTTCCGACAGATTCGAGTCCGGTCGAAAAATCAGTTCGTCTGTATGCTAGTCCAACAGACGAAAACCAACGCTAGGGCAGCTATTGGCTACTGGCTATGAACTTCCTTATTCTAGTCCGGTCATACGTCATAACGTTTGAAATGATCGGACTTTGGTGTGATCGTGTGTAGGCAAGTCTGTTGCATTGGAACTCCGTCGGAACTCCGTCGAAAGTCCGTCAAAAAGTCCTTCGGAGTTCAGTCTGTCAAAAGCCTGCTTGTGTGTACACGGCATTATTCATGCATTGGGAGGCTTTATAGGTGGATGGAGGTGCTCATAGGACTGGAGGAGATGTAGAGGAGGTAAGCCTTCAAGCTGACATCACTTCTACCCTATACAGGGTCCCAGAACTTCTCCAGCCCTGTGAGCACCTCCAGCGGCCCTGATTTACTATCATCGGCAGTATAGGGACACCTATGAAGATTTTGCATTTGGCTAGATATGCACTGTGAGTTCTTACATTTTTAAAAAAAACTTCCCATTAGATGGTGCTTTTCCCTTTCTATATACACACACATGAGCAGTGGGGGAAATCGCATGTGATTCAGACAGGAATTGCACCACAACATATCGGTACTTGGTATCGGTGAGTACTTGACCAAAAGTATTGGAACTCGTACTGGCCAATAAAAAAAAAAAAAGTGTAGTAGTGATAAAAGTCATTTGTTGGTTTAAAAATACATTTTGGATTACTATTTTTTAATTGCCTGCTTACCTTTGGTCATGGTAAAGGTGTGTCCTTTGCCTACATACTTTCTGCTAAAAGAAGAGTGCTGGGTAAATGGAGAGGCAGAGAAGTGAAAGGAAGGTAAATGATGCTCGGGAGAGCCAAGTTGAAATCAAACTGTTGCTTTGCTCGGTGTGGACCTAGCACATGTTTACTTTAACCACTTGCCGACCAGCCGCCATCATTATACTGCGGCAGGTCGGCACGATCCCGCGAATTATCATAGCTGTACGTCGGCTCCTTTAAGCAGGATAGCAGGCGCGTGTGCCGCCGCTGCATTGCGGGGGTGCCAATGCTCGTGGCTGGCTGTCGTAAAGACCGCCGGCCGCACGCGATCACGGGCACAAGAGGCAGAACAGGGATGTGTGTGTGTGTAAACACACAAATCCCTGTTCCGTAAGCTGAGAAGAGGCAGATCGTGAGTTTCTAATAGCTAGGAACCACGATCTGTCATCTCCTATAATCAGTCCCCTCCCCCCCACAGTTAGAACACACAGTCAGGGAACGCAGTTAACCCCTTGATCGCCCCCTAGTGTTAACCCATTCCCTGCCAGTGACATTTACACAGTAATCAGTGCATTTTTATAGCACTCATCGTTGTATAATTGTCAATGGTTTCAAAAATGTGTCAAAAGTGTCCGATGTGTCCTCCATAATGTCGCAGTCCCGATAAAAATCGCAGATCGCTGCCATTACTGGTAAAAAAAATAATAATAAAAATGCCATAAATCTATCCCCTATTTTGTAGACACTTTAACTTTTGCGCAAACCAATCAATATACGCTTTTCGCAATTTTTATTACCAAAAATATAAAGAAGAATACATATCGGAAAATATTTGCTCTTTTTAACCATTTCTGGAACGCTGCACGCCGATATACGTCCTAACTTTGAAGAGGGATATCTTTGTTATGGCAGCAGCTAGCTGCCATAACCCCGGTATCCTCTTCTCAGTGGGCGATCCGGTTTACGATAATAGTGGTCTTTGTGGCAGATTCGCTGCTTACCAGAGCCATCAGTAGCGGCGGAGGCGATTGGATCCTTCTCCTTCCTGGGTATGGAGACGAGTAAGGGGAAGATGGCCCCCACCCGTCTCCATACCATTGCAGGGCGGAAGCGATGTCAAAACTTCACTTCCGCCCACAGATCTTAAAGGGCCATTTAAAAAAAAAAAAACTTTTCAAATGACAAAATGTTTTATTTTATTTTTTAATTGCATTTTAGTATAAATATGAGATCTAAGGTCTTTTTGACCCCAGATCTCATATTTAAGAGGTCCTTTCACGCTTTTTTTCCTTTTACAAGGAATGTTTACATTCCTTGTAATAGGAATAAAAATGATACAATTTTTTTTTTAAGAACAGTGTAAAAATAAAAAATAAAAGGTAAAATAAATAAGAAAAAAAAAAAAAACGCCCTGTCCTGCCGAGCTCGCGTGCAGAAGCGAACTCACACGTGAGTAGCGCCCGCATATGAAAACGGTGTTCAAACCACGCATGTGAGGTATCGTCGTGGTCGGTAGAGCGAGAGCAATAATTCTAGCCCTAGACCTCCTCTGTAACTCAAAATATGCAACCTGTAGAATTTTTTAAACATCGCCTATGGAGATTTTTAAGGGTAAAAGTTTGTCGCCATTCCATGAATGGGCGCAATTTTGAAGCGTGACATGTTGGGTATCAATTTACTCCATGTAACATTATCTTTCACAATATAAAAAAAAAATTGGGCTTACTTTACTATTGTCTTATTTTTTAATAAAAAAAAAAGTGCATTTTTTCCAAAAAAAGTGCGCAAATACGGTGTGACAGAAAGTATTGCAACGACTGCCATTTTATTCTCTAGGATGTTAGAAAAAAAATGTATAATGTTTGGGGGTTTCAAGTAATTTTCTAGCACAAAAACCTGTTTTTAACTTGTAAACAACAAATCTCAGAAAGAGGCTTGGTCCTTAAGTGGTTAAAAAAAATTTGGGCATATTTATTATAGCAAAAAGTGCAAAATATTGTGTTTTTTTCAAAATTGTTTTTGTTTATAGCGCAAAAAATACAAACCGCGGAGATGTTCAAATACCACCAAAAGAAAGCTCTATTTGTGGGAAAAAAAGGACGTCAATTTTGTTTGGGTGCAGCATCGCACGACCGTGCAATTGCCATTTAAAGCGACACAGTGCCGAATCGTAAAAAATGGCCATGTCATTGAGCAGTCAAATCTTCTGGGGCTGAAGTGGTTAAAGTGGATGTAAACCCACCATTCACCAGTATAAACTAATGGCACAGTATTAATATTAAGGTCCCTACCTTGCAAACGTCACCCCTTTTAGCAGTAGGAGCCCTGCAAAACTCTGAAATCTGTGGGTGGGTCTCTTTGCCGGAGCTCAGTGGGTGGAGTCGTGATGTCACAAGACTCCCTGCCCACCTCTACAATCTACTACTATCATATTCCTGAGTTTTGAGTAACATCCAGTCAAAACTTAGGAAAGGCACAATAAGACATCAGCATGCCCAATCATGCTGAGGTGTGGAGCAGCCAATCCTGAGAGAGCTGGAGAAGAAAGGAGGAGGGATGTGAAGCTGGAATCAACACACTCTCTCTCTGCTCTCATGGCGTTCATGAGATAAAGAAATCAGATGTCAGTCACAGCAGTGGGGGATGTGGTGACACAAATTTATCTGTGTGTCGTTTTTTAATCTTACTAAAAAAAGACAAGAGAATTGCTCAGAGCTGGATTAACTATTCGTGGCAAGACTGGGCACAGATGACTTGACATCCTCTACTGTGGCAGGTAGGAGTCTTCATTAAAACATTTTTTTTTACAATTTTACATCCACTTTAAAGTTATCTGAACAAGTTCCTTGTGGGTGTGGCAGTGTTAGGTGTTGAAAATTGTATCGGTGTTATTCCTGATCATTTTATTACTCTGATTAGTGTAAAAAATGTTCTCTAACTCTGCAGAATTGTATTTATTTTACTCTTATTGTATTATATTTAGTTATACAAGTAGAGGCAGCGACAGCAGGAGTGAAACCTACAGTCTTGCTGATAAATACTGTTCTGTTTGTGTCACATTTTTAAAATGAAAATTTTACAGTGCTATATAAATTATATAAACCCCTTTAAGTGACTAAACAATAACACATATCATGCACAATTCTAAACACTAATACAAAAATCATGTGCATTTCATACACCAAAAATTCAAACAGTGTGTGCAAAGTGGTAATAGTGTAAACAATGCCTCTATCAATCCAGAGTAAGAATCTTCAATTAACCATCAGAAATCTTCATTCAAGTAAACAATATTAAAGTTTATACGTGCCCAACATCTATTGCTCCTCCACTGCTCCATGATAATACACAGCTTGAATCACATACTCAGCAGAACCTCTGACCTCCAATAATAGGTAGGTCCATAATAGCTTAGGAAATTCTCTGATCTTTGTGCAATACTCATGAGAGGCAAGATCAAAGAAAGAGGGGCGCACCGGCCATGTGCATTATCTTTTGTAAAACATTTATTGAAATAAAATGATAAAAGAAATTACTCACAAGCAGTAGTAAAATCTGGTGTCATAAACTCGAACGACAACAAGCAGCTTGGTGATGATGATGAGCGAAGCCTACCAAAGGTCTTAGAGGAATATGTAAGCTTCACTACTAGCTGACGCATTTCGAAGGGCACGTCCCTTCTTCATCAGAGCTCAGCAGTCACACTGCTGAGCTCTGATGAAGAAGGGACGTTTTGTTACTCAAAACTCAGGAATATGATAGTAGTAGATTGTAGAGGTGGGCAGGGAGTCTTGTGACATCACGACTCCACCCACTGAGCTCCGGCAAAGAGACCCACCCACAGATTTCAGAGTTTTGCAGGGCTCCTACTGCTAAAGGGGGTGACGTTTGCAAGGTAGGGACCTTAATATTAATACTGTGCCATTAGTTTATACTGGTGAATGGTGGGTTTACATCCACTTTAACCACTTCAGCCCCAGAAGATTTGTCGTTCGAGTTTATGACACCAGATTTTACTACTGCTTGTGAGTAATTTCTTTTATCATTTTATTTCAATAAATGTTTTACAAAAGATAATGCACATGGCCGGTGCGCCCCTCTTTCTTTTTATTTCCTTGTCTGGTAGGATTCCCCATCCTTGAGGGCAGCAAGGCCTGTGTCGTTCTTCCATCCATCTGGTCGACCACTTGTGCGCAGGAGTCAATTTTTTCTTCTTCTGTATAGGCAAGATCAAAGACCCTGCTTTCCAAATATAGAACTTCTGACCTTGCATGAAAAATAGGTCAGTTAGCTGTAAGGGAGATCTCCACCCAATTCTGGTAAGAACAAGGATTACCAGTTTCTCTCCTTAAAAGCTCATTGAAGACAATACAAACAAGCCTGACACGGCATAAAAGGGATTTATTGGTAAAACAAGCTAAATGCACAATTATAAACTCACATTATCTCAAGCTATGGCCAGAAGAAGTATAACCACCTGTGTCCCAAGGTATTCCTAACAAGCTTTCAGCATGCAGAATCTGAGTATGTCTCTGTACATGCCAAACCTAATGACATCACCTGCATGACCCTATAACCTCCACACCAAACATGTGTAGCGCTGGTAGATTTATGATCTACCATCTGATAGGTAAATTTAGTGAATTGCTCGTTATAGGAAGTTAGATTTGCCTCTGTTCCAGCTTGGCTGACGTTGCGTGTGGTTCCACATTGTGCCGGTGGGTGTCGTCGTCGCCATCGGTGGGTGTTGGAAAAGCAACATGTTAAAGCGGATGAGTGCTCCTCTGTCCCGGAGACAACTCGGTGGAGGTGGTCCTCTGAGTTGCATTCTGGGAGAGGGTATTTATGGGACAGACGCCATGTTTAGGGGTTCATTTTCAGCCACCTGCTGGCCCTCCTGGCCGACAGGTATGTGTTAGAGTACCACCTTGTGGTCCTCCATTCCGAAAGCCTGCGTCGCTGCGGCACGTGGGTGGGCCCAGAAGCCTGTCTGGGGCCTACCACAGCAGCCGAGGAATGGTTCTGATCTGTCTATCCTGAGTGAAGAAGTTGGACAACCAAGAAGATCCCAGGGGAGGACCCGTCATGCAAGGATCATGCAGAGTGCTGGTCTAGAGAGGGGCCTGGTGACTCGGTTGGAGGACGTATCCTGAAGTAGTCTTATTGCATGGTACTGCCGGGTTGGCTTAGAGGTCCAAGTACTGTGTCTGACATTCATCGCGAACCAATACATCCTGTGGCAGAGGATCGTACGGGTTTATTTCAAGCAAGTCTGTGGCAGAGACTTTTGTTCGTGCTACGTGCTGGCTGCTAGGCAAGTGAGAGAGGCCTATCCAGGTGAGCAAAGATTGTGTCCCACAAAAGGGGATTGCATTCAATTACAGTATTCAACTTTAAAGGATGTTCTGAAGAAACCTAAAGAAAGGTATTTGAGCTTCCCTGCAGTTTTCCTCCTGCCTCTTTTCTGCTACTTCCTTTGTTACTTGGTTCAATAAAGCATTGAAAACGTACTCAAGTGTTGGTGCTTATATAGTCCAGAGGTAAACTCAACGGAACCCTAGACCCGGTGCCGGTGAAACAGAGGTATCAAGAGTGAAGGTAACAGCCCGCTTAAACCAGCAGCTCCACCAAGAGTTATTGCTACACATGTTTTGTCCAATCTGTCTACTGCAGGAACCTACTGTAAGATTCTATTTGTGTTATGGTTATCCACAGATGTTGAGCAGATCTAATAGTGCAATCCAGCACTCAAAGAAAAAAAAGTGCAGGGGATCTTCTTGAAAAAGTGCAAACTTCTGCAAATATATAAAAAACCAGGGAGGAATGGGTGGGTTAGAATTTTATTTTATTTCCATTGGATTTTTATGTTTTGTGATGTTTTGATGTATGGCTGTTGAAATTTTACACTAACACCAGGGGTATAACCACTAGAAGTTATTAGGGACTACATAAAATAGACTGTTCTGTAACTTTACAAGTCCATATAAATAAAATCCACTGACCTATCACAGTATACTGCTAAAGTATAATTTTTCATAAAACCTCATTAAAGTGGAACTTTACCCATAACAACTTGATAAAAAACCAATGTTCTTTAGCAAGGTACATACAGTCCACATTAATAATTATGCTACCAAAATGAGTGTGTGCTGTAAATTGCCTCCAGCATTGCTCCTGTTTCTTCTTGCTGGAGGCTACAATTTTGCTGAAGCCCAAAGCCCCAGCTGTAAATCATAACGTGGAACTAAACCCATAGATTTGCCAATTTCAAAAAACAGTTTGATTTGATTGTGTCCTCAACCAAACTGTCAAACCATCAAATGACTGGGGTCCTAACTGATCGCATGTGCAGCATCATGGCAGTTGCAGTTCCAGTTCAAACAGAAGCAGCTTTCTTGGTTGTAAAGGATAGGAGGGGTTAATTCCACTTTAAGACCATCAGCAAATCGGCCTCTACAAACTCAGCAGTGGCTAAAAATGCCTAAAATGGAGAGCAACTGAGCATGTGCAGAACAGGGCAAGACAATGTATTACTGGATATTAAACCGTATAGGCACTTTTTTATGTTTAACATATAGCTATACCTGCAAAAGGGGCCAGCCTAAAGTGATCTAGTAGGATTCTTTTTCTGATTAAAGTTCCACATTAAAAACATTCTCTGAGCTCTTGTCTAAAGACTTTGCTTAGGCTGAGATGCTGTTATCAGTATGCTCAAGGCAGAAGGAAGCATTTCCTCAGTCACCTTTCCCCAGGGATCAGACTATACATTGTAACTTTAAAGCAAGTAATAAGGTGAAAGGATGAAGCAGTAGGCGAATCTGTGTCAGACATTTGTGAACACAGCCAAGAACTTCACTGGTACCAGGATTCATAATATTGTTTAATCTCTGAAGGGCAGCTTGGTGACATTATTGTTAATGTGTCTTGCAACAATGGGGTTCGAAGCTCAGCCAAGACAGTATCTGCATAGAGTTTGCATGTTCTCCCTGTGCTTACGTGGGTTTCCGCTCATACTAGAAAAACATGTTAGTAGGTTTATTTGCTCCTGTTTAAATTAGGCCTAGTATGTGTGTGAGCAGGTTCAAGTGCAGGCTCAGGAAAATGCATGCTTATGCCCCTTAGGGGCCAACAGAGATAATGCCTAAACACTTGAAATGGCGGTAAGGCAGCACTCTCCCTTAATGAACAATACTGTATAAGGAGAATACTGTACATCTTTCAATGCAGACATCCATCTCTGCTCTCTTTGTTAACTTCTGTAGCATTTCTGAGCCGTTGGCGCTGAGTGCATACCAGACTGCACCAACAATAACTCATCACTCTCCCAGTGACCCAGTTGTTAGTCATTTGTCTCTCCTTCACTTTTTCATTACACTTCTATATACTCAGGAAAGCCAACACCATGCTTTTGCTCCCTGAGGCCTCTCTCTCCCCAGTGACTCTCAGGCCAGGTCCCCAGTATGCCCCCTACCACAATCGAAACCCAAGCACCCTGATTCCTTCACTACCAGGGTCCCCCATCACCTCCGCTAAGCTTGCATTTGTGGCATGTGTCTGACAGATATAGCACAGAACAGTACAGCTGGAGCTGCATTGTCTGGAATCCACTGCTTGTCCCCACTCCACACTCTGCTCAGCTGGGTGTAGGAGAGAGGAGAAGGGCTGCATAGGCTCTGCTCATTGAGCAGAGAGACGGATGCTCACATCCCACATGCCAGGTCCAACGTGGCAGGGATCTGCAGCAGTTTTCTATACTGAAAACTGCCACAATCCCTTTAATCATTTGGAGCGAACCTCTGCACCAGTTTCTCTTTCATTCTGAAATAGAAATTGGGGTGGATGATGCAGCTAGACCTGAAATAGGTCTATTTCAGAGGTTCTCAACTCCTGTCCTCAGGACCCATTAAGGGCCCATACACATGATCGGACATTCCGATGGGAAATGTTGGATGTCAGGCTGTTGGTGGGCAATCTGAACGTGTGTATGCTCCATCGGACAATTGTTGTCAGACTTTCCGCCAGCAAATGTTGGCTAGCATGTTTTCAAATTTTCCGCCAACAAATGTGTGTTGTCTTTCAGACCGTGTGTACACAAGTCCATCAGACAAAAGTCCAAAGTACAAACATGCATACTCGAAAGCAGAAGCGGTCAGTCTTATAAACTAGCGTTTGTAATGGAGAATTAACATTCGTGACATGGCAAATTATGAAATCTCCAAATCCAGCGCACAATTCTCTTCTTCCTTAATGGGGTAATAATGAAGCTGCTTTGCTGGTGATACTGATGGAGTTATTGCAAACACATTTTCAAAGGCTTTTTTTTCTAGTGATATCAAGAATAATATTATTATGTTTTTTTTTTCTTTATTTGTGCAAGTTACCACAACACCATTATCCCATAGTTTTTAAGAACAAATATACAACTATGTTGGTGTCCCTTGTCAATTTTACATTGTATTTTTTAAAATGTAACTGCGTACTCCCAAACTGTCATTTGAAGTAAAACACATAGGGGGATATTTTACGAAAGGCAAATCCACTTTGCACTACAAGTGCAAACTACAAGTGCAAAATGCACTTGAAATTGCACTGAAAGTGCACTTGGAAGTGCAGTCGCTGTAAATCTGAGGGGTAGACCTGAAATGAGGGGAAGCTCTGCCAATTTTATTATCCAATCATGTGCAAGCTAAAATGTTTTTTATTTTGCTTGCATGTCCCCCTTGGATCTACAGTGACTGCACTTCCAAGTGCACTTTCAGTGCAATTTCAAGTGCACTTTGCACTTGTAGTTTGCACTTGTAGTGCAAAGTGGATTTGCCTTTAGTAAATAACCCCCAGTGCCAAGTGCATTAAAAAAAAAAAAATTAGACATAAAATAAGACATGCTATCTGCCAATAGAACTTAACCAAAAAGTGCATTCTATGCATTCAAAAATATAGAAAATATACTGTACCAAATCAAATCATTATTCAACCAAAAAAATAATGTCAAAGCAATAACTCCAAGGCCAATAATAAATAGCATGTTATCTCCTGCGATTCCGCAACATGTCTGGTTGATGAACGGTCATTCAGAAACTAACTGAAAAGCATGAAATGAAAAGTGTGAACTGAAAAGTGCTTAATAAAAAAACAAGAAAAGAAAAGCGCAAAAAAAAGGAATGAGACACACCAGGAAGAAGAGATTAGGAAGGTCAAAATACAGGAGTACCTAACAGAGGCCAACTTAAAAAAAATATCCCCTGAAAATACAGAGTCGTTAGATGAGCCAATCACCCAAGAAGAAGTTTATAAAGCTATAAAGGAGACACCAGGTGGGAAAAGCCCAGGCCCAGATGGGTTCACGATTAAATATTATAAAAGATTTAAAGAAAAATTAGTCCCAGTATTATGTGACTATTTTTATAAATTAGGGGAAAATGAAGAGATAAGAAGAGAATCCCTACAGACCTATAGCGTTGTTAAATACAGATACAAAGCTATACGCAAAAATACTAGCAACAAGACTAAAAAATCACATGCTAGAGCTGATAAATGTAGATCAAGCAGGTTTTGTGCTCAGAAGGGAGGGAAGAGATAACAGTATAAGAACATTACTAATAATGAATAATCATAAGGAGAAGAAATCCCCAATGCTACTCCTTTCGGTAGATGCAGAAAAAGCATTAGACCGAGTAGATTGGGGATTTATAATGGAAGCACTCGGAAGCATAGGCCTAGGACCAAGAATAATAAAATGGATTTATAACTTATATAGACATCCTACAGCTAGGATTAAGATTAATGGAACTATGTCATCAACCTTTGAAATGTTCAATGGAACAAGACAAGGTTGCCCACTCTCACCACTCCTGTATGTGATAGCATTAGAACCATTGTTAACAAAAATAAGGAACAATGTGGACATAGGAGGGGTCAGAGTGGGGGATGAAGATCACAAAGTAGCAGCGTATGCTGACTAAACCTAGATTATCTCTGCCCAACCTAATAAAAGTATTGAAAGAATATGGTAATCTCACGAACTTTAAGATCAATCCAATAGAATACAGTAGTGGACATAGGAGTAGATAAAAACGAAAGAGAACAATTACAACAAGAATTTCCTTTTACTTTGGAAAAAGAAGAACTAACATACCTAGGAATTAAATTAACACCTACTCTAGAGAAGTTATTTCAGGCCAACTATATCCCATTATTGAATGAAATAAAAACAGATTTTAAAAATATATCAAAGAGACCGGTCTCTTGGATCAGGAGGATAAACATTCTAAAAATGAGGATCCTACCAAAAATAACATATACATTTCAAATGCTCCCAGTAGAAATACCACAAGGCTTTTTTAAAGTAATAAAAACAATAATATCTAAATATGTATGGCAGAATAAAAAACATAGAGTAAAAAACAATCTTCTAACTAGGAAAAAAATAAATGGAGGATTGGCTGTCCCAGACATAGAAAGATACTATAAAGCGATTGTACTGACAAGATTAATAGAATGGGCAAATATAAATACAAAAAAAAGATGGGTGAAAATAGAAGATACACTAAACACTTCACAATTAAAAAAAAACATTTGGATCCCACCAAAACTAAGAACACATAGTAAAGATACACATGAAATAACTAAAAATGTACTCAAAATTTGGGACACATTATATAGAAAAGAAAAATGGAAATATAATTCCCCTTTCATTTCACTAGCGGGCACAAATTTTTTTATCCCAGGGAACGGGACACGATTAGGGAAACAATTAGGACAAACACAATTAAAAGATATCACTATACAAGGTAAAATTAGAACAAAACAAGATTTAATAACGTCACACGGGTGGCACAAGCTGAATGATTGGGAATATTTGCAAATAAAACATCTTGTTGATACAATCCCTGAACCAATCAGGTCGGAGAAAATGTTAACTCCAGTTGAAAAACTTTGTAACTTAAAAACATCATTAAAAAATGGAATATCCCAAATGTATAGAATATTAACTGAATTAGAACAAAAGGGGACCTTATCCTTTATTAGAAAATGGGAACAAGACCTGGGATTGAAACTAGACGAGGCACAAATGATAAAAGCAGTACACAACTATGCATCTGACATGACTACGGTAGAAGCAAACTATAAATGTATGGTTCGATGGCACTTGACACCAGAGAAAATTAATAAAATTCAACGAAACAAGTCCCAGCAGTGTTGGAGGAACTGTGGTCAAATAGGAACGACTTTTCATATATGGCGGGAATGCCCAAAAATAAAAGAGTTTTGGCAAGAAATCTTAGAATATATTGAGGTGATAACCGGGGAGAAGATTCTGCAAAATCCCTGGAATTGTCTGTTCCACGGAGCAGACAAAACAACAAAGCAATATAGGAAAAGTCTGGTCCCTTTTCTTCTGAATGCAGCCAAGGGACTTATTCCAAAAAAATGGTTATACCCTAGGAGGCCAAGCATGAGAGAATGGCTTCAAAGAGCAGAACATACTGGTAATATGGAATTTCTATGTAGCAGAGAAGAGGGACGAGAAGAAAGTTATAATGTAACCTGGGAGAAATGGAAAGTCTTCAAGACATCAGAAAAATATGTCCAGGGAATGATAGAAATAGACAGAAGATAAGGAAGGAAAATGAAGATAACAGATCGGGAAAGGGAGAAGGAGGGGGGGGGTAGGGTAAAGGGAATAGAAATAAAGCAGATGTATGTAAGTAAAAATATTTTAAAGGGATTGTGAATGTTTTATCTGAAAAAAATTCAATAAAGATTAAATAAAAAAAAGAAAGAAAAGAAAAGCATAAATCAACACTCACAAAACTTCTACTAACACAAAATTATCAGAAGGAGCCAAAAGGTGGCGCTAAAGAGTTCAAAAACCACGTAGTACGTCTAGTACGTCACTATGTACCTCGTCACTATGTACCTCTCATTAGAGTCCACCTGTGTCATGGGTGGAGACCTCAAGTTCTCCCATATAGAGGAGTGTATTTCTCCCATGGTTCAGAGAAGCAGGATCTCCCAATCTATGGATAGTGTAGGACCCACTAATCATGGGGTACTTTGTCGCAGTAAGTGGGCTTAAGTACCATATAGCATAATGGTGTGATCAAATCCCCATATTTTTTGATAATGTTTTATGAAAATGTCTAGATTTTTAAATTAGCCTTGCTGGAGGTAAATGTCTTTTTTGCACGTGTGTATGCAAGACAAGTTTGAGCAAACACCCTTCGGTCAAAATTCCATGGTTTTGTTGGCGGAAAGTTCGATTGTGTGTACGAGGCATAACAGGCCAGGTTTGCAAGATAACTGAAATACATCACAGCTTATATCATTTGCTGCTCAGTGATTGCAGCATTCTAGTCTGCATCTCCCCAAGGTAATACATGAAATCTGGCCTGTTAGTGGGTCCTGAGGGTTGAAAACCACTGGTCTATTTGCTTAGTTAATGTGGTGCATGCCACAAATGCCAGGAAGTAGATTCTGATGACATGGAATAGTTCTTTAAAAAATTTGCTCAATCCTTATTGAGAGAAAATGAGATGATGGCATTGTCAGGAAAACTATGGGAGGTGATAAAAATGTGTAATTATTAGACTTATACAGTGCTTAGCAGGCATGCATATTTTGTGAAAAATATATCTGATGTTTGGTCTGCCTTCACAGCCAACAATTACTAAGACAAAGAACATCTTGTACTTATGGTATACGGGAGCCCAGCAAAGACTAGCTGTACTCCTTGTTTATCATTCAATGCTTTCTCCATTTTGACTGGGGTGCACCTTTAGAAAAAAAAAACAAGTCTTAGTGACATTTGAACACAATAAAGCTCCCAGGATAGAATATAGAAGGCATATGGGAACGTTTGTGAAAAATCAGACTTGACAGTGGTTGGATTGCATATCAGGGTGGAGCTTATACTGTCCCCCAGTTGAGTCCAGGATTGTTAACAATTTGTGACATCCATTTTTTTTCTTTTATACAGAATGTTTTTCAATGTAAAAAGAGATAATAAAATGCAGTTTATATGTACGTAAATGGTAACAAAATCTACTAGGCTCCTTGGGAATTGACAGACATCGTGACTACTCACACACTATGTACAAGGATGCATGAATAATGCTGATTAACCCACTCCTGATGGTTGGGTACACTATTTGGAGTTTATCCCTTTTGTTCATTGTTTTCTATGTATTTATTCCACACTTATGACTAAACCACACTTTCTCACTAATTTCCTTCTCTGTTAAAAGAGAAGTACAGCCAAAGCTGATTTGGCTGTACTTCTCCTATGGATCACAGGAGTGTAGTTCGTTCTGCACTGCTGTGACCCACTCTCGGCTGACATCACAGAACCGGTCCAGCTGGGACAGTCTGAGAGCCTGATCCGGCCGCTCCTGCCCCCTCCCCAGGTCAGCGCTCCAATGACGGGGGGGTGGGGGGTAGAGCAGGGAACCAGTGACTGACAGTCACCAGCTCTCTACTAACGAAGCACTGAGAACTAAGCGATCAGCAGTCTTTGATTGCTCAGTTCACAGTCTAGCGAGGAACAAATGCAACACTGGTCCGGTGCTGCATCCAGGTGCGGACTGACCATTCTGGCACTGCCCGAGGGCCCCATGCCACAAAGGGGCCCCATCAGGGTTGTCAGCCTCAATAAAACCAGGGACAGTATGTAAAAATCTGTGTTTTTTTAAAAATCCCAAGATTATAGCTGCCCCGCCTCTCCAGTACCTTTTCAGTGTGTGTATGTGTATTCTGTATGTGTATATTGTGTGTCTGTGTGTGTATACTGTATGTGTGTGTGTATACTGTGTGGTCCCAAATTCTATTGCCTGGGGGCCCCATAATCTCCTATTGCCTGGGGGCCCCATAATCTCCTATTGCCCAGGGGCCCCATAATCTTCTCCTATTGCCCGGGGGCCCCTTAATCTCCTATTGCCCGGGGGTTCCATGAGTTGTCAGTCCGCCCCTGGCTGCATCCATCTAGGTAAGCATGATTTAAAAAAAAAAAAACACTTCTCTTTCAAGTGAGGTGACATTATTCAAAAAATTGGCCTAAAATGTGAACTGAGATGGAATGAGGTGATGGGAAGCTGGACGTAATTTACTAAAGTGTGAAGTGAACCTGGGCCTGATTTATAAAGTGTGAAGTAAGGTGGGATCAGGTAAAGTGTACATGTGGTAATATTAAACATGTAATAATTTCCAGGGATACCTGAAATTATAAATAAGAATACCTCTTTGTATGACTGACTGTTCCCTTCCTCTCAATTTTCTGTTTAGTAAATTGGATTCTTTTTTCTCACTTTCTTTCTTTCTCTCTCCCTCTCTTTCTCGCTTTCTTTCTCTCTGCCTCTCTTTCTCACTTTCTTTCTTTCTCTCTCCCTCACTTTCTCGCTTTCTTTCTTTCTCTCTCCATCTATTTCTCTCTTTCTTTCTTTCTTTCTTTCTTTCTTTCTTTCTTTCTTTCTTTCTTTCTTTCTTTCTTTCTTTCTTTCTTTCTTTCTTTCTTTCTTTCTTTCTTTCTTTCTCCCTCTCTTTCTCACTTTCTTTCCCTCTCCCTCTTCCTTTTTCTGTTTTTCTCCCTCTCTTTTTCTCCCTCTCCCTTTCTTTCTCTCTTTCTTCCCCCCCTCTCTCTCTCTCTCTCTCTCTCTCTCTCTCTCTCTCTCTCTCTCTCTCTCTCTTTTCTCTTTCTTTCTTTGAATGGTGACATATCAATACAGCAAATCTTCACAAGTCTATTTTTATGATCCTATATTTGAGTTAAATATGAATAAAATAAATGAGTTTCAAGTTCAAGTTGGTATATGTTCAAGGGTTCAAGTTCAAGGATTCAAGTTGGTATATGCAAGCTGCTTGCAAAGTGATGATTGCTGGAGATTCAGATGTGGCTCTGGAGACAGAACACTTGTTAGCAGCCTCGATTCAATGAGTTCTAATAGGAGGAGAAAGAACGTCTTTATATTAACCAAAAACTAGCGTTATTATCAATGTCTGGCCTGGGGGGGAATTATGGGGCTCACTCTAGGTGAACCTAAGCGTTTCTTGGCAGCGTGTGACTGTGTGTAGAGGGTTTATTGGGAATTTTGTGTGTTGCGTGTGGTCATTTGAATTGGAGCAATGGCATTATTTTACTTCTATTGTATAGTGCAGGTCAGTGACCACACCAGCTCTTCCCTAACTATGTTAGTTTACCCAATATTGGCACAATGGAAGGAATTACGAAAGGGTGGTACAAGCATAATGCTTGCACCACTCCTCTAAACTTAGAAAATAACAGTAGATGCTGTTCTCAATGAACAAAAAAGGGCATTTAGGCCCTTTATTAATTAGGACTATCTGCTCCCTGTTCTATGCTGTGTCTGTGATAGACATAGCACAGAACAGTACAGCTGGAGCTGCACTTTCTGGATTCCACTGCTTATCCCCACCCCCCACTCAGCTGGGTGGAGGAGGGAGAAGAAGGGCTACGTAGGTTCTGCTCATAGAGCAGATAGAGGGATGCTCACATGCCATATGCCAGGTCCAATTAGGCAGGAATCTGCAGCAGGTTTATATACTAAACCTGCTGCAATCCCTTTAATCAGTTTCTTTTTCCTTTGAAATAGAAATTGGGGTGGGTGGAGTAGTTAGGCCTAAAATAAGTCTATTTCCTTTCTAATGGGGTGCATGTCACAAATGCCAGTTTCCTGGGCCATTATAATGGCAAAGAAACCTTTGTTACTTCACCAGTATATGTCCATTAAAGTATGCTAAGATCCAGTCAATATTTGGTATTTTGCAAGATAGAGTAGGGACTGGCCAGAGAGGGATTATTTGATGCAGATGGCCAGCTTGAACATGAATTGCAATATGCAGTATGCGAAACAAAAATCCAAGCTTTATGCAAAAGTTTGCTAGAAGTGTGTAGAGGGAACAAGAGGTGGGTATGAGTGTGCAGAGGGTTTCTTGGGAAGCTTTAACCTCCCTGGCGGTATGATTATTTCAGATTTTTGCGTCTCAAAGCGCTACAATTATTTTGCATAGAAATTTGGCGTTTTATATTGTAGGTCTGTAATTCTTAGCAATAACACACTTATATCTGTCCACCAAGAGTCTAGTAGATATCCCGGGTATGATGAAGTTTGAAACACAAAATCATAAATTATAATATAATAAATAAATATAAATAACTTTAAAAAATAATAATATAATAATAATAAAATAAATTTCCCCACGATTCACTATCGCTCAATTCTGCAAGTGTTCTAATTTACTATCGCTGTTTTCTAGCTAGTCTAAAGCCACTTTTGACGTAATGGGACACTTTTTGGTTGCTATGGACAATCTCCAGTTTTCAGGCAGAAAGAACAGTATATATAATATAAAACTGCATGCAGGGCATGGGCCAAAGCACTGGGGACAAAAAGGAAGTGAAATGATTTCATACAGTACTGTAATCTGTAAGATTACAGTACTGTATGTGTTATGATTTTTACCTTTTTTGAATTTGCCACCAGGCTCCTCCCCTGTGTGTCGCGATGCTTGAGGGAACGGAGCCTGGCACAGAGAGGCTTCGGGCAGAGGACGGAGCCCGCAGAGAGCGCGGGGGGACATCGCAGGATCCTGGGGACAAGGTAGGTAACCTGCACCAGGATCCTGAGATGCAATCCCGAGTGTGGCTCGGGGTTACCGCTAATGGTGCTGAAATTTAACCCCGAGCCACACTCGGAATACCGTCAGGGAGGTTAAGTAAAGTAGTAAACCTCTGGGTGATTTTTTTTTTCTGACCTGAAAAGTAATGTCATAATATGCTAGTATGCATCGCATGCTAGTACATTATGTGAAACATATCTGAAAACGAAGCCTTCCAGCGCAGTCATTGCTGGAGAACACTTCCATCTTCACTTGGTCTTCCTTCCGGGTCAATGGACTCTGGCTGTGTGACTGGCTGGAGCCACAAGGACATCACTCCTGCGCATGCACGGGGGAGCTGCCATTTACGGCACAGGACTCTGAATGAACGGCCCGGGTGGCCGTTCCTTTAGAGCGCATGCGCCGGTGACGTCATTGGTTGCATATACAGTAAATATCTCCTAAACGGTGCACATTTAGGAGATACAGTGCCTTGAAAAAGTATTCCCCCCCTTGAAATTTCCCACATTTTGTAATGTTACAACCAAAAATGTAAACTTATTTTATTGGGATTTTTTGTGATAGACCAACACAAATTGGCACATAATTGTGAAGTGGAAGGAAAATGACAAATGGTTTTCAAAATATTTTACAAATAAATATGTGAAAAGTGAGGCGTGCATTTGCATTCAGCCCCCTTTATTCTGATACCCCTAACTAAAATATAGTGAAAGCAATTGCCTTCAGAAGTCACCTAATTAGTAAATGGAGTCCACCTGTGTGTAATTTAATCTCAGTATAAGATCACTGTTCTGTGAAGCCCTCAGAGCTTTGCTAGAGAACCTTAGTGAACAAACAGCATCATAAAGGCCAAGAAACACACCAGACAGGTCAGGGATAAAGTTGTTGAGAAGTTTAAAGCAGGGTTAGGTTATAAAAAAATATCCCAAACTTTGAACATGTCACAGAGCACTGTTTAATCCATTATTAAAAAATGGAAAGAGTATGGCACAACTGCAAACCTACTAAAACATGGCCGTCCACCTAAACTGACAGGCTGAGCAAGAAGAGCATTGATCAAACAAATGTACTATTTGTGATGTTCTTACTCAATCATGACAAACAAATGTATTAATAAATACATGTTTTTACATCAGACCCACTCTGACTAGCCACAACATATACCTCATTTAAAGTCCCAACCCTCTCTTTTGTACCTGATTTAGGGATGGCGATGCATGTTATCATGCGTTTCATTCAAAGTCCCAAACCCCTCTCTTTGCAACCAATATAGCAGGGATATGCAATTAGTGGACCTCCAGCTGTTGCAGAACTACAAGTCCCATGAGGCATAGCAAGACTCTGACAGCCACAAGCATGACACCCAGAGGCATGATGGAACTTGTAGTTTTGTGACAGCTGGAGGTCCGCTAATTGCATATCCCTGCATTATAGGGATGGAAGTTCTTTGAGTGGCTTCTTTATGAGTCATTATCATTTTTTTACTGTTTATTCATGAGACTTGGGTTTAACTATCATCTAACCACTTTCTCATAGTTCTGCTATTTGACTGGATCTCCGCATTGCTTGATTGCGGGACGGGTCTGTGCCTGTTTTCCTCCGGGAGCTGCGATGCTTTCTTGGCGCCCCTCCCATTTCCCTCCCACCCACCTGTGGTTGGATGCGGGGTTGTGGGTGGGTTTGTCCGCCTGAGCATCGGCGCCACATCACCGCCCCTGCAGTCAACAATTTTGACATCCTTTGCGGGTGTGTGTGTTCATTGCCATCTCGGCTGACAATGGGAGGTTTGTCCCAGGTTCAGTGAGCGGCTCTGTTGTCCTGACTGGGGCATCCTCCCTGCACGTCATGCCTGCATGACGGGGCGGGGCCCGCTGGACATGCCAGGAGTATTTAAACACATTTTTTCATTTGCAGCTACCCCCTTTGTGGTTAAACATCCTCTGAATCTAGCAAACCACTGTTTTGGATTTCACCCTATGCTAGTATCACTAGGTAATTATTTAATCACCTCATCATATTTTTTTTGTGGACTTTTTTTGGTCTATTCCCTGGGGATTTTTGTTGCTTCATTTATCATTTAATATTACTCAATAGGATTAGGTTCTCCTTTTTGCTGATAGCTAAGACTTGTTGCACTCCTTTTGGCATTTATTTTGTTAATTGATTCACAGATCGGAGCCCATTCCTTCCATTGGCACCGCACTTTGGTGTACATTTACACATATGCTCCTTGTCTTTCCATCGGACCCTGTTCCACAGCTTCCGGACCAGGCATTCTTCATGGCCCATGCTCTCTGGCAGTGCACGCATCCACGCTCAGCAGAATTTGTGAGTTTTGAAGGGATGGTTTACATTACCTTCCCTCCATCTATTATATTTCATATAGTTTTTACTTTTTTGGTTCATTACTGATCTACTTTGATAGATTTATGTCTCTTTGTAGATTCAGTATGCATCCACCCCTGAAGATTGGACACATATTCCATGAAACGCGTCGGGCTTACACAGATGCACCACGTTTTATTCAAATGTTCTTTGGAATAGGCTGTTTTTTCAATAATACTTATTCTCAGTCATCTTTATCATGGAGGATATCTACCTTGTCCATGTACAACAGTTATGGTTTTTAACATGCTCTTATTTATTTACATGGTTTGTAACATTATGTTTTTCTTTTATGCATGTGCTGTTTATGATGTACCTACTCAATCATGACAAACATAAATGTATTAATAAATACATGTTTTTACATCTGACCCACTCTGACTAGCCACAACATATACCTCATTTAAAGTCCCAACCCTCTATTTTGTACATTAATCAGAGAAGCAGCCAAGAAGTCCGAGGTAACTCTGGAGGAGCTGCAGAGATCCACAGCTCAGGGGGTAGAATCTGTCCACAGGACAACTATTAGCCATACACTCCACAAATCTGGTCTTTATAGAAAAATGGCAAGAAGAAAGGCATTGTTGAAATAAAGCCATAAGAAGTCCTGTTTGCAGTTTGTGAGAAGCCATGTGGGGGACACAGCAAACATGTGGTGCTCTGGTCAGATGAGACCAAACTTGAACTTTTTGGCCTAAAAACAAAATGCTCTATATGGCAGGAAACTAACACTGCACATCACCCTGAACACACCATCCCCACCGTGAAACATGGTGGTGGCATCATCATGTTGTGGGGATACTTTTCTTCAGCAGGGACAGGAAAGCTGGTCAGAGTTGATGGGGGGATGGATTGAGCCAAATACAGGGCAATGTTAGAATAAAACCTGTTAGAGTCTGCAAAAGACTTGAGACTGGGGTGAAGGTTCACCTTCCAGCAGGACAACAGCCCTAAGACATACAGCCAGAGCTACAATGGATAGTTTAGATCAAAGCATATTCATGTGTTAGAATGACAAAATGTGGAAAATGTCAAGGGGTACGAATACTTTTTCAAGGCCCTGTATTTACAGTCCCTATAGATAAGCCTTATTATAGGCTTACCTATAGGTACAAGTCAGAGATGGGAGTTTACTCACACTTTAAAACAGAATTAAACCCCATGTCAGAATGTTTATACTGAAATATTAAACAGTATTATATTTTTGCAACTAAGCAAAAATCTATGCTTCAGGAGATTTTCACTTGTTTACATAAATCAGCAAATAACTCAAATTTGTTTATCTGTGCTAATTTAAAAAGAGAAAGGCATATAAAAAGATGTGCAAATATATATATATATTTATTTACTAAAAATCAGTGCAAAATAATATCAAAATATAACTGGTGATAAATACAGAATATAAATTCAAATATCAACAATGTGGTTATTACATAGATACATAGTTACATAGTAGGTGAGGTTGAAAAAAGACACACGTCCATCAAGTCCAACCTATGTGTGTGATTATGTGTCAGTATTACATTACATATCCCTGTATGTTGCGGTCATTCAGGTGATTATCTAATAGTTTCTTGAAGCTATCAATGCTCCCCGCTGAGACCACCGCCTGTGGAAGGGAATTCCACATCCTTGCCGCTCTTACAGTAAAGAACCCTCTACGTAGTTTAAGGTTAAACCTCTTTTCTTCTAATTGTAATCAGTGGCCCCGAGTCTTATTAAACTCTCTTCTGCGAAAAAGTTTTATCACTATTGTGGGGTCACCAATACAGTATTTGTAAATTGAAATCATATCCCCTCTCAAGCGTAAGCATTACAGATGCTTAGAATATAACCACAAGCTCTTGTTACAAAAATACCAATGTGTTAACCCTTTTAACCACTTTGTAAACAGCTTCTTAGTGGCTCAACAGACTATGACAATAACAAGGTGTCGATTTGAAGACAACCTTTCTCTTAGACAAACAGATCTAGCAGGCTCAAATTACTCTGTAGAAACACATGGACAAAATGTTATTCCATGTATTATACTTGGTAATTTAACCAAGACTTTTGTTTAAGGTAAAGATAATTCTCTGATGAATTTATGTTTAAACATACATCATAACTAAACCATTTACTTGACGTTGATTAGCTTTATGAGTTGATACAAATATGTGTATTATTCTCTTTGTTTGAGAGAGAAACAAACTCACAGTGCAGTTAGAATTATTATTATTATTATTATTATACGAGATTTATATAGCGCCAACAGTTTACGTAGCGCTTTACAATGTATAAGGGGGACAACACAATTACAGTACAGTTCAATACAAAAGGTACAGGAGGGCCCTGCTCGTAGAGCTTACATTCTAAAGGGAGGGGGTGGTGGTACAAAAGGAAATAGCTGCACAGAATGATTTGATGGGGGTGGCTCAGGGACAGTTATGTGGGTGTGGGATAGGCTTCCCTAAATAAATGAGTTTTCAGGGATCTCCTAAAGGTGGACAGGGTAAGGGCTGATCGGACATACTGGGGCAGGGAATTCCAGAGGATGGGAGAGGCTCTGGAGAAGTCCTGAAGGCGAGCATGGGAGGAGGTAACAAGGGAGCTAGAGAGCAGGAGGTCCTGGGAGGAGTGGAGGGGGCGATTTGGGCGATATCTGCAGATGAGGTTGATGATGTAGATGGGGGCGATGTTGTGAATGGCCTTGTATGTTATGGTTAGCATTTTGAATTTTACACGGTGAGGTAGGGGAAGCCAGTGAAGGGATTGGCAGAGAGGAGTAGCAGTCACGGATCGATTAGTGAGGTGTATTAGTCTAGCAGCAGCATTCATAATAGACTGAAGGGGGGATAGCTTGCTTAAGGGTAGGCTTAAAGGTAGAATTCATTTCAATTCCAAAACTTGAACCACCAAAATTGAATGGTTCAGCTAGGTATATGCTCAAAGAAACAAATTTAAGAAGGCAAATTGAAAATCTATACTTTACCAGTAAACTAGAACTCTGAAAGCAGCATACAGGGATATACAATGTAATACTGACATATAATCACACACATAGGTTGTACTTGATGGACTTGTGTCGTTTTTCAACCTCACCTACCATGTAACTATGTAACTATGTATGTAACTCTTTTGTTTGAGAGGTGACTGCTGTTCCAATGGACACCTTTCCCTTTATAGATCTTCCCATTCTCGTTCCATCCTCCTCACTGCCCTGTGTACACAACTTTTATCCCCACCTAAAGTGGGTGTGTATGTCTCTTTCACGTAATTAATGATGTCAAATGACGTGTTATTTACTATGTAACCATGGTATCACTGTCTAGGGGGCCATTTTGGACTTTTAACATAATTATCAACAGGGGGCAGTGTTGGATTAAAAATTTTTTTGCAATATTACTTGAAATGTCAAATGGTCCTCTAAATAACCTTTGACTTAAGCTTAAAAGAAAACTATAAACTATGATAAGATGTCATTTATATGTGTAGCACTAACCCCCGAAGGAGATGCTGGTATTTGATTGGTCCTGTACACCCCCAATAACTTGGCTCAATCCCCTTGACACAGCTGTGATACAGTTTTAATGTGAAGCTAATAGTAAAGGATAACCCCACAATGTGCAGTATAACAATAATATACCTTTGTTATTACCTGGGTATCCAATGTTCCACCTACTGGAAAAGGAAGAACACTCCACACCAATTGTACTTAACCAGAAACGTATTTTTACTGGAACTGATATAAAATGGTAATTACATGTATCTGCACTGTCACACAAACGTAATGCAACAGTCCAATAGGTATTGACAACAGTTTGTCCACATAAAGTTGTCTTAGATGACCCCTGAGAGTGCGTCTCCAAGTGGGACTAAAGCTCAGAGCACAAATGCAGTTCCTCTTATCTTTAGTAGGATGCAAGGCCTTGCAATGAGAGATGTAGTCTTTCTAGTCTTCTGTCTTCTGCTACCTATTTGTGTTGTATTAACTGTAATCCGACAGTTGAACAAATAAGGGTTAACGGAAAATGAATGTTGGAACTATTCTTGTAGTGCAGTACACCTGCAACTGCCTCCGGTGCAATTGGCTTTTAGTAACACAGTGTCAGTAGTACAGTGAAGGATAGGCTTAAGGCCTGTTCAAACTCAATCCTTCTTGAATAAGATCTTCTCTGTGGGACTACAGGTACCAGCAACGCTAAGTCTAAGTGTGAAAAAGTGCGGTACAAACATTCTGGGCATCAGCCCTCTCACCACACTGGGTCCAGACAGATGGATGCCTCCGCTCCACAGTATCTCAGTTCGTTTGCCGCGGCCATGCCGTCACGCTATTCTGTCTTACAGACGACCAGGAGTCCTTGGTTACCTCCTTCAAGGGTCTCTGGAATGATCAAACTGCTGCTCCAGCACGCTGTGATGTAAGGCAGGATCGCTGGCTGCTCCGCTCCACACAAAGTAGGCCGCAACTCTGTGGAACACCTCCTCACAGATCCTTGCAGGCAGGCCATGCGTCCAGAAGAGACTTAAGATGGCCGCGTGGGCCTTTTTTTAACCTACCCATCATGCAGTTCAGTGCTGAGTGTCCATGAGAGGTCACTTGGCATTGTGGATAGGTCAGTTCTTTGTAAAATGTAAACAAACAATGTTCTTGAAAGTGAATGTAAAATAAAGTCCATTTCACATTTTGGCCACTAGATGGTGCCAAATACTAAAGAATGCATTGTCCATACTTTTAACATTACATTAGAAAAACAGGCAAAAATTGTCAGCGCTACATATGTCAGATGTTGCTAGACATTTGTCTCTTCATAAGATATATGGCTTTAAGAAAGTTGGGCCATTAACTTGACTTCTCACATACCTTGAGAGTTAAGTCATGGTTTCTCAGTATATAAAGATTATTATTATACATGCAAATTCACTTTTATTCATAGTATTTCAAACCTGTTATGCTCATAATAATAAATATATATATTAATATGTATCAAATACTAATATCAACCACTCTATCATGAACGTATGTATGAATTATTCAATTACGTGGCTATATAATTGCTCCAATATAGTGTAATAATAATATAACAAAATGATTACTGATATAATTGCTTATAGTGAATGATACTTGTTTTATAGGGCAACTTTGTAAATAAGCCCTATTTTCTTTTTCTCAGTAATGAAAGGGAAAAAAAATGTCTCTCTTCATTGTTCAGTTTGAGACATGACCTCTCAGTCTCCTTATAACATAAAACACTGGTCTCATGGCAAGTTCCTTATCGGTCTAAAATTCTACAATTTATGACTTGGGAAAATGTGAGATGGAGCTCTACAAGTCTCTTAAAAAAATATTTTCCTACAAGCATGAACTTACATTCACCTTCTAAAAAAAAATTTGAACAAGATGGCTCCCAATATGCTCATGAAACATATGAAAAATAATATGATTAGGCCTATATATTAATTATTTTAACCTCAATAATTCTGACACCCAAAGCAAACATTTATTATATTACAGCTTACCAATTCTTATATGTGATGGCTGCATTTGTTTTCTTTGTTGGGATTGCTGTCTTTTATTTTCACTTAGTGATCATGCTAGTAAGTCTGTTATTTTTAACTTAACAAGCTGTCCTGAAGATGTAGCAGTTAGAGGGCTGAGACAGAGCATTTACCACTGACGGGGTGCTTACAATGATCAACTTTTATTTATGTGTATAAAACCTTTATCCAAAAGGAAACAACTGTTACTATAATTGCTTATAAAGTTTTAGTTGAACATTGGCTTCAGTTCATTAGTGCATCTAAATCTGCTAGTATATCTAACACTACCCTCTCCCCAGACTGACAATGCTGCTGTCCAAGGGTATCTCTGTTTCTCCTTCCTCCAGAGTTTATTATATAGCCCTCAATGCACAATGGATGACCCTAGTCCACTGATGCTTTCACTGTTTGGCACTTTATTGTCTTTCAACACCATGCCTAGATCTCCAACCATTCCATACCAGCGATGTGTTTGGAAATGATCAACACAGAATAAAAAGGATTTAATATACTCTCAGACGAGTAACGCTAAATGGATCATAGTAGTCCGGTCATTACACAGTACAGGGGTAGCCCCTCCTTTCCGTCACTGACCATCCCAGGTGGGCGTATCCGAGGTAGGAATGTCACGTGAAGAGGAGTCCTCGTACACCACCAATCACCTCCAGATGAAGCTACACACCCCCAAATGTGAAACGCATTGACGTCATATCCGCCCGGACGCTACGCTCAGACGCAATTCCCCATTGGTGTCTATGAGCTCGTCATTTCATGGGAGGAGGTTGATCACGTGATCGCACGGCACTCAAGGAGATCTGAGAAGGACATAGACGAGGCCTTATACTTGGATGGCTGATCTACACATCTTCCTCGTATATGCCAGCCCACCTGGACTTTACATGCAGTGCAATGCCTCTTATATAGATACCGCTCTGTGGTGCTGTGACTTCATGACGGCAGGACACTGACACAGGAAGACGCCAGTCCTAGAAGACGGCATCCATCTATTACCTGGGATGGTAATGTACCATGGCTGTTCTCATTTCTTGATACAATTATATTTACTCATGCCAGTTGTGTACTTTACAGACAACTCATTGGTTCCCGGCCCTATGAAAATACACCCAGTTCAGGACATTCCGGACCACAGGTCACCCACAGTAATATTGCTGCATTTGTGATACATATTCACACAGCACCGAACTTTGCTTACTTGGCCCCTTACTTTAGACTGTCCGGACCCTTTTGCCTGTAGACACCGGCAAGATACCCCCACTAGCTGGTGCCATCTTTGAGCCCCCCAGACATCCTGTGGATATTCCACGACCTTCTCTGCTGTTCCCAGCCCTCTATCCCCCTCCCTCGAGCTCTTTCTCCTCAGGGATTGATGTCAGCCTTGGAGCCTTACTCAGCATTTGGTGATCGATTTCCCACGGTGGACGACAAGACTGACACCAATTTACTTCGCATCCGGACGCTGTTCATGTTTTATGTTTTTGTTTAATGTTGTTTTGTTCCCCCTGTCTGTGGTCGCGACAGACCAGCCTCCATAGGTGGTCGGCGATATTTTAGGTACAGTACCATATTGGGTCTCTACCCTTTTACCTGTAACTTGTACTTATGCCAATAAATTTTCACTTTTGATACATACTTCTGTATTTTGTTCTTCCGTTAGCCCGCTTTTCTCTGTCCCCTCCTGTTTGGGATACTTTTTGCATCCTTCCTCCAGAGCGTAGGTACCCTAATACAGGAGGGGTGATACTGGAGGGTACACCAGGTGAAAACACAGTGGAACAAGCCTAAAAAATAAAACTAATGCAGCTACCATATCTAATGATTGATGAATTGCAATATACCAAATTTTTGGTTTTGGTTTTATTACTGCTTTGAGTGTTTGCCATTAGGTCAAACCTCTCTAGCGCCTCCTATGTAATATAAACTGTATTTAAGCTATTTGGATTTTAGTTCTCTTGAAGAAATAGCATTTTATTGAGCTTTGCTCAGAATTCATTTAATAAACAGGTGCTCGGGCATTTTAAAGTGTAATTAGAAATTGTATCTTATTTTCTATCAAGCTTTTGTGTGCCCTTGTATTAGAGGTTGCATAGATAAGCACGTAATGAGAAATATGCAATGTCTGTGATTTTGCAGAATGGAGTCCATTATTTGCTCAGCTGGATGAATATTTAATTCTCCTTAAGTATTAAACCCCTATTAGGACCACTTACAAGTTTATTACTGGTCAGAGTATTAAGCAGCCCTCCCCATGGAGGATCCCATGCTCAAATAGAATATTTGATGCTGCAGGAGATTATGTGGAAAAAATCCCCACCATTTGTGACATCAATGGTCTTTACTTATAAGGAAGTAGACTATTCACAGTGATGTCAGGTTGTGAACCGGTAAGCAGACCTTTAGGCCCTGGTCACATCTCTCCATTTACGCTGTCATGCACTTTTGCTAATTTCTGTGTGGTTTACATGTATTTTTATCATGTTCCCAACATTTGAAAAAAGTTTTTAGGGACACTTTTTTTTTTTCTGTGTAGCCTTTGTAGGTGGGGCATTACATTACTTAGGGACGGGGCATTCATATATTATAGGCGTGGTTCTACAAGGAGCAAGATAGCAAAAAATGTGGTGTGTGAAGCGAACAGTGGTCGTGGTTCAAAATATGCTAAATATTGGCTGTGGCTTAAAGGGGGTGTGGTTGAATAGAGTCTGAGATGACTTGCATAGTGCAGAAGGTGACTGTGTGTGTGCAGGATGGAGATGACAGGATGGGGGTGACTGTGTGTGCAGGATGGAGATGGCAAGATGGAGGTGACTTATGTGTGCAGGATGGAGGTGTGTGTTTGTGTGCAGGATGGAGATGACTGTGTGTGTGCAGGATGGAGGTGACAGGATGGAGGTGACTGTGTGTGTGCAGGATGGAGGTGACAGGATGGAGGTGACTGTGTGTGTGCAGGATAGAGGTGACTTTATGTGTGCAGGATGGAGGTGACTTTATGTGAGCAGGATGTAGGTGTGTTTGTGCAGGATGGAAGTGACTGTGTGTGTGAAGGATGGAGGTCACAGGATGGAGGTGACTGTATGTGTCCAGGATGGAGATGACTGTGTGTGTGTGTGCAGGATTGAGAGGACGGTATGGAGGTGACTGTGTGTGTGCAGGATGGAGATGACTGTGTGTGTGTGCAGGATTGAGAGGACGGTATGGAGGTGACTGTGTGTGTGCAGGATGGAGATGACTGTGTGAGTGCAGGATGGAGATGACAGGATGGAGATGACTGTGTGTGTGCAGGATGGAGATGACAGGATGGAGATGACTGTGTGTGTGCAGGATGGAGATGACAGGATGGAGGTGACTGTGTATGTGCAGGATGGAGGTGACAGGATGGAGGTGACTGTATGTGTCCAGGATGGAGATGACTATGTATGTGTGTGTGTGTGTGCAGGATTGAGAGGATGGGTTGGAGGTGACTGTGTATGCAGGATGGAGGTGACTGTGTGTGTGCAGGATAGAAATGACAGGATGGAGGTAACAGGTTGGAGGTAACTGTGTGTGCAAGATGGAGATAACAGGATGGGGATGACAGGATGAAGGTGGCTGTGTGTGTGCAGGATGGAGATGACAGGATGGGGATGACAGGATGTGTGTGTGGGATGGAGATGACAGGATGGAATTGCGTATGTGTGTGTGCATGTGTGTGTAGGATGTAGTTTATTGACAGCCATCCCCAAGAGATAGAGACCCTAAATGGCTGCTGCTGCTCATGCCCCCCCCTCTCAAAAAAAAAGAGAGAGCCCAGCCATCATGATCTTCCCCAGACATGGAGATACTTCTGAACATACCTCTGGTTGGGTCCACTCCAGCCTCACAGGCGTTGCAGTTCAAGGCTCAAGGCGGGCTGGCATATTCATCTTTATCCCTCTGAGGCTGGCCACGCTCCCTCTCCTAGTCTCACCCAATCACTGAGAGGTAAGCTCCAGCTGACCTCCTCTCATTGGTGAGTGAGAGTCCTGAATACTGGTCCCGCCTGAGCTGCTCAGCTGTTGGGGGAGGAAGTAGGGCCCGGGGAGGGGTCCAATCTATGTCCCCAGCAGTGTGCGCCGCATCATCTGATGTTTGTTCTACGTGAAATCAGCCCGGTAGCTGTCCGTGACAAAGGGTGATTTTTGGGACTCAGCCCAGGACAAGGAGACTTTGTGACAGCTGCTAAGAATTCATTAGTGTCCCAGCAATTTGGGACTGTTGGCAACTATGTTTTATATGTTGTGCAATGTTGTTGTTCCTCCCAAAAGTAGAGGTTCTGCTTTAAGAACTCCTCACCCCCCTTACATGCCACATTTGGGGGGGTACCTAGTTTTGACTGGTACCCAGTTCCAACTTCCGCTCGGGTCGCCTAGGCGACTCGAGTGGAAGTTCTCTTCTCCCCCTCCCTCCCTGCAATCTTCTGGGACACGTCACAGTTCCCAGAAGATTGCCCGGCCATTGAGGAAGCGCAGCGCGACTCGCGAATGTGCAGTGCGCACCCGGCTGTGAAGCCACAAGCTGTCACAGCCAGGTGCCCACACTTGTGATGCCCGCACTGGGAAGCAGCGATGGAGAAAACTAAGGGCTTAGGCGCCGAAACGCTGGATCGTGGGACAGGTGAGTATGTGTAGCTGCTAACTTTTAATAAACACAAAACCGTCTTGAACTCCGCTTTAACCAACGAGGATGTTTTTCTTGTAGTGCCATTATGTTGCTGTAACCATTTAAAAAGTGTTAGCTGGCATTCATCTTCAATTTGTTAGTGTATCTAAATCTGCTAGTCCATCTAATACTACACTTTCCCCAGATTGACAATGCTGCTGTCCAAAGGTGTTTCTGTCACTCCTCCATTCACAGTCTTACTGGCTGGATTACTAGGTGAAAATAAAGCAAAAAAAAAAACAATTTCTGGGTTTATAACTGTTTTATAAAGCAGCGAGCTCCAAATCAGAGGCCATAGTGCCACCACTGCCTGTGCTACGAAAATGCATCCTGCAGCCCGACTGACTGTAAGTATCTTTGCTTCAGTGATCCTAACTCAAGGGCTCAATCACATGTCATAGCTCCCAACTGTCCCTGATTTCGAGGAAATGTCCCTGATTTGGAGCAATGTCCCTCTGTCCCCCTTTCCCCCTCATTTGTCCCTCATTTTGGTCTGATCCATATAGCTCTATATAAAAGGCATTTTTTATCTTTCAAAAAGTGTTTCCCAGTGCTAAACCTTTCATCCAAATTCTAAATGGTTGCATTTGTACATTTTAAAAGCCAATATAAAGGAATAGTAGTGGTAACAAAAAGCCCTTGTGGATTAAATTAACCTTTTTTTGGGTTAATTCTCCTTTAAGGGGATGTGGCAGGGGGCGTGTCCCATGCCTGATACATTGGCTAGTAGGTGTCTCTCATTCACATCTCAAAATGTTGGGAGGTATGGTGTTGATTATGAGGAACTAAGCAATGCTCATTAAAGTGCTTATAGCTTTCACAACATATTTTTGACATGTGTTAAAACGGCCATGCCACTGTGGAAATCTAGGCGAAAGTGACACAGGGTTCACTCATATGCAGAGTGCTGGACTCTAGAATGTCTGTTCTGAGTAAAGAAATGTGTTTTTTTTTTATATTTCTCCAAGCTTAGTAACTCTCAGATCAGGATCTGGAGCCTGGAGATTTCAAGGTGCCTTAGGTGGGAAGGAGTCTCCAACCAGGTGTCCAGGTTTTGGCAAAGACCAGCAGGTTGTGTTTCCAGGTGCACACGGTCCTTATAATTAAGACTTTGGCCTAGCTCAGGGCTCTCATATTAAAGACAGGAGGTCTCTGTCAGGGGTCAGAAGTTCCCCACCCAGGAGACAAGGGGTCTCAGCCAGGAGGTCAGGTGTTCCCCAGCTGGAAGCAAGGAGACAGAAGGTCTCAATTAAGGTGGGCTTCTATTAAGGGGCCAGGGGTGGACCTTGCAGCAGGATGCTGTGATTAAAGGCTAAGCGAGCCTAGAGAACCAGGAGAGCTGGGCAATGCAGTTGGAGGGGCTGGTAAGAAGGGTAGCAGGGCTGTGGACAAGGAAGCCAGGTGGCTTGACATTTTCAGTTTACTGTTTATGTTGATGGTGGAAACCCCTGCATGGGCAACTGTTTTCTGTTCTGTTCTGTTTAATAAAAGTGGGCTGCCACATCAAAAAACGTTGTTTAAATTGGCCAAACTCATTGGAAAATGCATCTGCCACATGATCATAATCACCCTAACACTATAATGCTTAAAGTAGAAGTAATGTAGAGGAAAATATTTGCTTTGTTAAGTTGAATTGTGATATCAGACATTTTTGTGAATTCTCAGCAAGATGGATTCATAAACTTTTTGACATTTGGCTTGGTCCAGCTCAAGATGATTATTTGGATGGCTCTTCAGACAGCAATAGACAGACAGTGAGGAGGTCTTGTATTGCCTCCACAATGTCTGTTTAAATCCCCTATTTACTAATGATGTACGTGCTTGCATGGTGGCCCCATTCACTTAAATGTGTTTCACTCGGTGGGTGGCACCACCCACCGAGTGTGACAAGGGGTATAATTGCTGGCAAAGCAAAGCATTGTGGCCGCAATGTGGTTGGGGGGGCATAGAAACCCTCAGTCGAGCTGCATTTTTAATCCCCGACCCCCCCCCCCCCCAAACCACAAGTGCATCTGCTGTGGGGCACTTGTTCCTCATTAGCTGTATCCATGTCCAGGCTGTGGTGTTCAGTGTGGAGCAATAGGGAGGCAAGTGGGGGGCGGAAAGGGAAACTGAGTACAAACTGGAGCAGGGGATCAACAGATATCAAACAGGGTGTACGGTGTGGGAGCGATACAGTAGGAAGGTAGGCAAAGACCAGAGTAGGGACTAAGCAGGAAACTGAGCGGGGGAGAACTGGCTGAGTGGGAGATCAGATCAGCAGAGCAGAGGATCAGCGGAATAGAGGATCTGCAGGATATCAGCAGAGTGGAGGATCAAAAGGAGAGGAGCAGGGACGTTCAGTCAGGGGAGACAGGTGAGGCCGAGTTATGACCATAAAAACAAAACAAAACAAAAAAAAAACGATCGGGCAGAGACCCCCAATTTTGGGTGCAGGTAGCTGAAGTCCTACCCCACCACTGGTCATTTGGGGCTCCTATCATCTATGGTTCTGGAGCTACCGGGCTCCTTGCACAGCCTGTCGGAAGCTACATACAGAGCAGCCAGTTTAAATACAAGCTGGCACACTCTGTTTGCAGCAGACAAAGAGGATAAGCACACAGTGCCTCTCCTCACTTCTTGTCAGAGGCGCTGAGCTCAATGGATAGTTCAGAGCCTTGGACCAATGGTAAAGTACCATTGGCCCAAGCTGTCTAATAGAATTGCTGCAGTGGAGGCTCTCCTCTCACTGCAGGGTCATAGAAGGGGGTATGTGTCTAAAAGACACATACTCACTTCCAGTCGAGCCCTCTTAACTAGAAGGAAAAAACATGGGTTTATGGGTATAAGATTTACCTATAATCTCATGTTTTTCTCACACAGTTAAGAGGGAGGATCTGCTGCTGTTGAAAAGGCACTGTTTAATCAAGCTAAATCATATATTATTATGCTATATGTTATAAGATAATTTATTATATATCTATTTACTGTGAAAATTACTGGTTTGAAGTTCTAACTTCAAACTTCAGTAATTTGTCCATTAAGCCACCTGCTTGAGTACAGTTTTTGAAAATATAGTAAATTACCTTAAAAATAATAAAAATTGGTGAACTCTGTTTTAATGCCTCAGGTCACGGCCTTACCCTCTTATACCAAAGACACGCTAGATTTACTTAAACAAATTGAGGGACTGTCGGACCCTCCCGACTCCCTGCTCGTGACATTGGATGTGGAGGCTTTATACTCTAGCATCCTTCACGAGCAGGGAGTCGAGACGGTCCGCACTTTCCTCTATGAGGAGGACCACCACCATTGGAACTATAATGATTTCATCTTGAAGTTACTAAACTTCATTCTGACCCATAATTGGTTCGAATTCATGGACTCCCAAAACCTCCAGGTGCAGAGCGTGGCCATGGGCACCTGTTGTGCCCCTGGCTACACCAATCTGTACCTGGGGGGTAGGGAGCGCCATCTGTTCTCCCATGAGCCCCTAACTAAATTTACCGACCATATCCTGTGTTGGAAATGATACAGTGATGACTTTTTCATCATTTGGACGGACATTCACAGATCTTTAAAACAATTCATTCAAACTTTGAATACTAATCAATTTAGTTTAAAGTTCACTTATAATTGTGATATCAAAACTACTAACTTCTTAGATCTTGTCATCTACAAGGACACAACCAATACCCTAGCGACAAATTTATTTCGAAAAACGACAGCTGCAAGCACATTACTGCACGCCGCCAGTGCACATCCCCCGGCACTTATTCGGAGTATACCATACGCGCAATACATTCGACTCCGTCGAAATTGCACACATACATCAGATTTTCAACATCAAGCGAACCTTTTAAAATTGCGCTTATTAGCACGAGGATATAGCCGATTCCTTTTGCACCAGGCTTACAACAAAGCTAAGCGGAGAACACGCAATGATTTATTATACAAAATCAGAGCCCAGTCCAAAGAACCTACTGTCAAACTAATTACTAAATTTTCATCCCACCATGATGACATTAGAAAAATCTTGAGTACACACTGGCATCTTTTACAGGAAGACCCAATTTTAAGAAAATACATTAATACGTATCCAGAAATTGTGTTTAGATGCACCAACTCACTCAGAGATAGACTCGTGTCCAGCCGTTACATGGCCCATAATTCATCCACATCCAAATTACCACTAGGGACATCGCCCTGTGGTAATTGTGCTTTCTGCCCTTGGATATTGCCTGAATGCCAAGTCTCACTCCCCAACGGTAAGGTTCACTACCCCAGATTCTTGGCTACATGCAGTACACAGGGCATGATATACCTTATGATCTGTGTCTGCGGAGCCTTCTATGTAGGGAAGACGGCCAGACAGTTGAGACAGAGAATTAATGATCACATGTACTATTCATGAAACGGCAAAATGCTCACTCCCATTAGTCGACACCTTGATTTGTATCATCGGTTTGATACCTCCTCTGTCTCTTTTACTGTTCTGGCCGTCATCCCCAAGAACCCCAGAGGGGGTGAGTGGGATAAATTCATACTACAAAAGGAGACTCTATGGATTGAGCGCCTGAACGCCACCAGAGTGCCAGGACTCAATGAGACGCAATCCTATAGACCCTTTGTTTGAATGTTTCACATTTAATATTCCAAGGATTCTAATTAAAATAAATTGAAAACAATATATGCCCAGTTTAAAGATAATCATTAGACAAAGAAACTTTTTCATTCTTTAATATTTAAAGATGATTGTCATAATTCACAAACTTACTATCACTGTAATGTAGTCATAAATATGGATACCAATATTTCTGTCAAATATTATGTAACTCTTTTAAAGTATACTTATATTGCAACTCTTTATACTATGTATTTTTGTAAATTGTCTTATCATATTTTTTCCTTCCCTATTCATGATCCCATGGTATATTCCCCTGGTTGTGGTCGCCTGGCTGGTTTTATAGATTTTGGCCGGTAAACTCGACTATATAGCGCCGCACATCTGGTCCTCTCCTTCGAGCGGATGTGCGGCGATTGACGCTCCCCGCCCAGCCTCTGCTGCTGTGGCATTGGTCGAGCGTCGCCACACTAGTGCCTCCGTTCGGCACGTGCGCGGTAGTGGTGGGTTTCCCCTCGTCCCCGCCTTGCTGCGCTCGCCGGTAGTCGGCCCGAGAAGCGCCGAGCCCATTTGGGCTGTCCGCGCTTCCGCTGGGGGTTGCTATTTAAGGACACACAGCTGCCCCATTTGATCAGCGGATGCTGTTCCATTAAGGGGAACTACACCATATCCTCCAGTTTTCCCAAACAAATCTTAGGTAAGCCACCATTATAGCCCATTATATACACCTGTACCTCTCTATATGCTAAAACCAATGCAGGCATGCTAATTTGAAGAAATACTACATTATATCCTCATATTTTTTTTATATTAGAAACACTGGCTTCTATGAACTATTGCTACCAAACAGGCTTTCTACTGGCACCTATCTTCACATTGGGAACTGAGGCCATATTGGGGCTCCCGCAACGCTCTGCATATATTATTAGTTTTTTAATACAACCCAGCGATTACTCATCCTATTAATTGCAACACTATACCTGTATCCTTCCTATTATGCCTGACCATATGGGGTAAGCTGTGTATGGATACAAATATTTCTATGTATATCTATATTTTCTTTCTTTCTGGCTATTATTGATTTCTTTTTAACTGCCTGCATTCATTAATAGACTCGTTATGCCTCCTCCTAAAATACTATCTATTTGCTTTAATAAGTGAAGCTTTACACCCTGCTCCTTAGTATTTGATTAATGGTTACCCCTAACACTCTTATAGGGGATTTGGAGGTACCGCTAATCTATCTTAACATACAGCAGGCTATTTTAATTGACATCTTTACACATGTATGTATGCACTATATATACTTGATAATAGCTTCCCCAGTTACTAGGCTGCACCGTCGCCCCCCGGGTGACCACTCTCCTTTATGGGGGTTCTCCCATGTGATCATTATAGTTGGTCGGAATATATTTTATTTCCTATTAAATGTATGGTATCATATTCTAAAATATGATTTTGTCTACATTGTATATGTACTTATTGTTATATATTTTACATGTATTCAGCAGAACTATTCTTAGCTCCTGAAGAAGCGTTACTCAGACGCGTAACATGTCCAGTGAATAAGAAAAAACATACCTGGATCAGCAATCTAACCCTCAACTCTCCTTCCTACATTCATAAAAATGCAACTTTAATTTGGGAAGTTTTCTATTTCTCATTGTTTGAATGTTGGATTACATGTACGATAAGTAGGGTTTAAATTGCATGCGGGGTAGGATATATTAAATATACAATACTCTCATATGGACAATGTAATAGTCATAGTATTTATCTTCAATTTTGTAATTTAAACTTAATAAAATAAAATAATAATAAAATTATTTTTATCCTTTTATAGTCTAACTACTCGTGTGCCTCCAAAGTCCAACTTATTAGCTCCTATACTCCATTTATATATTATAGGGACGTTGGCACACCATTTTAGCAGTACCTACAGTGTCACCATCTGGGACTCTTTGAAATATATAATAATTATTTGTATATTACTCACCTTTGGTAATGAATCACTTGCCACCCAGGCCAATTCTCCCCTACATGTAAAAATCATAATTTTTTTGCTAGAAAATCACTCAGAACCCCCAAACATTATATATTGTTTTAGCAGACACCCTAGGGAATAAAATGGTGGTCCTTTCAACTTTTTACGTTACACGGTATTTGTGCAGCAATTTTTCAAATGTGTTTTTTTTTTTTAAACTGTTTATTGAATAATAAAAAAATAATAATAAAAAGAAACACTAAAGTTAGCCCGATTTTTTTAATTTTTTTTTTGTATACTATGAAAGATGATGTTACGCCAAGTAAATAGATACCCAACATGTCACGCTTTAAAATTGCGCACACTCGTGGAATAGCGCTAAAATTCAGTACTTAAAAATCTCAGGCAATGCTTTAAAATTTTTTACAGGTTACATGTATAGAGTTACAGAGGAGGTCTAGTGCTAGAATTATTGCTCTCACTCTAAAGTTTGCAGCATTTGTAACCTGTGTGTATCTGGCTCTGATACTAGCCAGTGCCTCACCAGTCACTGATCTCACCACACGTCCCTGGCACAGCAAGCACAGAACACAGCACTGCTGTGCAGTGACAAGAATAAAGTGTCAGTTTTATACACATAAAGTTTGGTCAAAAAAATAAAGGGAGCGGTGTGATGTAATGATATGCATATTACACTGCCCCCTGCCACATGGCTCCGCAGCTCAAAATGCTGGTGCCCTGCACTCCAGTTTAGATAGATTATTATGGTATAACATATAGCATAATAATATATGATTTAGCTTGATTAAACAGTACCTTTTCAGCAGCAGATTCTCATTCTCCCTCTTAACTGTGTGATAAAAACATGGGATTTGGGGTAAATCTTATATCCATAAACCCATGTTTTTTCCTTCTAATTAAGAGGGCTGGTGTCAAGAAGGGCAGGCCAGCAACCAAGATGGCAGAAGAACACCTGTGCGCAGGCCTCCCACAAGAAGAGTCGTTTGGCGCTTGCCCAGACGTGCGATAGACGGTGCGCAAACTCACACGGGAGCACGCGCGCATTGTGACAACTCTTGGCACCAGATGTGCTATTTAAAAAGACTGATGCCCAGGCCTCTTGCTGTCCGGTCTACAGCGTTTCCTGGAAACCCTTGCTACCTGCTTGTTCCTGTATACCCGTTCCTGTTTGACTTGGCTTGTTCCTGACTATCCCTGCCTTCTGCCTGCCTTTGATCCTGGCTTGTCCGGACTACGCTTCTGCCTCTTCCCCGGTCTGCCTGCTGCCTGCCTGCTACCGACTAGGCCTGTCTTCACCTTCTACTGCTCCGATCTACAGTACACCTCCCTCTCTAACTGCAGTTGTTCCTGTCTTCAGCCAGTCTGCAGCTCCAGCCATCCTCTGCACTACCAGTATCTTCACAGAGTCTTCGGAAGCACAGCTCAGCTCCAACACCAGGGTTCCTGTCAGGCACTTGTGCCACTCTATACTCCCGAGCCTCCTGTCTGTCCTATCAGGGGTTCTCGAGTCAGAGTTGTAAGAGAGGCCTCTCCCTGCATATCGGGCTCCACCATCAGGTACCTGATAGTACCAGACAGCCATGTCTGAGCCCCCGCAGGAACCCTCCCCTTTGGATGAACTTTGCCAGCATCTTACTAGACTGATCCAGGCTGTCAAGGACTTGCAAGGAGGCTATACCCGACTGGAAGGACGTATCCAGGACTTATATTCTCCTGCCTTCATCTCGACTGGGACTTCTACTATGCCCCTAGTAATAATGTTGTCTCTCGAACCCAAGGTCCCTACACCTGAGAGATTCTCTGGGGAGCGAAGTAAATTCAGGGCCTTTCATAATGCCTGCAAACTCTTCTTCGCCCTGCAACCATGGGCTTTCTCTCTGGAGACCACCAAGGTGGGCTTCGTTATCTCCCTCCTACTAGGTGAGCCACAGTCCTGGGCTCACCGTCTCCTGGAACAAGAGGACATTTCCCTCAACAACTTGAGCAACTTCTTCCACGCTATGTTCCAACTATATGGGGATCCTTTTCAGACTGCCACCGCAGAAGCGGCCCTGTATGCTCACCAGCAAGGCCGTAGGGCGTCTGAGGACTACATATCTGGGCATTGGCAGACCGATACAAACTGGAACGATGCTGCTCTGCGTTTCCAATCTCGTATGGGCCTTTCTGAATCGATAAAAGACGAGCTGGCTCGGGTGGGCGTCCCTGAGACTTTGGATGCCCTCATCAACCTGTCCATTCAAATTGACAGACGTTTGAGAGAACGTAGGTCTGAACGGGCCTCCTCGGCTCCAGTGCCTACCACCACCGCCTACTTCGCCCCTCGCTCACGCCTGAGGAGCGCCAACATCAGTGGGTCAACAATCTGTGCCTCTTTTGCAGAGAATCTGGACATTACCTAAGGACTTGCTCCGCAAAGCTCCGTAGATGTTTCTCCATATCTTCCGTTCATGCACCTGTCCTGCCAAACAACTCTTACCACCTGGCTTTTTTCATCCATTTGCAGCTCCCAGGAGGGAGTACCCAGGTCAGCGCTATTCTGCAGCTGCTTTATGGACTTATCATTTCCTGCCAGGTATCAAGTTCCCCTGCGATCCAGGGCAAAGGGACTTTCTGAGCAACTGGCCAATGGGTCGGCCATTAAATCTGGACCAGTCACACAGCAAACTGTGGCTTTAACCACCACCATTGCCAGTAATCACCAGGAGCTACTGTGTCTGGATGTCATCGATTCCCATCATTTTGGGCATGCCCTGGTTACAGGCACATAACCCACAAATCGATTGGGTCACGGGAAAGATCAGTTTCTATTCCCCTTACTGCCAACAACACTGTTTATAGGAAGCTACGTGTGCTCTGCTCTCTGTTCTCTCTGTTCTCTGCTTTGCCTGGACTCTGATGTCGAAACCTGTCAATCTGTTCTGAAGGTATACCATCGTTTCTTGGATGTCTTCAATAAAAAAGGTGCAGAGAATCTCCGCTCACATAGGTCTTATGACTGATTTGATTGAGCTCCTCCCTGGGGCCGAAATTCCTTTTGGAAGAATTTTCCCTTTAACAGAACTTGAACTTGAGACTTTAAAAGTTTATATTGATGACAACCTAAAAAAGGGGTTTATCCTTCCTTCTACTTTCCCTGCGTAGACTATCGGGAACTAAATAAAGTCACAATTAAGAACCGGCACCCTCTTCTTTTGGTTCCTGAACTATTTCAGAGACTTGGGACTGCAGTTATCTTTACAAAATTGGATCTCCGCAGAGCTTATAACTTGGTGCGCATCCGAAGCAGTGATGAATGGAAGACTGCTTTTCACACCCGCTTCGGGCACTTTGAATATCTAGTGATGCCCTTTGGGCTTTGTAATGCTCCTGCCACATTCCAGCATTTTATTAATGATATTTTTAGAGACTACCTTGACCGGTTTGTCATATTATACCTGTACGATATCCTGATCTTTTCCCCATCTCTGGACAAGCATCATGAACATGTTAAAAATGTGTTAAACCGGCTTTGACAGCACAGCCTTTATGCGAAACCTGAAAAGTGAGACTTTGAACCCCAAAGTATCCAGTTCTTGGGGTTAATTATTTCAGTGGAAGGTATTAAGATGGATCCTCAGAAGGTCGCTACCATTCTTGACTGGTCAGTCCCTGTGGACAAGAAGGCTATCCAACACTTCGTGGGGTTCGCAAATTTCTATAGGAAATTCATCAGAGGATTTTCAGCCATCATTGCCCCCATTACAAAACTAACTAAACAGGCTGTTCAGTTTCATTGCTCCTCTGAAGCTGAAACCGCCTTTGAAACCGTCAAGAACTTATTCACTTCTGCATCCATTCTAAAACATCCTGACCCAGCCTTGCCATACATTTTGGAGGTGGATGCATCTGAAACAGCAGTAGGAGCAGTTCTTTCCCAGAGACAGGGACCCAAGGCTCTTTTGTACCCGATTGCCTTCTTCTCCCGCAAATTATCCAAAGTGGAGAGAAACTATGATGTGGGAGATCGAGAACTGCTGGGAATCAAGGCAGCACTTGAAGAGTGGCGGTACCTCTTAGAAGGTGCAACACATCCGATTCTAGTCTATACGGACAATAAGAACTTGGAATATCTGAAAGTTGCCAAAAGGTTGAAACCACGTCAGGCTAGGTGGGCACTCTGTTTCACCAAATTTTTGTTCCATATAACGTACAGGCCAGGGTCGAAAAATACAAAGCCCGATGCGCTCTCTGGCATGTTCAGCGACTCAGAAGTTCCCACACCTCCAGATACCATCCTGTCTTCAGGGAACTTTCTTTTGCTTCAGGGAGACTTGTTGTCCCAAATCAGGCAAGCTTCCATGAGGGCTCCTTCCCCATTGGGCACAGACCTGCAACCAAGAGACGGTTTACTGTGGTACAAGGATAACATTTTTGTACTGGAAGACTTACGAGTTGCTGTCCTTAGTTCTTGCCATGACCACCAGCTGGTCGGCCACTTCGGTGTGTACAAGACTTCTGAACTCTTACAGCGCACATTTTGGTGGCTGCAGTTACTGAAGGACTGTAGGAAATACGTGGAGTCATGTACTACCTGTATCCAGAATAAAGGTAGCAATTCCAAGGCATGGGGCTTGTTGAAGCCACTTCCTTTCCCTGAGAGACCATGGAGGATAATCTCCATGGATTTTATTGTGAAACTCCCTTCTTCAGAATGCTACACTACTATCTTCGTGGTAGTGGATAGACTATCGAAGATGGCACACTTGAAGGGTATACCCTCTGCCCCTGAAACTGCTAAAATCTTTATTAAGGAAATTGTGAGGCTCCATGGCATTCCTGCAAATATTGTATCCGACCAGGGGGTACAGTTTACTTCCAAATTCTGGAGAGCACTATGTGAGTCCCTAAAGATTGATCTATCCTTTTCGTCTGCCTACCATCCACAGACGAATGGCCAGACGGAAAGGACAAACCAGACGCTTGAGCAATACTTACGTTGTTTTTCGTCTTTTTCTCAAGATGATTGGGTGTCGCTACTACCTCTAGCCGAATTCGCATACAACAACCCTGTCCATTCCGTCACGAAGTAGTCTCCGTTTTTCGCGAATTACAGCTTTCACCCATTGTTCCTTTCCAACAGTATTCCAGAAAGTACAATACCTGCTGTCCAGGAAACATTGAACTTTTTTGATAAAAACAATAAGTTATTACAGGAAACAATGACAAGAACGCAGGATTAAAACAAGGAAGTGCTCAATAAGAAGAGAAGAGGGGAGCTTAATCTAGAGCCTTGAGATCAGGTTTGGCTATCTACTTTAAATTTGAAGCTCGCTTGCCCTTCAAAGAAACTTGGCCCTAAATTTCTGGGTCCCTTCCCGATTAAAAGGAGGATTAACAATGTGGCCTATGAATTAGAATTACCAGAGTCATTTCGGATGCATCCTGTCTTCCACGTCTCCCTACTTAAACCCACAGTTCCTGATCCCTTCACTGGCCAAAACACTGGCCCCCCTGAACCAATACTAGTCAACGGCGAAGTGGAGTTTGAAGCTGAATCTATCGTGGACTGTAGGAAGAGGCGTAATCAGATCCAGCACTTGATCAAGTGGAAGGGGTATGCCCCGGAAGAAAACTTGTGGGAACCAGAACACAATATCCATGCCGAAAGACTGATCCAGTCCTTAAGGTTTCCCACCCAGTTAAGATGGCCCAGTTGGGCATCCGCAAGCTGCCCATTGGGAGGGGACAATGTCAAGAAGGGCTAGCCAGCAACCAAGATGGCAGAAGAACACCTGTGCGCAGGCCTCCCGCAAGAAGAGTCGTTTGGCGCACGCCCAGACTTGCAATAGACGGTGCGCGAGCTCACACGGGAGCACGCGCGCATTGTGACAACTCTTGGCGCCAGATGTGCTATTTAAAGGAGACTGATGCCCAGGCCTCTTGCTGTCCAGTCTACAGCGTTTCATGGAAACCCTTGCTACCTGCTTGTTCCTGTATACCCGTTCCTGTTTGACTCAGCTTGTTCCTGACTATCCCTGCCTTCTGCCTGCCTTTGATCCTGGCTTGTCCTGACTACGCTTCTGCCTCTTCCCCGGTCTGCCTGCTGCCTGCCTGCTACCGACCCGGCCTGTCTTCATCTGCTATTGCTCCGATCTACAGTACACCTCCCTCTCTGACTGCTGTGTCCGGCTTCCGGTTGTTCCTGTCTTCAGCCAGTCTGCAGCTCCAGCCATCTTCTACACTACCAGTATCTTCACAGAGTCTTCAGAAGCACAACTCAGCTCCAACGCCAGGGTTTCTGTCAGACACTTCAGCCAGTCTGCAGCTCCAGCCATCTTCTGCACTACCAGTATCTTTGCAGAGTCTTCAGAAGCACAGCTCAGCTCCAACACCAGGGTTCCTGTCAGGCATCAGGCACTTGTGCAACTCTGTACTCCCGAGCCTCCTGTCTGTCCTATCAGGGGTTCTCGAGTCAGAGGTGTAAGAGAAGCCTATCCCTGCATTTTGGGCTCCACCATCAGGTACGTGACAGCTGGGCTGGAAGGGAGTATGTGTATTTTAGACACATGCCCCCTTCTATGACACTGCAGTGAGAGGACAGCCTCCACTGAAGCATTTTCATTGGACAACTGGAGCCAATGGTACTTACCAATGGTCCAAGGCTCCAAGCTGTCCATTGAGCTCAGTGCCCCTGACAAGAAGTAAGAGGCACTGTGAGCTAATCCTCTCAGTCTGCTGCAAACAGAGTGTGCCAGCTTGTATGTAAACTGGCTGCTCTGTGTGTAGCTTCTGACAGGCTGCAGTGAAACACTGCATTCTAGTCTGAACATGACACACAGAAACTATTGTAGAAAACAGAAGTACGTTAAAAAAAGACAGATTTTGGTTAGAGGAGGGGGCTGGCAAGGAAAAAAAGTTCCTTTAAAAAAGTGGGATCCTTCTGGTAGACACTGTTATTGGCCTAGGTTCACTCTATGAACTGCATGTGAATCGCACAGGAGTCGCACCACATTCTGATGCAATTCAGATGCCATTTAGTGCGTTGCAATATGCGCCCATTCATTTAGAATGGGCTCAAATCACACTGTATCGCGCCAAAGAAGTGCAAGCACTTTTTTGGAGCCACAGCACAACTGCGTTGTATGGTCGTTTTGTACCATGTGATCTGGTGCGGGCAAACTGCACTGTGATTGTGATGCGTTTGCAGTGTTGGTAACTTTGTATCGACACCTGCAGCGGATTAAAATGCACTGCAGGAAATGTGCATATATGTGAACATTGGATAATGGCGATCTCCACTTGCTTCTGGGCCCATGTCGAGCAGATGACATGCTGCCTTCACAGAGGTTCTGCAGCTCGGCACAAGCGCCATTCAGAGAATGCTTTGCATTTTGTTAATGAACGCAAAGCATTATCTACATGGATGATGTGGATAGCATGATCTCATACCCCGCCTCTCCACATTGTCCAATAAGAAAACGCTTTGCATTCATTATGACAATGCAAAGCATTTTCTGAACGGCACCTATGGCGAGTGACAGAACCTCCTGTGTGCACAATGCAGCAGGGCAGCTTCCCAACACAGTTCCTGGAATAAAGTGGAGATCACTGAAGCTGTCTACTACAGTGATTTCCAGATTCTAGAGGGATCCTACAGGTATGGTATATACTGTACATATTTATATTGGCCCAAGCTGGTCCAATGTAACTATGGAAAATATGCCATACATAGACTTAAAATATAGAGCCCCTGAGTTTAAATAAAATCATATAAAGGTATTTTTTCTATAACTATAAAAAAACATTGTAAATATATAAACAACAGATGGAGAGGATGGAGAGAAAATGTTCCTTAATCATATTACACTGTGCTGTACAGGCAGTACTAGGGTACATGGTGTCATTTATTTTGTACAGAGTCTGTTGTGAGTTAATTAGAAGTGTTAAGTTATGTGTGACACCCTACAACCAGACCTCATGGGCTCAGCAGTACTTCCCAGCCCTCCACCCAATAGTTCCTGACTATATCTGACTTCATCCTTCTGGATTTTGAGTAGAGCTGAAACGAATCTGTTCTGTCTCTGATTTGTTTAGTACTGTATATTGATACAATTTGTTTTAATGACTGCCATCTTGTGGCCTTTTTTCAAACTTCAGTCATAAACATTTGTTTATCCTCAATAACAGCATACCAAAAGAACAGAGGTCTCATCATACTGGTAGAATGAATATGTACATTTAGCCAAAGCATCAAACACAAGCTGTCCTAATTAATAAATTACTACAGAACTGTAATAGTTTTTTCACAGGCAAAAACACATTGTAAAGGCTGCTAAATGCAGACTGCGCTTTTTAATTCAGAATAAATTGTACAGTAAGTTGTAATTTGTTATGCCTTAGTGAAATTCACAACATGGAGCTCTTGACTAATGAACAATGAGATTAAATGTTGATATTTCATTTTTTTTCTCTCTTCTTCTTAAGGTGAACTTGTCACTTTACCCATTTAGAGCGAAATAACACATTCTCTTGATAACCTTCCACACAAATGAATAAAATTACCTTTTTCTCTAAGTGTCTTCCAGGACAGCCATGAGAAATAGGGCTCCTCCTACCAGGACAGGAAACACGATTAACCCCCACCAGATAAAAGGGCAGCCCTCCAGGCCCCATGTCAGTATTAGTGTTTCCTTCGGACGGGGGGTAACATGTTTCTTGGAACTGGTTCCCGTAGGTCTCATGAGCGTGGCTCCTGTGGCATTTTGGGGTGGTATTCCTACCTTCTTCTTAGGTCCCCGAGCGGCACATCCACCAGGGGAGTAGGCTTGTGGCTGCTGTCCCTGCTTCTCAGTGCATCGGGAATGCCAGCACCGAGGTGTACGTCGGAGCTCCGGTCTGCGAGCCACATGGTGGCAGTCGGCTTGTCTCTCCCTGTTAAACAGCATGGCTGGAGTGTGCAGGGGAAGAGAGGAAGCCGCATGCGCATAGAGGGGCAAGACTTTTGCGTTCCAAGCTGGCCCACAGGAAGTACCCGGTGGGGTCACTTCCAGGGAGTGTGACGTCATCGGTGGACGCCGAAGACACTAGTTCCTGTCTCTAAAACAACACGAACAGGGACGCTGGGAGGCTGGTGTTTAAAAAAGTCAAACCTGGCAGGGGCTGCGGACCACTACAGGGACGGGATGGACTCCTCTGCGATACCTGCACAGGCAGAGGAAGCAGGCCCTAACACCAGCACCTCACAGGTAAGCCTGAAGTGTATTTTACTTACTTGCACAAATCTGTGAGTTTTCTCCCCCTTGTAACCAGTATGAACTAGGTGAAGGGAGCACATTTTTCCTTTCCTCCTGCACAGGGTGTTATGGAGTGAGTGTCTGGGGCATTAATTTCATTAGGGTCATTTGTTCTCTTGCAGGCCAAGACTCAGGACAAGGCCCAAGCGCAGCCGCCAAAAAGAAAATGGGCAGTTTGCGGAAACAATTTGAGCTCCTCATGGAGCAAAGTAGTTTACCGCACCTGTATAGACAGCCTAGTTAAGGATGACCCGGTAGTCTCCTGTCAGAAAATGCTGACTTCTGTTAGAGATGAGCTTGCATCTATGTTTAGCTCGTTTAAAACTCTAATTGACAAGATTCAAGTCCCCTCAGAGGGTCCATCTCCTGTTAGGACTTCAGCCGGTCCTAGCACTCCACAGCAGAGTGCAGAGAGTGAAGACTCAGAGGCTGAAGCCAGATCTACCCATTCTTCTCTGGAAGAATCAGGGTCAGATACAGGGTCCAGGGATAGAGAATCTGCAAGGGGCTTGAGGTATAAGTTATCATTGGGAGATGTAGATGACTTATTAAAGGCTATCTATACAACACCTGATATAGAAGAGAAGGTACAATTGTCTAAACATGACCTTATGTACAAAGGTTTGCATAAGAAACAAGCTAGAGTTTTTCCCCTTCTTGATACTATCAAGCTGAAGTGAGAAAACCTTTCTTTTCCGGTAACCTAAAAAGAAGGTTTCCATTTGAATAAGACACAGCGCATCCATGGAAAAAAAATCCTAAGTTAGACGCAAAAAAACTCAGACCTAGCGCTTGAAAAAATGAGCACACTTAGGGATCCGATGGATAAAAGAGGAGATATCCTTCTTCACAGAGCCTGGGACTCAGCCATTGGGTATCTTAAACCAGCTCTGGCCTCCACTTGTGTAGCCAAAAATTTAGAAGTATGGTTGACACAAATGCAAACACACTTGTTGGCAGGTACCTGTAGAGAACAGATTGTGAAATATTTCCCTCTCTCTTTCTCTCTCTCTTTCGTGCAGTGGGTTTTTTGGCTGATTCTTCTGCAGAGTCAGTAAGAATGACAGCTAGGACCTCGGCCTTAGTGAATTTGGCCAGAAGAAGCCTATGGCTTAAAACCTGGTCAGGTAATACTGCCTCAAAGTTGTGTCTATGTGGTCTTCCCTTAACAGGCGATCATCTTTTTGGCCCAGGTCTGCAAGAGGCACTGGAATGCATGGCCGATAGAAAAAAGGCCTTTCCAGAGAATAAGAAAAGCTAGAAAGTTTTTTCGTGGCCAAAGTAGGCAGCAAGGTCCTAGAGAAAGGGACAATAGGCACAAAAAACATTGGACAGGGCACAAGGGCAGAGGTAGAGGGGGCGTCTTGTTTAACTCTCCTCAACAACTCAAGCCACAGTGACTCGTGCCTCCCAGTGAGAGGAAGATTGAGGGCTTTTATCCCACAGAGGGCAGCAGTCACCTCAAGTCCATTCATTCTGGACCTAATGACCAATGGGTACAGGCTAGAATTTTCTTGCCAGCCACCCGAGCGATTTATTGGTCACCTTCCCTCTCCAAGATCAGGTAAAAGCAAGGGCCCTGGGTCTCCAAATTGGAGACTTGATAGATCAAAAGGTCCTGATCCCAGTTCCCCAGTTGGATCAGGGCAAGGGATTTTATCCCCTTATATTTGTCATCAGAAAGCCGTCAGGAAAATATCGGCTTATCCTGAACCTCCGGTCTCTATACCGTTCAATCAGGTACAAGCACTTTCATATGGAGACGGTGTTCTCAATCAAAAACCTGCTTTACCCAAACTTCATGGCCACTTTGGATTTGAGGGATGCCTATCTGCACATCCCTATTCATCCAGCCTCCCCATCCAGGGATGGGGAGCCCATCTCAGCAACACAATGGCACAGGAAGAATGGTCCTCAAGGGAAGCAAGAGCTTCATTGAATAAGAGAGAGCTTCTAGCGGTTCAGAAAGCCTTGTAATCATTTCAGATGGAAATCAGGGGTCACAATTTCCAGATTCTATCTGACAATATCGCTACTGTTGCGTACCTCAACAAAAAGGGAGGTACTAGGAGTCGGATACTTCAATCTATCGCCCAGGAGATTTTATCATGGGCAGAAGGGAATCTAGCCTCGATTAGAGCAGTGCACCTGAAGGGGACACAAAACTGTCTGGCAGATTATCTCAGCCGCTACCGGGTATGTCGAGACAATTGGTCCCTTCATCCCAAAATCTTTGCGGATCTCACTGACAGATGGGGATGTCCCAAAGCGGACCTGTTCACAGATCAGAACAATCGCAAGACAGAGAAGTTCCTTTCTCTGAACCCAGCAGATCAATCTTTGGGGAACGATGCTTTGGCGAATCCATGGCCATTCAGCCTCTGTTACGCCTTCCTGGAAGTCCTCCGGATGTTTCTTCTAGAAGGAACAGATGTTATACTAATAGTCCCTTTTTGGCCCAAGAGGCCATGGTTTTCCCTGTTACAGACTCTGGTCTCAGAGCCTCCACTGAGTCGAGCCACCCGCAGGTGGTATCCTTAAGCTTGACGGCCTGGTATCTGAAGAAAATATACTAAGCGCCCAGGGGTTCTCTGACAAAGTAGTCAAGACCCTGGTAAATTGCCAGTCACTAGAGCCATATATTCTAAGATCTGGAAGAAATTTAAGAAGAAATTTAACTATCTGAAAATCAAAGATTAACTCATGATGTTCCTTGAATTTTGGATTTTTTTCAAGAGGATGTCGACAAAGGTTTCAGTTAGTACTTTAAAGGTACAGGCGGTGGCTATCAGTGTTTTTCTCCAATTTTCTCACTTGGAAAATCCCACTATAGCTAGATTCTTTAAATCAATTTCTAGTTCCTGGTCAGTAGTGGTTAGAATTTGTCTAAACTGGGACCTGTTCCTGGTGCTTCAAACTCTGGTAGAATTCCTTTTTGAGCCCCTAGAGGATATTTCAGTTAAGTTACTTACCTTATAAACAATTTTCCTTGTGGCAATTACCTCAGCTCGTAGGGTAAGTGAGTTATAGGCCCCAACAGTGAGGGAGCCTTTCCTCACAATTTTTGAGATTGTTTTAAAAACTGATCCAGGATTGCTGCCTAAAGTGGCCTATAGATTCCACAGATCCCAGGACATTGTACTGCCAACATTTTGTAGTTCACCAAAGGGCGACCAAGAAAGAAAATGTTGTTTTTTAGACTAGAGAAGAATTCTTCTCATCTACCTTGAGGTCACCAAGACCTTTAGAAAAACAGCTTTGTTTGTCCTCTTTTCAGGAGCACACAAGGGAAGGAGTGCATCTAAAGCCACCTTGGCTAGATGGATAAAGCAAGCTATTTCTGAAACTTACAAAATTAGGGAAGTTCCTCCGCCTTTTGCCACTGCGCACTCAACAAGAGCCTTGTCTGTGTCTTGGGCTGAGAGGGCTGGAGCCTCACCGGAAAAAATTTGCAGGGCTGCCACATGGTCCAGTTTTTCGACCTTTATTAAACATTATCGCCTGGATCTCCTATCTGCTCAGGAGCAGGCGTTTGGTCCTTCAGGCAGTTGTCCCTCCTTAGACTGGTAAGTTCTGGCTCATCATCTCATGGCTGACCTGGAAGACGCTTACAGAAAAGCTGAGTTAGACTTACCGGTAACACATTTTTGCGAGTCTTCCAGGACAGACGAATTCCCACCCAGTTTTGTCTTGAAGTTATATGTATTATGCATATGTTTTACAGGGATGTCCTATGGTTCTTGAGAATACTGACATGGGGCCTGGAGGACCGCCCTTTTATCTGGGTTAACATGTTTCCTGTCCTGGTAGGAGGATCCCTAGGTCTAATGGCTGTCCTGGAAGACTCTCAGAAAAGGAGTTACCGGTAAGTCTAATGCCGTGTACACATGACCGGTTTTGCCATCTGCATAAACTCTGAAGATTTTTCCGATAGAGTTCCGACGGAATTCCGCTCAAGCTGTCTTGCATACAAACGGTCACACCAAATTCCGATCGTCCAGAACGCGGTGACGTACAACACGTACAACGGGAAAACGGAAGTTCAATAGCCAGTAACCAATAGCTCCCATCTCGTACTTGCTTCAGAGCATGCATCGTTTTTGGTGCGTCGGAACAGCATACAGATGACCATTTTTTCCGATAGTAATTTGTTCCATCAGAAAAATATAGAACATGTTCTCTATCTAAGTCCGTCTGAATTTTCGACAGAAAAAGTCCGATGGGGCATACACACGGTCGAAATATACGATAAAAAGCTCCCATTGGACTCTTTCTGTCGGAAATTCCGCTCGTGTGTAAGTGGCATAACTCAGCATTTTGCTTCCTCACCATCCTGTTTGCCTGGCAGAACTCTGATTATAAAGTTCTGTGTAAGTTTAGTGTAGGCACGTGCTGGAGTTTAGATACGGATAATACATTTTCCCCACCCCTCATGTGACAGCGCTCCGATCTGGAGTTTGGAACTGACCGCCCCATTTGACCTAAATAGGCAAAGTGACAGGATTACTTCATATAGAACATGTAGAACATAAAAGTCACTTATTATCTGTTTGCATCTTTTTCTAATCAGATTTTATTTAGAAAAGTTTTTACATCTTAGGGCCAGTTCACACCAAAGAAACGCAGTCCTGATGCGTTCCAGATGCTTTTCTGCATGCGCGTATTTGATGCATTTTTGGTGCATTTTTGATGCAATCCAGTGCATTTTTTCCCCTCCTCTTTTTCCTTAACATTAAATAAGTACACGTGTGTTCCGGTGTGTTTTTGATGTGTTCTGGTGCATTTTTGATGCTTTTTACAGCGTTCCAGTACAGTCCAGTGCAGGAAAAATGCAGCATGTTCTACTTTTTTTTTTCTGGAACTTGAACACACTGGAACTGCAAGCACTGGTGTGAACTATGCCATTGAAAACCATATAACCTACTTTCCAATGCGTTTTTGATGCAGAAAAAAAAACGCAGTGGACTGCATGTAGTGTGAACTGGCCCCTAACCACTTGCCGACCAGCCGTTGTCATTATACTGCGGCAGGTCGGCACGTTCCCACGAGCCGTCATAGCTATATGTCGGCTCCTTTAAGTGGGATAGCAGGCGCGCCCGCTGCACTGCGGGGGTGCTGATGCTCATGACCAGCAGTCGCGATGACCACTGGCCACGAGCGATCGCGGGCATGAGAGGCAGAACAGGGACGTGTGTGTCTAAACACACAAATCCCTGTTCTGTGAGGAGAGGAGAGGCAGATCGTGAGTTCCTAATAGCTAGGAACCATGATCTGTCATCTCCTATAGTCAGTCCCCTCACCCCACTGTTAGAACACACAATCAGGGAACACAGTTAACCCCTTGATCGCCCCCTAGTGTTAACCCCTTCCCTGCCAGTGACATTTATACAGTAATCAGTGCATTTTTATAGCACCGATCGCTGTATAATTGTCAATCGTACCAAAAATGTGTCAAAGGTGTCCAATGTGTCCACCATGCCGGAGTCATGTTAAAAATCGCAGATCACCACCATTACTAGCAAAAAAAATAATAATATAAATGCCATAAATCTATCCCCTATTTTGTAGACATTATAACTTTTGCGCAAACCAATCAATATACGCTTATTGCAATTTTTTATTACCAAAAATATGTAGAAGAATACATATCGGCCTAAACACTTTAAAAAATTAGCTTTTTTTAAAAAAAAATGGGGATATTTATTATTTGCCAAAGTACAAAATATTGTGTTTTTTTCAAAATTACCACTCTTTTTTTGTTTATAGCGCAAAAAAGAAAAACCGCGTCGTACGACTGCACAATTGTCAGTTAAAGCGACACAGTGCCAAATCGCAAAAAATGCTCTGGTCATTGAGCAGCCAAATCTTCCAGGGCTGAAGTGGTTAAAAAGTCAAACAAGACATATAAAACACGCCACACAGGGCATCAAAAAATAGAAGCCAATTTGCAAAGTAAGGCACCAATAGGGGAAAATACCAAAGAGCCCAAAGCATGTGCTTTAAGAGAATGCATTAAAGTAAAAAAAAAAAAAAACCTCCAGCCTTTAGAACCAGTTTAGGAGAAAATGGCAATGGACATATACACTGCATTTCTACACTTTGTGGTAATGTGTGTTAAAGTGGTTGTAAACCCCTGAAATGAAAAATGAACAAAGCATTTCCTTCTATAGTGTGTACTCAACCCAAAACATCTAGTGTGATTTCTGTCTGCTCTGTCTTCCCTCTGCTTTCTGCATGAGTCACTTCTGACAGTCTATGCTGATACGAGACAATCCCATACATAACGTTTAAAAACTTCAGTTTTGCCATGTTTACATGCCACGTTTGGAAGTGTTTTTATTTTTCAAATGGTCAAAAATGTATATGGAAATGCTGTGTAAAATGCATGCTTAAAGTGATACTAAACACACACTATTTTATTTACGTTGTCCCTTCTATTTCTGTATGTGGACGATGGCACTGTAATTATTTTAATAAAAATGAGAGCTAAGAGGAGGGATGGGTAGAGATGATGGGCGTAATAACACAACATCTCTCCTGTAGCAATAGAAATCCTCTGGGAAAGTCATAAAACTGTCAGCTCTAAATTAAAGTGATACGTCTACAAGGTGGCATGCTCCTCCTTGGACTTAACTCATAGAGGTTGATTTACTAAGGGCAAATATACTGTGTACTGCAAGAGTACCCACAAGTGCACTTTAGATGCACTGCAAGTGTAGTTGCACTAGGTCTGAGGGGAAGCTCTGAAATGAGGGGAAGCTCTGCTGATTTCTATCATCCAATCATGTGCAAGCAAAAATGCTGTTTTTTTTACTTTCTAACTTACCGTTTTTAGAAGTACTAAGGCCGCGTACACACGGGCAGACTTTTCGACCGGACTGGTCCGACGGTTTTTCCGACGGACTTTTGACGGACCTTTGAATGAACGGACTTGCCTACACATGATCACACCAAAGTCCGATGGATTCGTACGTGATGACGTATAACCGGACTAAAATAAGGAAGTTGATAGCCATTAGCCAATAGCTGCCCTAGCGTTTGTTTTCGTCCGTCGGACTAGCATACAGACGAGCGGATTTTTCGACTGGACTCAAGTCCATCGGAAAGATTTGAAGCATATTTCAAATCTAAAGTCCGTCAGATTTTTGACTGGAAAAGTCCACTGAAGGTCCGATGAAGCCCACACACGATTGGATTGTCCACCGGACTCGGCCGAAAAGTCCGCTTGTGTGTATGCTGAATAAGAGTACTTCCGATCCAGCCGGGCTGCGGCTGAGGAAGTCACATGCTCTTCTGCGGTGAGCCCCCCGTTGTTTTTTGGGACATGTGTGTGTCCCAGAAGACAAGCTGGCCATTCACAAAGCGCAGCGGGACTTGCGCATGCACGCACTGCTGGTTTCCCTTAGTTAGAATGGCAGCACCAGCACCCGATCCATCAGGGGGCCGACATCGCGGGCTCCCTGGACAGGTAAGTGTCCTTATTAAAAGTCAGCAGCTATAGTATTTGCAGCTGCTGACGTTTAAAAAAAGATTGGGGCTGGAACATCGCATTAAAGTGTAAGTAAACCATAACAATGAGATTTCTTTTGTTGCAAAATCCCCAAAACAAGCACTGCTTGAGACTCTTGTGTGTTCCTCGCTGACACATTCACCCCTATTGGGCTTAATATTAGACCTCTAGGATTAGGCCACTAGGGGTGAAGCGTGTCATAGAGACGTAGCTGCAGGTGGGATTGTGCAGAAAGCCAGTGTCACTGAATATATGATTTATAATTGTGATGTCAGTGTGTGGTCTTGATTCCTATAATGATCTTCTTTTATTTGTTCCCTTTTTGCTAAATATACAATTAAAAGTGTTTTGTTATATCTGTTTAAGAAATTCCAAAAAATACCTGTTGATTCTTCCAGAAACCCAAAGACCTCATAAATTCTGATGCACTTTGCAGTCTTATATACATGTGTACGTGTGTGTGTGTTTGTAAGTTTGTGTGTTCCTGTGTGTGTGTGTGTGCACATGCTCAATTGCATGAATGTAATGTATATCCGTGGGTCTGCTCAGTTGTCGAGCTGCTTGGGTTTGGGTTCACAAATCTTAACTCACACATCATTGAAGTCCAATTAGGTTAAAATTTTGGTATTCAGGTATGGCCATTTGCCCTAGGAATTGAGTTACTAATGCCAAAATTAAAAAACAAATAGATTGAAAAAAACAGTATCTCTCCCTATACAGAATGGTCAGCTCTTCCTAATAGCAGTGGAATAGCAATATGGCAGCTGTGAGCCTATCCCTTTTTATAGAAAGGTTGCTTGGTTATATATTCATTCATTCATTCATATTAGTGACTCTTACGGCTTAGTTAACCAGGGGTAAAGGATATGACCTGCGTTATAGATTATTCCTATTTCTGCTGGCGAATCAGCACACCTTTCCTCCAAAAGTTTTGATTCACAAATATGATGAATTCCAGGGGTTTGCCATTGAACTATCTTGTCCAACAACCACCACCCAGATTCACTTTCATTCTCTAGATATGGCTTTCCAATACATGTTTCACTCTGATCCTTGGCTGTAAAGGAAAAGGTTAAAAGAAAAACATGAGGGGGTACTATAAAGAGGTAGTAGAGCTATATTAGGAAAAGAAAGGTTAACAATGCAGGAGAGCCTGGGGTTGTACAGAGGTAGTGGAAAAGGACAGGTATGCAAGGGGCTAATGGGGAAGTTCTACAATCGCAGTCAAGAGGCAGGATTAAGGAAACAAGTTACTGGGGCACTTATATAGAAGTTATAGAGGGGTATGGAGCAAGGAAGGAGCTAATTGGGCACTTATGCTAGGATAGTGGAGGAGTATGAGTAAGGAAAGTTTTTATGGGGCATATAAACTAAGGTAGTGGAAGGCTGTGGATGAGGATGGGTGAATAGGGCAATTATGGAGATAGTAGGGGCTATAGGTAGGAAGGAAGTTAATGGAGCAGTTATACAGAAGGTGTAGAGGGGTATGGAGTGAGGAAGGAGTGTATCTGGGGTAGTGGAAGAGTATGGGTAAGGGGAGTTTCATGAGACACTTAAACCAAGGTGGTGGGGACTATAGATAAGGAAGGGGTGAAATGGGGAACATTTAGAGGTAGTACATTACATGCTCCTATTTCTTGTCACAACTGTTACTGGTTGTTAAGTAGCATTAGTGTTTTAACGAGGCTCGTTGTCTGTTTTTTTTTTTTTTTTTTAAGATGATCCTTTAGGTTTATGTGTGTTTGTGGAACTCTCATATATGGTACAGTCATTAAAGTGGTTTTAAAGGCTGAATGTTTTCTATGCACTAAGGTAAAAGACCTTCAGCATGCAGCTCCCCCAAAGCCCCCTAAAACGTACCCTGAGCCGCGATCCAGCGATGTGTGTGAGAGGCATTGCTGGGTCTCTGCCTCTGGATTGGCTGAGAGACAGCAGTGGCTCCTGCTGCTGTCAATAACAGCTCACAGCCAGTGAGGAGAGAGCGGGGGCGGGGCCAAGCCCCGTTCTGTGTGTCTTGTGAGAAAAGGATGGGCCAGGAGCGCCGGCAGAGGACTCAAGAGGAGGTCTGGGACTGTTCTGTGCAAAACCATTACACAGTGCAGTTACTGAAAGTATGTTATGTCTTTTTTTGAAAAATAAAACAATACCTATAAAATCACTTTGAAAAGTACTTTGTGGATACAAGGACTATGACATGTGCATGCAGTGTGTACTCTGAGTAGGTTTAGACTATATTGAACCATGTTCCTTTAGGCCACTTCCAATATTCAGTGCAATTCAGCCACATTCACTTTTTGTTGCGGTCTGCTACGTGCGCCACATGTTTCCTCCTTTCCAGTTTGTCCCTCTTACTCAACTTCTAATGTTGGGAGGTATGGGTTTGCACAGTCATAGTGATGTTTTGTCTGTCAATTTGCACAATTGAAAAGATATATGTCTATCCAAGATGGTCATTCAGAGCTAGTGTTATGGGCAAGCAAAAGGAGGTAAGGCATCATATGCTTCCTACATATTCTTCATATAACATTTCTTTTTATTTGTTTTATTGTAATTGCGTGCACCCATGATTAAGTATACACTACTCTCCTCTGATCAGTGGCAGCTGCAAGCTCTGCAGTAATTCCAATACAGCAGTATAGGTGCAATGTCTGTACATAGGATGTTGCACTGGAACACTGACCTCAGCTGTTTACAAACGTAACAAACGTGCTGTACAAACGTAACAAATACACATTATAATCTGAGCTTTGTGTTTCCATGCTCTTATAATAAATCACACTGTCAGAATATTAATTGAAGTCCAAAACAAATGAAAAATGATATATCCAGCTGTTTACTGGTATTAGCGCACTCTCTGCTGACTTGTAGCACAAAGGGATCTTTAATGGTGTTTTATGCATAGCTGTCTAGTCACACATAGGAATATGACTAGCTTACTCTAACTTTAGGGTGTTTGATCATGGCAAAAGCAACATTTGCATTCATATGCAGACAGGAACCATCAAAGCGAATGTTTTGCTGAGCATGGATATTATAGAAAAAAACAAACAGCTCCCATAGGAATTGTAATGCCTTGCTTTTTTACATTTTAATATTTTTTTTTTCTGGCAAATTAAAGGCTGGCAAGAATGTATTGTTTTGTAATTGCAAACTTATTTTATGCATATTTGTAGAATAATTTATTTACATTTCTCTTCAAAGCTTTGCAAGATTACACATTCTCAAGTTCATCATTTTACATAGCAGAACGTGTCTACGCTTTGTTACTCAGGGCTCCACTTATTATCCCACACAGGGAAGACGCAGAGGCCAACTCCATCCAAAATTGATTTCTCAGTTTTGGATGAGACCTGGTGACCTGAATCGCCTGCTGGCCTCTCGTATCACTCAGAGATTCAGGGGTGAAATATGTTCCTCTGTACCTCCCACAAGGCCATAATGATGATGTCACTAGCTCAAAGCTTGGCTCCCTGAATACATTTTTACGGCATTACAAACAGTTCAGGGGATCGTGACACCATCTTCAGTCTTTGGAATAGAATGAATCTGTTTGAAATTCACAAACCAATAACATAGCTCCCAACTGTCCCTGATTTCGAGGAACTGTCTCTGATTTGGAACAAAGTCCCTCTGTCCCTTTTTCCTCCTCATTTGTACCTCATTTTGGTCTGATCTAAAAATTTGTATATAAAATGCACTATTATGCCCCGTACACACGATTGGATTTTCCGACAACAAATGTTGAATGTGAGCTTGCTAAAGTCCTCTGTTGGCTGATGTCACTCAGCCAGTCCAGACTTTGGAGTAATCCCAACTTAAATGTCGGGATTCACCCAGATGCCTGCCTGGCAGCTGGCCCAGCCTCTCAGCACACTGCTGAGAGCCTGAGCCAGCTGCTCCCATCACTTTAAAGCCTGGTGCTCCAGTGAGCGCTAGAGGGGCAGAACAGAAAGCCGTTGACTGACAGTCCCTGGCTCCCTGCTCACTGAAGACCGATAACTGAAGGGTCTTTGATCATTCAGTTCTCAGTTTTAGAGGCGGCGGGGGACAGATGCAGCCTTTTTGAGCAATTTACAGCACATTTTGTCCTGCCTCTGCTATATTTTATTTCACAAGTGTATGTAAGATACAGTACCACAATATCATTTTTAGGCTTCATGTACACTGCTGCTGGTAAACAAATGTTTAGGAGCAGTTGGGCATTTTTTTCAGCTGCCCCTGAACTCTCCTCTATGTTATCTTATCAGTACATGTACACAGGGTCATTTATAGCCGTTTCTAGGCAGTTGAGTTTAGAAGCATTTTTGGAAAGATAAAAAAATGCGTTCAGAACGGATGTTCAGAGGCATTTGAAATGTCAAACGCCTGTAACAGCTTGTAAACACGTGTAACTGCTGTATCTTGCGTTTAGCCACGTTTCATTTACAGGTGATATACATTTTTGACTATTTGAAAAAAAAAAACACTTCTAAACGCGGCTAAATGTGGCATGTAAACGTGGCAAAACTGAAGTTGGTTACTATCTGTCAAGTTAAATCGTTCAGGAGAGGTTGTAAAACGTTCCATGTACATTAAGCCTAATTGTAGAAAACACACTTACCTTGTTTGTGTCTGCACTGGACAATTCTACCAGGATATGTGAAACTACCACCTTGCTGCTAGTCAGTTTTTTTTCTGTCTCTTGTATTGTAACACATTTAGACCTATCCTGGTCATGTAAATGTACTGTCCTTGTTCCAAGCAATTTTTACCAAACCATATGTAAGGGATGTTGCTCTGATAATTTTTTTTTTAAACTTGGTAAATTGAGATATGGAAGGGGTTGTGTTGCACATGGGATAAGAGTGAATGGTGTTCTACGTGCACAGTGTTTTTTTTTTTCAAAACATACTCTAGCGTGCTGCAGAAAAAAATGCAGCTTTTGAATGGACTGTCAGCAACAATTACCTGATGTGCTCCGATCACCCACAATGTAAAAGTTTTATAATCTGAGAATAAAGGAGAGACTCTAAATAATAGAGGATAATAGCAAAGATGTTGACCATTGATGATCTATCTGTCAATCAGTTGTAGCATGCACATATTTTTCATAAAAAAAAGGTTTGTGAGTTTACAGTGCTGTGTACACAGGCAGGCCACATAAGAAATTGTATTTTGGCACTGCAACTCAACAAACTCAAACATGGTTTGTTAAAGCTAAAGTTTAGTTCATTTTTTGTGCCACACAGCACCAAGGACACCATATACCTGTACTGAAAAGTGTCCAATGTTTGACTTGCTGACAAACATTGTGTACAAGTTTTCTCCCTGCTGCCACCAGGTCCTCCCCTTTTATCTTCTGTAAGTGCTGTATAACAAAAAAAAAATCAAACCTCAGTTATAAGCCCAAGCACTAAAATCTCATAAAATATGTTCACCTGGCACCTTGCCTAGGCACATTCCACTGTTGTCACCATTTAAACACAGGACTGTGAAAAAAAACAAAAACGAATAGCAGTCAACAACAATTAGGAAATATGTCCTAAAAAAATAGAACTTATGCAACCCGTTATCACTGTAGGTCACGTGGACAGGGACACGTTGTAAAGAGGCTAAAGGACTTTAGAAGCATTAAAGTGGAAAAAAGTGCCCCCCCATCCAATTCTCTAAATTACACATTATTCTTCTACCTATATGACATTTAGAAAGGGTTTCCATCTACTTTGACAGACCTGCCAGTGCCTACAAGCCCTACGCTAATCTTTCCTGTTGTGGCATGTGTCAGCAGTACTCTCTATACTTTCCTTATCACAGATAATGAACATTGTCAATTAGTCTGCTGTACCCTTATGCCCCGTACACATGGTCGGATTTTTGTTGGAAATTCCGACCGTGTGTAGACTCCATCGGAATTTCCGTCACACAAAATTTGAGATCTGGATCTCAAATTTTCCGACAACAAAATCCGTTGCTGGAAATTCCGATCGTGTGTACACAATTCCGACGCACAAAGTTCCATGCATGCTCGTAATCAAGCAGAAGAGCCGCACTGGCTATTGAACTTCATTTTTCTCGGCTCGTCATACTTGTACGTCACCACGTTCTTGACGTTCAAAATTTCCAACAAGCTTTGTGTGACTGTGTATATGCAAGACAAGTTTGAGCCAACATTTGTCGGAAAAAATTCATGGATTTTGTTGTCGGAATGTCTGATCAATGTCCGATCCTGTGTACAGGGCATTACTCGTTTATTGTAAGAGGGCTGGCATATCCAAAATCCCCCTCATTGGCTCTTCTAAGCCAGCTGGCCTTAATTCAAAGACCAGGCACCACATTATAGTTAAAAAGAATTCAGACCTGTGAATTCCACCATTAAAGTGTTTGTACCCCCCCCCCAAAAGGATCCTGTTCCTTTAAAGCATACAGCAGTATTTGTGCTGTCACTGTGTAATTTGGCCCCCTGTATCACTTGAAATACCTGGCTGATCCTGCCTGGTTCTGCCATCCCCCTGTAAACTGACCACAGATTATTATGGCTGCTGAGCCCTTGGTCAGTTTACTTGCCTCCATCATCCGCAACTCTCTTGAGTCCTCTTCTCTGTCCTCTCCCCCCTCCCCTCCCTGCCTGTCAGCTCCATCCGCTCCTTGATCCTCCCCTCCTACTGCTTTCATAACAGTTTAATGTTACTACAATCCACTCTGTTAGGTAACAATATGTGCCCCCACTGTATATCTTTTATTTTACAAAAGCTGATATCTACCTTATTTCAGAGAGCCTCCTGGAGCTCACGTGACCATCCGCCTTTCTCCTCCTCTCCTCCTGAGTGATGTCAGCGGGAGTTTCCGGCCCCTCCTACAGAAGTTGTCAGACAGGGAGAGGGGAAAGGAGAGAGGCGGACGGTCATGTGAGTGCCGGGAGGCGCTCTGAAATAAGGTAGTTATAGGATTTTTTTTTTAATAAAGGACATAAAGTGGGGCACATATTGTTACCCAACAGAGCGGATTGTAGTAACTCTACAAGTGGCTTTACGACCATTTTAAATCATAGGGACTGTGAACCTGGACCACATAGGTTTTGACCCAAAATCATGATAGTGGCTTTCCCAAAACTCATCCCTAGCTATGATAGCCTTTTTCTCCCAGACTCAAGTATGCAAACCTTGATATTCAGTAGAGACTCACCGGCAAATACACCAGTTCTGGAATGTATAATTTTGTATATATTTTCTTTAATAATTTCTTTTGTAAACCATTAAAGATTTCACATTTTTAAACTATATTTAAAATTTTTGTTTACTAAAGCAAATAAGATTTTTTATATGTATTGTTTGCCACATTCTGCCAATTGGTAGAGCTGTAGAGTCTGCTGGTTTTTAAAGAGAGGTGAAGGGATAAAAAAAAGAAATAAAAATACATTGACCTGATGCTGTAGCTGTCCCCCGCTGGCTCTACACCAAGAACTGAGCGATCAAAGACCACTGGTTGCTCAGTTCTCAGGTCCGCTGTGAGTAGAGAGCAGTGACTGTCAGTCACCGGCTCTGTGCTCTGCCCCTCCAGCACTCACCCCTCCAGCTGCTGGTTAGGGATTTGAGCAGATCCCAACATTGATATTGAGATTCCTGCAGAGCCTGGACCAGCTCTGTCAGCTTTAGCCTGCTCTCTCTAAAGTAGAAGTATGACTTATACGTTCTCCTTTAAAGTTTTTAACAGTGTTTTACTTCTATGTTGTAAAGAGAGTAAAATTGGATCCAGTTCTGTTCAGTTAAATTCACAACACAAACATAGATGCATGTGGCAGAGGAGTGACACCTCCATACCTGTCTTTACATCATAGGGAGTGGATGAAACATCAGTTGGCAACTGAAAGGCTAAATCTAAGCTGCTACTATTGATCCTTCCTATTACAAAACCCAGGATACTCTAGGAATGTAATGACATTGAAGCATTTTGTAGTAAACGTCTCTTACTAAACAAATATACAAGTAATCAGACATAACTAAATGTAATATAATACGAATATTGTATAACAAATATTGTGTAAATTGAAAAAAACATATACCAAAAATCATTAAAGTTTTCATTTGAATCTCAGCTTTAAGCAGTTGCAAATTATGACCACTTAGTCCAATTAGGTATTCTTAAAAAAAATGCAAAATACATTTTCCTGACGCTAACATGGCAGCATACTAGTGATAGAGCTCCGCCTCTTGACCACTCCCTCAGGACCAGTGAATAGCATAAATGAAGGCATGGTTAGCCGCCACCCCATTCTTCTTTTTTTCCTCATACCTCCACGCACCAGTGATGAAGTAAGGAATTTTATGTCCCCCACCCTGCCGCTGAGCAGTAACCGGCTGGGTTTAAGCCTCTTCCAGTGCGTAGTCTCAGTGCTTGGGCTGCTAACGTCGCGCTAATAAGCCTGAGAGACCCTCGCCTGTGTGGTCTTGATGGGTCCCTGCAGTGTTTCCTCTTTAGGAACGAAATCTGCCATGCAGCATGACTTGGTTCCAGGAACTTTGGGGGGCCAGCCTGTCATTTCCTTTTCTAGGGGCTTCCTTGTCCATTAGGCTATGTCTTTACCTGTTTTATTCAGTTTCTGCTCTTCTCCTTTCTTATTTGGCTTTCAGTAGGTTCAGGGTGAGCGAGGAGCTCATGGGCACTGACCGACGGAAGCTCTGAGCGCCAAATTGGTTCTCGGCAAAGTGATTAGTTTTGCCCACAAACAACAGGAGGAGTCTGGGGGCGGGTTCTGCCTGTCCCAGGATCATCTAAGAGTGTCAGTGGGCTGCTGTGGGATGGGCAATATACAGCCTTCTGACTGTCTTCAGACTGTGAAGTTTGTTCCTGGATCCATTCTCAGCAACCTTCTGTGTCATCTACTGGCCATCTACTGGTAGGAAAGTTTTCTGTACTTTAAAAAAAAAAAGGGGGGTACATTCTTTTCCTTTGCTTTGTTTCAGCTGTTTGCTTTGTTGTAGTTTTCAGATTTTCTGTTAGAAGATTACTAGCAATCTCCATCCCTCTGTCTCTCTTTTCAGCTATTTCTCTTTTTCCGCTGGCCGTCCCTTATTCTCTACTACCATGAGTCAGCCACCACTTATGTAAGACCCTCAATACTTAAGGTAGAGGGACCACCAGTTGGTAAGTTTTCAGGTGTCCTTAAAAGAGTGCCCTCTAATGCGGTTTGCTTTGATATGTTTCAGTTCTGCACGCTCTCGGAGTTAAACAACAAGAGAGGATAGGCGTTCTCCAAAGGAGCATAGCTCCAGACGTCGCTCCCGGTCAAAAAAAAAAAAATCCAAAAGAGCACGTCGCGCCTCCTCTTCTCCAGAGCAATACAGGCGTCCCAGCAAGAGATCAGGCTGGGCTTATGGCGCAGTCCCCCTATCCAATAAATTGGTGTGCAAAGACTGTCTAGAGGAGTCTGCAGTAGACAGGGAACAGGACACTGCGCAAGTCTCATCATTACTAAAGAAGGTAGTACGAGATTCCTTGTCTGAGTTTACCTCAGCCCAGCCATCCGCCCAAAGGGTCCCATTGGAAGATCAGCCGGGGACTTCAGCAAGCAGTATGACCATGCCCAGTGTAAAAAAAAAAAATGGCACTCCCACTCAGGAGAAAAGCTCCAAGGAAGACGTCTCTGATCCTCTTCCCCAGAGCCAGCGCCCCAGAAAGAGTCCTGCAGGGCCCGTGGAGCAGTATCTATACCCAGGAAGCTGGTGAGTAGACACTGCCTGGAGGAGTATACAGATAACAGGTAATGCCAAATGTCTTTATTATTGATAAGAGTGGCACAAGATTCTGTTTTGAACTCGCCTTAATTACCTGAAGCAACTGTTACACTTGTATTGGAAACTGTTGGAGACTGTTGCCATAGGAGACAACGCTCTTATCCGTGCAGATGTGGCATCTTGCTGGATGCTTTTCCCTGCGTGGCTGTCCTGTAGAAGTCCGGGAGTTTACCAGGTTAGCATTACACAGACATATTTGGGTGCCCCAAGGAGAGTGGTAATGTAGCGCTCAGAGCACGCTAGTGGGTGTGGCCAAATAGCCCTTGCTGACATCATTACCCTTCAGTGAGGCCAAACAGCCACCTACGAGGGCAACAGATTTGTGTATGACTATCTCGGTTACCTGGGGAACCACAGCCTGGTCCAGGTAATGTGTCCGGGTCTCAGTCCAAGGACCATGGCTATGGAACAGGGCGGATCTAGCGCCTTGAAGCGATTCAGTTCGCATTTGTAGCGCTATACAAATCATTCATTCATTTAGGGGGACTGAAACCCTGACACATGATTCAAAACCTGAACTGTCCGGCTGAATCTTGGACAAGTGGTACACCCTAGGTGTCTGGCACTCATGAATCTACTTTGTACTGCACCTACTATGCCTTACGACCCACTCTATGTGGAGGGAGGTCGACAACTCATGGCTCTTGATGTTCTCATTGGACTGAAGGAGTCCTGGGTCCTTGCTACATATATTATAGATGCAGCAGTCTGCTACTCAAAAATAGGGACCAGGAAGTCCCCTCTAGTTGCTTGTATAACCACTGGAGGAGCACCCTAGCACTTTGGCGGCTAGGGAGGCCACATGGTTGAGACCCTGGACTGCGTATTGCTTCCTAGAAACAAAAGTGGGGAAGATTGGAAGGGGTTCAAGAAAAATGCCAATATAAACAGGCTGTCAAAACTGTGTACCCTGAACAAGCTAATGGTCAACCTGCTCCTACATACTGTAGCATCTGCAAGTGCCGGCAGACCAGCAATATCCAGTCCATGTACTGGGTGAGTCTAATTGGAATGTTTATTAATTCTCAACCAGCTTCTGCACCCGCAGGACTCCGAGGACAGTGGCAGGGTCTGCATCCCTTTAGACATTATCTCCTATTGGGAGTATCTTGCAAAAAATATATATATATTTTTGTAACAGTGGATGTCAAAAATCTGACTTGTTTTAGTGCAGACTTCTGGGAAAATCAGTGAGCCAGTCACACAGGTGCATACCCAGACTCTTAAGGTAAGACCTAGAAGGCACGCTTCACGGGTTTCTGGACAGCATGCTGTACAGAGCCTTGGATGAAGGTATCAGACACTCATGGTCACTCATGGTCACTTCGGGAGATTCCTCACTGCTCCTCCTCCAGACCATTTCTCTCCCACGGAGCTGCCAAGTCCACCACAACAGCGGGTGGGCTGCTACAATGCTTACAGACACCTAAGACTCAAGAGGGATTGCAGGTTTTCTACCCAATCCTGTTTCGCAGGGGATGTTGGTTAGTGTCCAGTTGTGGATCGGAAGAGGTCAAACCCTTTTGGGCCCTCTTTGAGATCTTTAAGAGTCCATTAAACAGTATAACCACATGGCTGGAGGCTGTTGCTGGATTGTCAGGATGCCTATTCTATCCTCACACTTTAGAGGGAAAGCAAAGCCAACCTTTTTCTATCCCAATGGTTGGTGTACCCGGGGGTGCTCTGCTATTTCCTCTGTTTTATTTCCATCAGAGGAAGTGGTGACAGGAACAGAATTCGGAGGACAAATATTTCCGCTTGTTTGCTGGCTTCTCAGTGCCTCAGTCATCTGGGCACAACATCATTATGCATATAGATGATTCCTGGGGTGCACAAATTTCAACTAGAATTCTTAGTGCAAGGGAGGAAACAGAAAATAACACAGTTAATAGGTATTACTCAGTATGAGTAGCGGTCTGCGGTGATGTAAAGACCCTAAGGAAGCCTTGGTCCGTTAGGACTGTTAGACTGGAGAATGGCTACGAATCATGTCTGCAAGACAGCTGGGAACATGCACTGCAAAGGACTTTCGGTCAAGGCAAGCAGAGATTCCCAGCCAAGGAGGATAACCTTTAACGCGCTGGGGGTTCAAACAGCCCTTTTAGCACTTTGTCCTTACTACACATAGTCAAGGAGGACCAATCTCCTTGCAGTTTAGCAACAGGGCAGCAGTCACTTATATTCAGCTCCAGGATGAAACTCGCAGCAATATGCTATTGAGAGAGGTGAAACCCTTAACACCTGGGGCGGAAGATCACCAGCAAAATTTCGGAAGCAGTTTACCTCCCAGCGGTTTCTTTTGAACAAGTACAAGCTTCCCAGAGCACAACGAGTGGGTCTACCACCCAGGTCTTCTCTGAGCTGGTCCACAGGTGGGGCCTACCACAGACAGACCTGCTCGTTTCCCAAAGTAATCACAAATTTTGGTCTGATTTTGTCTGTATCCCAAGGCGCAAAGGCCAAATGCTCTGGTCTCTCCCTACAATCTAACTTATATATTTTTCCCCATTTCCCGTAAATGAGATTCCCCTTGAGGCTGTCAAGGGAGAACGTAGTTGTCATAGCCAGTCCTCAATATTGACCAGGAGGCCCTCGGTTTTCCCTGGCCATTCATTTCAGGATACAGAAGACATTTCCCCTCTATAACATACGCAGACTGGGGCTGCAAGCAGGGACACTAAACAGGGAGGATGGGCAACCCTGGTTGCTCCAGTTTCACTCCAGAGTGATCTCTCCTTTGTTGTGTGCGAGAAGACATTCTACTCACAACATCTAGGTCTAATTCTGGAACACGTTTTCTTGGTAAGGCAAGACATTGATCCTACTGCCCTGCCAGTGTCAGCTGTTCTATACTTCCTCCAGGCCTTAGCCTATCTTCACATAGCTCACTAGTGTGGGCTATATTGGCAATAACACATTTGAATGGGCCAAGAATCCTCAAGTTTGCACAACTTTTGAGGACAGACATAAAGAATCGGTCACCAAGGAAGAAAAATCTATTGCAGTTGCTGGATCTCATATCAGTTTAACCATTTGTTCCAACAGAGCAGTGTTCGGTTCAGGCCATCACTTACAAGGCAGTATCAATTGCAAGAACTTTAAGCAGAAGGTTATCGGAGATTCAAGCTCTTGGAGCTTCAAAGTAAAAAAATATATTCCTTTCTTTCCAGAAAGAGTAGAGTTGGATCTTGTAGATCATCCTGCATCGAATGTAGGAACAGACTGCTATTTAACAGACAGCTGAACATACTAACTTTCCAGAACATCACACAGGAAAGTCACACGTACTGTTCATTTTCAGAACTTTAAAAGAGTATCTCTCCACAATTGTCCCTTTCAGGTCATCTAAATAAACCTTTTGTCATTCCAGCTGGCAATCATCAAGGGAAAGAGATTACTGCCTGTAATCCCATGCACAACAGCACTTAGACTGGGAGAAGGATTGTCAACACTCAGTTCTCATGCTCGGCACAATGCTTGACATTCTGAGGTTGATTTACTTAAACTGGAGAGTGCACAATCTGTTGCATCTGTGCATGGTAACCAATCGGCTTCTAACTTCAGTTTGTTCAATTAAGCTTTGACAAAAAAACCTCGAAGCTGATTGGTTTCTATGCAGAGCTGCATCAGATTTTGCACTCTCCAGTTTTAGTAGATCAACCCCCATGTGAGTATGCTTACTAGCTCAGTGTGCTACTGCTCCTTCAGCAACCAGTCACAAACTGGAACAGGCTGCATTTTAGGTAGGTCCAGGAATTGGATATGCTGTCTAACAGTGATGTCTGGATACCAAGTGTAGCACTACCCTGAACGCTGATTTAAAATCCCAGGTTCTATTCCCACTAGTGCAGCAGCCAAGCAAACAGCAACTTTTCAATCTGATTCCAGAAATCACAGTCCATAAGGGTTGTCTTTTTTAAAGTTTATTGCAGTAATAGCTTGGATAGGATTCAGGGAGCTGTGGAATACTCCACATTACTAACAGGAACAATGAGGGCATTCTTTCTTGTAGTAGCTCTGCTGAACAGTCCCTTAGGTAGTGGGACATTGAGTGGACAGCACTGGCGCCCCGAAAACAATAACCCAGGCCTGGCAGGCCGCGTACCTTGTGCAGCAGGGGTGATAAAAGCAAACAATCACTGAAAGTATTCTTCTTTGGGTCAGTACTCCCAGTGCCCATCCAGCTTGGAATGTTAGTCTCTGATTCCAGCAGACAGCCTCCCCCTCTGAACTCCCAAGGCAGGTCCTCAGTGGCACCCCTCTTTAAACCCTGAAGGGGTTTGTTGCTAAGCAGGCCCCCTCAGCATTGCTGGTAAATGGTGAGCAAGCTGGACCTTCAGCAGGACAGCCAAGAAGGCAGGCAGCCCTCCCTGGCTGGGAACTTCATATCTTGGACAAGAACCCAGGCCTGTGGGCTCCAGACTATTTATATACTCCCCGACCACCATCTGGACACACCTCTCCAGAGATTGGTTGGGGCTATAAAAATATTCAGGCAGCCTATCTGACTCTTCCATCCACTATATTCTGGAAAGCTCCAGAAAACAGGGGAAATCAGTCAGAGCTGCAGCCTGTAGAACCCAGATCAGCCTATAGCAATACATTTTGCTCTGCTGATTACAGGAGAGCAAAAAAATCAATTTTCCTTACCAAAAAGAGAAAACTATCAGCCTAGCAGGAGAGTTCTACACAAGAATGTCTGAAAAAAATAAATATGTTGGTCGGATAAGCAGTTTACATACTGCATATGTTTATTTACAGATTTTGGTGTTTGACTGAACTGTGTTGGGGATTACACAGCTTAGTTAATATACTTTACAAAAAGTGTGCTATGGGACACAGACCCATGGACAGTTCCTGAGGTTCCAGCATATCTTGGCCTGGAGGCCCAAATGTGGTTGGAAACGCATAAAAAAAATAAGCTGAATTGGAGCCCTGTAATCTCTAACTTTCTAAAATAGCACACTATACTGATTTATGAACACCCCATCATTTTCATTCTCCTGTGAATGATTATCTGCCCAACCTAACTGTAGATGGTGATTTTACTGGGATATGTACAATTTGCCTTTATGTGGCCAGGTAAAGTATTTCCATTGGCCCCAATATATTAAGTGGTTGGGGTTAATTTAATTACTTTAGTTCATTACTGTGTTGGTTGTATGCCAGCATTCTTTCAAAGTGGCATTTGCTAAGAGAGCAAGGCCAGAAAAAAAATGGAATTATTCACTGAGCCTCTAAATTATCCAGGACTCAATAAGGCTGTGCTGATTAAGAAACTTCAGAATTTGGGTTGTGCTTAATCTACATAAACCAGATTCTAGAAACACTTCATGGAGTACTGGAGATGTACTTCCTGAATAGTGCGACTTCATTCTCTGTTCTCTGTATCATCATTACCAATTCACAATTCCATGGTCGCTTTAATTGAATGAAAGCTTGTTACAGGCAGAGATAATAATTTTGACATTTTTATACATAAGGCTTTCTGTTTTAGAGAGATAGAAAACAACAGGTGATGGGTGTGTTTGGGAATAGCTACAGACCATACATCACAAGCAGCGTTCTCAGATTACCAGATTACCAGCATAAAGACTGGTGTTCTCCAGCAATGGCTAGGTGAAAAACGGAAGCACAGAGCAGGTAGAGTGAGTCTCCTGTATGCATCTCAATATTTCCATTTTTTAAACTGAATGCCTACCTTGTTTATATATTAATATATATTTTATTTTACATTTTACAGTGTGTAAATAATCAATCTGCGCAATACAATAATATGTCAATCAAATTAATAATAAAGATATAATAGATAGATAGAAATAAAGGTTGCTAGCCAACACCCATAAGTGATTCTAACCTTATTAAACTGATATATACAACAAAATATAGCAACTTACAAGAAATAACCACAATTAAAAAAAAGTGCAAACAATTGTGCAAAAACTATATGTGTGCAAAAAAATAGTCCAATAAATATCCAAAAATAGCAAAGGAAAAAGCTATATCAAATTTGAATCCACTCCAATCACCAATGTGACATGTAGTACAAAGTGTGAATCCTTCACCCATGTAGATAGGCCTCACCTCACTGCCGTGACCCCTGCATTACCAGTAGGTCTCACCACATGATTTTCCCTCTCTGGGGATGAAGACAAGCAGCTACCGCTTCAAATGCCTCTTACTCGGATAGATGGATGGATGGATTGATAGATTTCCAATCCCCACAGCATACATGCAGGAAGAAAAAGATCTAGTGCTCTCCGTTTAAAACGTCACATTTATTTAAAAAAAGTTAGAGGTGCGCAGGCACGGGATTCCCAAGATGGCCGCGTAAGCCGGGAGCTCCGCTCCCGCAGCAAGCCACCCAAGAGCCGGAGTAAGGCCACCAAGACACACACCGCCAGCGGAATCGGAACCGGGAGCACCCACAGCACCGATCCATGCTAAACAGCTCGGTCTGCCGGGACCTGAGACCACAGTTCATAGCAGAGGACTCCCGGGCCTTGTCCAAGATGGCGGCCACAGCACAGCTCAAAGAGCCTCACACAGGGGGACACGTGGAAACAAGGCAAGTGCTAGCTCCTGCTACTCTATCTTTCACACCCCAACCCGCCCTCCACAACCAAGCTATGGGGACTCCCTCCCCAGCCTCCACAGTCTCCCTCTTAGAGCGTACTTTTGAGAATTACTCCCTGTCCCCTCTGAACACTACACCGTTACATTAGGGCGCTGGGAGTTCTAAAGAAGACCCTGAGGGTGATATACCCCTTAATGCAGGAGACTTATTCTTAAGGCTATCGGACCTGCTAGACAGAGGGTTAGCAAACACAGCCACAAGAATCACAAATGAGATCAGATCTGACTTTCAAAACCTGGGAGCAAGGATGAAAGCTATAGAACACAAACTAGATATCACAGTGTCCAGAGCTAATCAGAAAACTGAGCACATCCATGTTATCCATGAGCAACTCGAGGTAGCACTGAATAGAATCAATGATTTGGAGAACAGGTCAAGAAGGGACAACTTCAGAGTCAGAGGAATCCCTGAATCAATCACAGATGTTCCCAAAGCAATCCAGGATTTAATTAAATCCCTCATCCCTGAGCTGTCCCCCATTAAGTTGGAGCTGGACAGAGCACACAGATCCTTGGGCCCACCCAGAAAAGACGGACCCCCCAGAGATGTAGTCGTGAAACCACACTTCTATAGCGTGAAGGAAGAAATTATGAAAATTTCTCGCCAGCAATCCCGCATTCTTTTTCAAGGCCAGGAAGTCCAAATATTCGCAGACATTTCTCCCACGACCATACAGAAACGCAGAGCCCTGAAGCCCCTTCTGCTTATTCTCTCCCAGAGGGAGATTAAATATTGGTGGGCATTCCCTTTCGCCCTAAAATTTACCCTTAAAGGTAAAACTCACTCATTCACCACGTTTTCAGAAGGCGAACGAGTCCTTCTCTCACTCAAACTCATCTCACTAGACTCTGCGATGGACACATCCAACACTCAAGCGGGCTCTTCTAAACGCCAAACCCCCAACAGTCCAATCTCTCCATCCTGGAAATCCAACAAAAGCAGGCGTCTGAGGGAACAAATGCCAACCTGAGGATGTCTGTAGCAAGTCCCCAGCATTACCCTTTTTCCTCTTTGTGATCCGCTGATCCCCGGTTCATTCCGGATGATTCCTACCCTACACGGATCTTTCATCAAGAGGCCTTGTCTCTCCTAGAGGACATCTACCCACTTGTCCATTGTCTCAAGCTTCCAGTTCAACACCCCAGCGGTCCTACTTTAATATATTCCTAAGACCCACTGCCGATTATGTCATTTCCCCACCTTCCATAGGGGTTTATAGGTGCTGTTCATAAACTCCTACAAGAATGTCTCCCTCGGATCTCAATGTCACATCCCAATCTTCCCCTCTGGAGCCCCCAGCACTAGCAGAACGTGTCAGCTTTCCTCCACTCCCTTATACCCCTACAGTAGACTGGCAAAGTCCTCAGTATGACTCTTATATCTCATTTTCCCACACCACTTCACCCCCATAGCAGATCCCTCAACGTCTATCCGGAAGATTGTTTCTGCACCACATGCCAGCTTTGCTCCTAGTTTAAAAAAGATTCTGTTCTGTTTGATTTTGAATTTATCATGATTGCTTTTTGCATCTGTTTTTTTTTTCTAATTGCTCAACATTGTATATTAGGTCTCAAGGGTGGCTTGGGCTGCGGTAGTTGCCCTGCGACTTCACCCATCCAACGAAAATGGAGTTGCCATTCTCGTTTGATGGACTGGTGGTCCGCCTTCTGGACCACCTTAATTTGTTATTGGAGCACGGAATGGGGAATTCCCTTCCCCCTCTCCGTCTCCAGCCTATATTAGGCCAATGTGCTCATATTCTCTTTTTTCTTTTGTATCTCTGCTTTAACCCATCTGTGTTTCTCTCTCCCTCTCTCCCTTCCACCCGGGTTGTCGGAACATCTGCAGCTCCTTCTCATCCAGCATCTCCAGGTCCCGAGCTCCACCTTGCACTCTTTGCCTGCTCATCCCTCATCAACAGGGTTAGGGTAACTGACTAATTTTCAGAAGCACATTCATTTTACAAAAACCATGCCTAACACCACACTGTCCTCCTCTCAGATAAAAATTATTTCTCATAATGTCCAAGGCCTCAACTCCCCAATCAAAAGGAGGAAAATCTTCCAATCCTACCGTAAGCAAAGGGCCTCAATAGTAATGCTCCAGGAAACGCACTTTCCCACTCGTTTCTCCCCCTCATTTTTACATGCGCACTTCCCCCTGTTTTATTTAGCAAACGCTGAGGACAAAACTAGGGGAGTTGCGATTTTATTTGCTAAAGATTGTCAATTTAAAGTTAGTCAGACCCTTAGTGATCCTGAGGGCAGATACTTACTAGTGAAAGGTCAGATTGCAGATCAAACTTTTTCTCTTATTTCCTACTATGCACCGAACAAGGGTCAGAATGCATTCTTCACCTCCCTATTTCAAACACTAGGTCCTCTATTCTAAGGAACAGTAATTTTGGGAGGAGACTCCAATGTCGCCTTCGACCAGAGCCTTGATAAATCTAAACCCCCAGCTAAACAGCTTTCTAGGCCAACCAAAATCAGCTCCAAAATCGCTAAACTAATTCACCAACAGGGTCTCACAGATATCTGGAGAGAACTCAATCCCTCCACAAGGGACTACTCCCATTTCTCAATACCCCATCAGGTTTACTCCAGAATTGACCACATTCTAATTTCCTCCATACACATTCCTGCTGCAATCTCAGCTAAAATTAAGGATACTCCCCTCTCTGACCATTCTATGGTCTCCCTATCCCTCCAAGGCCTACTTCTCAGACCCTCATCTCCCATATGGCACATCAAAGATCACATTATCAAAGATCCCATTCAGATCTCAGTACTAACTAAGACCCTAAAAGAGTATTTCACCTTGAACAACGTGGATGAGATCTCGGCAGAGACCCTATGGGCGGCCCACAAAGCCGTGATACGAGGCAAACTCATTCAAATCTCCTCCCAACGTAAAAAGGAGAGAACTATGGATATCTCAAAACTGGAGAGAGATTTTCTTCTCCTGCGCAAAAAACACAAAGCAAACCCGTCCCTGGTTCAAACCGACCAGCTTGACGCTGCTCGGGTTAAGCTAAACCTGGCGCTCACGGTCAAAGCCGAGGGTTCTCTACGTTGGAACGGTGTGAAATTCTATCTCAATCAGGATAAAATGAGCATGATGCTGGCTTCCAAGTTATCCCCCAGGACTCGTCTTTTCGCTCTCCCCAAAATAAAACTACAGAATGGGTCGTCTTCCCAAGATCCCTAACGTATTTTGGAAGCTTTCCATTCCTTCTATTCAAAACTATATAGAGCAAATGACAACCATAATACACGAGCCATGGAAGCATTCTTAGAAAACCTGCCCATCCCCACTATCCATAAGTCACATAAAGATATTATGGAAGCCCACATTACAGTAGAGGAACCATTAGAGGTCATTAAAAATCTTAAAGGGGGATTGGCCCCAGGCCCAAATGGTCTCTCCAATCTATACTACAAGACCTTTGCCGAGATTTTAGCGCCACACTTAACTAGACTGTTCAATTCCAAACGAAAGGGCGATCCCTTGGATTCCCACATGAATGCAGCCTTCATCACAGTAATCCCTAAACCCGACAAAAACCCGGATCTGGTAGAAAATTACAGACCCATATCGCTAATAAACAATGATTTAAAAATTCTGACAAAAATATACGCCAATAGACTAAATACATTTATCAACACTTATATCCCCGGCAGACAGGGTCCAGACCAGGTTAGAAGGGCTATAGACATAGCTTCAATCTTACAAGCGGGATGGGATGGAGGTCCAGGAGGGTCTTTTCCTTTCCCTGGATTTACAAAAGGCCTCCGATTCTGTGACTTGGCCCTTCATATTCGCTTCCCTTAAATTCTGGGGATTTGGTGAAAACTTTATCGGAATCCTCAAATCACTATACTCAGAACCTGAAGCGAAAGTCAAATTACAGGGTTTTCTTTCTTCCCCCATCAAAATTGCCAGGGGCACAAGACAGGGTTGTCCCCTTTCCCCCCTTGTGTTTGCTCTAACAATAGAAACACTTGCCATAGCAATCAGGACAGACCCAAACATTAAAGGCGTTAACTTTGGCATGAACACTCATAAATGCGCCCTTTTCGCGGACGATCTCCTTTTATTTATCAAACATTTGGGGAAGCTTCAGGCTTGCGAGTCAACATGGCCAAATTGCAAGCTTTAAACATTTCCCTCAACCCAGCTTTAGTGGAGAGACTAAAACTGGCCTTTAATTTTAATTGGAGTAATACCTCAATACGATATCTGGGAATAAACCTCACACCCAGAATAGACTCCCTCTATCAAGCAAATGATAGAGGGAGTCTATTCTTCTTCCAGTCTATCGTAGACTGGAAGAAGACATTCGATCCTGGTCATCCCACAAATTATCGTGGCTGGGGAGAATCCATGCCATCAAAATGACCTTGTTTCCTAGAATTTTGTACCTATTTAGAGCCCTACCAATCCCGATTAATAGAATTCACCTTAAGAGTTTTCAGGGGAAGATTATAAAATTTATCTGGGGGGGGAAAGGGTATAGATTCACAAGAAACACTTTTTATGCCCCGAGATCTAAGGGAGGATTGGGCCTCCCTGAACTATTCAAATACTACCAAGCAGCTAGACTAGCCCAACTCTCAACTATCTATTTCAGGGGGGAAAAACCTGACTGGATACATATAGAACGCCAAGCGGTTCCTACCCACACATTAGACTTTCTCCTCTGGACTCCCAATAAATCTAGACCTTCCATCATGGCACCCACACTTTCACACTCCTTTAAACTTTGGGATGACCTGATCCAGCTCCCCGCTTTGACCTCAAAGCTTCGCCCTCTATCACACATATTCCACAACCCCCTTTTTAAACCGGGGTTAGACATCAAATCCTTTCAATGGTGGCTAGACAGGGGGATGTACCGCATTGGACATTATTTAGTTGCCTCTGGACCAATCTCCTTGAAACATTGTATTGAAAAATTAGAGCTCCCTGAATCCGAAAAATTTAGATTTCTCCAAATCTCCCACTTTCTCCATACACTTTGGAAAAACAAATCAATCCCCCCTGAGTTCACTCCTTATGAACAATGGTGTGGACAAGGTACAGAACAAAAAGGAGGCATATCCCTGATCTACGAAGCACCATCAACTCCCCAGTCCAAACTTACATACATGTCAGAATGGGAGAGAGACCTGGGCGAGTCTTCGGACCTGGAGATCTGGAACAGAATGAGTACGAGAGCCTACAAAGGTATAGTGAATATTGCATTAATTGAAGCAAATATGAAAGTCTTTACAAGATGGTATCTGGTACCCTCCAAACTTGCACAAATGTATCCCTCTTCGTCTTCTTTATGTTTCAGAAATTGCCATACCCAGGGTTCCATGATTCACATCTGGTGGGAATGTCCGAAAATCAGGGGGTTCTGGAACAAGATCTTCAACTTGATTAGAAAAATTACGGATTTTCCCATTCCAAAATCCCCCCAGATAGCTCTCTTAAATGGTCATATCCCCAAAATTCCCAAAACATCTGCCAAACTTATTTCTTTCATACTGACAGGTGCCAAGCTTTCCATAGCAAAGGCTTGGAAACAACCTGGAGTCTCTGTAGTAGCAACTAAGAGAAAGATCTCGTGGATCATGTCCCAGGAAAAATTAGTCAGTGCCTTAGCGGACTCAAATAAAACATTTGTGGCAATCTGGGAACCCTGGGCGAAGCATGTAGGCATCTCCCTCATACCCGGAGTAGAAGTATGAAATGTTACTGCAGTTATCATGAAGTCTGTCAACCCCCCCATTCCCCCATCCTCTACCACTCTTCGTCTCCCTTTCTTCCTTTTCTTCTCTCTTTCTCTTTCTCTTCAGAAATTGAAAATATATATTTACAGAAAGTTTTATGATCCATACGGTGTGCACAAGTACATTATGCATTTGACAACGTTTTGATGGATTTTTTTTATTTTTGTTCCTTTTGCTTTTTTCGCCTGTTCCTCGGTCTCTTGACTCTTATTACCTGGGTTAACGCTCGAGTCAGAACCCTTAGGATTCTATATTGGCACCCCTGGTCCTCCTGGCCTCATGCCTGAGAGGGCTTGGGAGGGTCCCCTCACGCAGCCCGGGATCTTTTATTCCCCTGGGAGGCGCGATGGGCCTTATCAGGTTATATACACACCTTTTTGTTTGCTTCAGGTTTTATTTTTGGTGCTCGGCACAGTTTGATCCCGTCGGGGGTGTCGAGCCCAATTTCAGCACTTGGTGTTTACCTAATCTGTTCGAGGGCTCAGCATTCTGTTCATAAGGAGAAGCAAAGGTATATTATTAACCTATATGTTGTTTAGCTTTTCATGTGCCATGTCACAGAGGTGGGCTGCGCCCTACCGGCAATTTCGTACCATGAAGTGTAATGTACTGCTCTTCAATAAAATTCTTTAAAATTAAAAAAAAAAAAAAGTTAGAGTATTGCACTTACAAAAACGGCACTATAGGCAGTGCTAACCATGAATCGCGTGTCTGACACATACAATCACAAGAACCTTAGATGCAGAGATGATTGCAGGATGATGTCATATACGTGAAACCTCGTCCTATACGTACGTTACGTCCAAACTTCGGGACTTCTCAGTAGGGCTATACTTAATGACTCTGGTGAGCTGCCTCTGATGAGCACACCTGTGCCAGGCAGGAAGAGGGAAATCCTCACCACAGGCTCATCCTGAGGTAAAACTGGTGACATTTGGGATTTGAGAGCCAGGAAAGGAGGTGAAAACATTTTACTGGCTATATTTCTACATTGGTGGCTGAGCGGATACATTGGCGACTTAAAGGGACCATTACCTGAATAATCCTGGGAATTGCACCTATTGAAGGAGGAGAGCGTTGAAGCATTATACAAGTTGATTGATATTATTCAAAGGCTTGTCACTATTAGCACTTGCACTTTCTATTGGATTTTTATGAGGAATTTGATATGTGCACATATGTCGATATTGTTATATTGATCATTTATTGATTTTCACGCATTTTATTTAGGCTGCGCAACCCTACTTTACATTATTATTTTGCCACATAGATAAATACCAATAAAAAAAATTTGTTTTAGGATAGCTGTGTACAGAACCCTACCTGAATAAATATAAAACAGCAATGTGAAACATAGGGTAAAAATTAGCGTTAACAAGTATAGCAAAAAGGAAGTGGTTCCTGTTACTGGTGAGTTCTGCTTTACCTCTTGAGGATTCTGTGTTGTGCCTTGGGTGTCATCCTGGGTGGATGCCCACTTCTTGGAAAAGTAGCCACAATACTAATCTGATGATTTTCGTGCAGCCATCGAATTTAAGTAATCGGAAATGTTGAAAATTTGAATTTTTTTTTAAAAACTAATGATTTTCTAATCAATGATGGGAGAATCGTGCGAGAAATGTAATTGAAAAAGAAATGCGCATGTGCAAGAAAAGAAAATTCCTGGAAAGAAAAGAAGATTCCCAGCCATGATTCTTTTCTGTAGCATCATGGGGTGGAATTGAAGGCTTGGTTAGTCGAATTTAGAAATCAATGGTGGCACCATCGGATCACAAAACACACAAATTTTCAGATTTTCAAAAGAAAATTCTTTACAAATTCGATCATGTATGGCCAGCCTAACTGTGGACTGAAGGATGCCTAAACACTTTGAGATCCCTTTGCAGCCTTATGCAGATCAACTACTCTTCATTGTATGTCTTCAGAGAGCATGAGGCATGGTTCACATCAGCTGATAATTTTTATGAACTTAAGAGTTTAAGAGTTTAGTCTTAAGAATCTTAAGACTAAACATGGAAGCAACGTTTGATTTTTTTTTATTGCTCCTAGCGGCTAAGCTTACTATAGCCCAATCCTGGAAAAAGACCTCTGTGTGTATGTCATTATATAGACGAAAGGTGTTCTGAATTATGCTTAACCCCTTCCCGACCAGCCGCTGCAGTTATACTGCAGCAGGTTGACTCCCCTGCGCGAGCTGTAGGTCGGCTCTTTAAGACGCTATAGCAGGCGCGCACGCGCAGCCAGAGACGCGTGCATCTGCAACGTGTCCCTGGAGCCGATGCGCATGCCCGTCGGGCGCGATGACCGCCAGGCACCCGCGATCGCTCGTGACAGAGCGAGAAACACACAAATCCCGGTTCTGTCAGGGGAGAGGAGACAGATTGTGTGTTCCTACCAAGTCCCGATTAAAATCGCAGATCGCCGCCATTATTAGTAAAAAAAATAATAATAATAAAAATGGCATAAATCTATCCCCTATTTTGTGCATGCTATAACTTTTGCACAAACCAATCAATATACGCTTATTGCGGTTATTTTTTTTTTGTTTGTTTTTTTTTACCAAAACTATGTAGAAGAATATATATCGGCCTAAACTGATGAAGAAATTTAGTTTTATTTTTTAATATTTTTTTTGGATATTTATTATAGCAAAAAGTACAAAATATAGTGTTTTTTTTTTTTTTGTCACTCTTTTTTTTTGTTTATAGCGCAAAAAAAACCCAAAAAACAGAGGTGATCAAATACAACCAAAAGAAAGCTCGATTTGTGGGGAAAAAAAAGGACAAATTTTGTTTGGGTACAACGTTGCACGACCACGCAATTGTCATTTAAAGCGACGCAGTACTGTAGCACAAAAAATGGGCTGGTCATTAAGGGGGAAAATCTTCTGGTTAATGAGCAAATTGCCAGTGTGGTTGATGACACTACTAAGCGCTTCAAGACCATCTGGAGCCCTTGGGCTGAATATGTGCATGTGGGCCTGTAGGGGCCCTGACCTTGTCAGGCTCATCCCCTGGGGGTTTCACTTTTCTATCCTCTCTCCATTTTCTTTTTCCCTCCTTCTATTTTCCTTTTACCCTTTTTCTTTCTTTTCTTTCTTCCTCTTTTGTCTTCTCTGAGGGTCCCTGTAAATGGGACGCCCTTCCTATGACTTGTTAAAGTCAGAGTTTATAATACTCTCTTTGTGTAAATCTAGAACAGTGAGAGGTTTACCCTAGTTTAATTACTCTCTATCAGGAACCATGAATCAGACAGAGACAGAAGTATAGTTAAATCACACTTGTTTAATAATAATAAAAAAGGTAAACAGAGTAAGCGTCGTCAAACCAAGCCAGAGTTCAGTAACCGGATCGGGTAGTCAGCCAAGCAAATGTCAGATAAATGTAGTAGTACAGCAAGCAGGATCAGGAGCCAGAAGGAACATCAGCCAAGCAAGTCTTCAACAGGAATGCAGGAGAAAGTCTCTGTGATGTTGACAAAGGCGAAGGCAGAGATCAAGTGAACTGGATGACTTTAAGTAGGCAGGACTGACGAGCAGAATCAACAACAGCTGGGTAACTGTGAAGAGAGATGGGAGCTGGCAATAAGCCGACAGCTGAGCGGCCAGCTCAGAGAAGGAAGGGAAGAGCCCAGCCCTGACACTTTCCTCACAAGGCAGGTAACTGTATCTCATGGTTGTTCATCTCTTCAGCTCCCTGGACAGAAATAAACTGAACCCTTTTAAGTGTTATTTTATTGTTCTGGTACTTGGGATGTGTTTTTATTCACTGTTTCTGTCAGCCTGTGCCAGGGCTCTGGCTGTTGTAACAATTTATATGTCCTGTCTCTATCATTTTATTTTTGAATAAAATTGATTGAAAGTAAGACTTAAGATGGCCATAGACGGTTCAAATCTTGGTCAGTTCCTGCTGAACAAAGCATGTATTGGCAGGATGAGTGTACCCAAGTTGATCGCTTGATCAACGTGCTCTCTGACGTCATCATCCCTCGACTGGATCGGCTGCCATTCAAGCCTCGCTCTGGTGCCTGTCTCTACTGCTCGGCCGAGCACATCCAGCGCCTTGAGACTGCCCAGACCCCTACATCTACCAGCAGAGATGAAATGACTCCACGAACCCCCTGGATTGATCTGGGACACTTTTATGCCTAATATTGACCACGCAAATGTGAGTGCTATACCACTTGTTGCTTTGTTTTAATAAATTGTCTTAAACGTCTGCACCCAGAGGCGCCTCCTTCTCCTTGTTTTTTGCAGTACCTTTGGGATAATGGCTTTCACTCCCACCGGAAGGCTGCCCTAAATGTGGACTCTACACATAACTTCTGCCCTCTTCACTTACTGTGTTACATTATGGACTCAGTTCTCATGCTAACTTATGAGATATATATATACATATGTTTTTTAAAACTCATCTTTGCACATTACTGTTATCTGGATATAGCTGTCATTACTTGCGCCGAATACTTGTTACACAACCAGCCAACCAGCCTGCTAGATTTTACATGCCATTTTTGCTAGATTTACATGCCATTATTGCTGCATTAAGCGCAGAATTGCCCTTACACTGGTGGTCAGTGTACATCCCCCTTTTTATTGGGGGTCAGTGTAAATTTCCCAAACATTGGTGGTTGGTGTAGAAGTCTCACCTTACATTGGTGGTCAGTAGAAATCTCCTTCACAGGATGCTTATGAGAAATATCAAACGAAGAATACTACTAAACCAAGGGCCCAGAACATCGCTAGAAAGGCTGGGGATTTTTCTACTAAACTTATTACCAACTTTATTAGCCAGCAAGGGGCTATTAAAAATACCCTCAGGAAGTATTGGCCCATACTATTGCAAGACCCTGCCCTGTCTAATATCTCCCCCCTCCCCCCCAGACCTAATACATTATTTAAGAGAGCTAGAAATATAAACAACTACATAGCACCCAGTAAGATCAAGGAACCGCAGTCAAAAGTAGGAAATAACCCTTCTTTTTTTTACATCTGGGGTACCTACAAATGCAAAAAATATAATTGTAAAGCGAGTGCATTTATAACACCTGGCCAAAAAGAATTTTAAAGACAAGAGTGGCAAGGTATATAAGATAAATCAATTTATCACGTGCGGTACAAACAAAAAAGAGATCAAATATCGTTGCGCTACTGAGAAAAAATCATATGAACATACTAGCAGCCAGCATCACCAGTGTAGTAACCGTGCAATGAAAATAAAAATAAATAAATGCAGCGCTAAGTGAAATGAGAGCAGAGGGGTGGGCTAACACCCCTTGTACATATATATTGTGTATAACAGCAAATATTACCATGTGGTAGTAATTATAAGCCACGACAAATGAAGTGAAAAAACAAACTCCAGTAACTGGAGGCAGTGTCCATAGTGGGGTAAAAGTTCATCAACATAAACAGCATAATATTTCTAGTGAAAGGAAGGGGAAACATATATGGATGATGTTCTTAAATCAAATGAGTGGTCTTCATGTACTCAAGGTCCACACGTAAGTAGAAGGGGTGAATACGCTTACCATACGGCGGAGTGTCATTCAGGCTTATGGATCAACCGATCCTGGGGGTGCTTGCTGGGAGGTGCTGGTAGTAGGTTCCAATCATCCCATCTGGGGCAACCGTAGGTAGAAGATGGTGTTTAGATCCCCAACGGATGGATGGATTCACCTTCACAACGAGCAGGCAGCTGGAGGATGCAGCTTTCACCACACCAAATATGGGTTCATACGGAGAAAGAAAATGGTCTCCATATGCATGAATCTTTTCTCATCAGCATTATACAGCAGTCTTATGACATCTATCAGTGTCTGGTTAAAGCTTGTAAGCTTGTTCCTTCTGGGACAACAGCCATGCAGACCAATTTGATGCAGTGTGCAGCGTATGGTCTGAGCACTGACAGGCTGACCCCCACCCCTTCAACCTCTGCAGCAATGCTGGCAGCACTCATACGTCTATTTCCCCAAAGACAACCTCTGGATATGATGCTGAGCATGTGCACTCAACTTCTTTGTCGGACCATGGCGAGGCCTGTTCTGAGTGGAACCTGTCCTTTTAAACCACTATATGGTCTTGGCCACCATTCTGCAGCTCAGTTCCAGGATGTTTGCAATCTTCTTATAGCCTAGGCCATCTTTGTGTAGAGCAACAATTCTTTTTTTTAGATCCTCAGAGAGTTCTATGTCATGAGGTGTCATGTTGAACTTCCAGTGACCAGTATGAGAGAGTGAGAGCAATAACACCAAATTTAACACACCTGCTCCCCATTCACACCTGAGACTTTGTAATACAAACGAGTCACATGAAACCGGGGAGGGAAAATGGATAATTGGGCCAAATTTGGACATTTTCACTTAGGGGTGTACTCACTTTTGTTTGGTTTAGACATTAATGGCTGTGTATTGAGTTATTTTGAGGGGACAGCAAATGTACACTGTTATACAAGCTGTACACTGACTACTTTACATTGTAGCAAAGTGTAATTTCTTCGGTGTTGTCACATGAAAAGATATAATAAAATATTTACAAAAATGTGATGGGTGTATTCACTTTTGTGAGATACTTTATATAGGAAGTTTCTTGAAATGGTTTTTTGAAAAAGATTTTTTTTTTAAATTTAATTTTATCCTCATTGAAGAAGGAGGTCACGCTCTCTGAAACGCATTGTCCTGGCAACCCTTTTGTGTACTCCACCAGCTGCCAAGTCACGTGGTGGCAGGGTGGCATTTCGATCGCTTGGCCGGAGAGTCTGCGCTCAGCATTGTGTTGGTGTGAGGCTTGTTGGCAGCTCCGGGCTGGCACATACACTCTGAGCCCTGTGCTGAGAAGTGCTGACAGTTCAGCAAAAAGAGACCTGACTGAGGATTTTAAGCCTGATTCTTCATTCGTTAGTGAGTTTATTGATTTTATTTGTTCTTTTATCCTAAACATAATAAAGGTTTTACAATGGAGCCTGTGGGCTCTCGCTCCTCTTTGCATAATAAAATGTTTGAGTGTCTTTTATCAATCAAGGTAGAGGTAAACCACACGTCCAAAATCATTTCATTATTGGACTCCAGGTGTGCAAACTACTGATTCCAATAGGCTTACGTTGAAGTAATTAGTCTATGGGTTCACTTTCTTTTTCCTCAAGCACTGGGAATGTTTGATGGGTGTGTTCAATAAAGACACAAGGAATTAGAATTGTTTGTGTGTTAAGCATATTGTGAATGTATTGTGCCAAAGTCATGAAGCATTTGTGACACTTTTGGTTCTAATAGTGACTTATGCACCAAATTCATGTAGTTCTAAAATGTGCCACTTTTACATTATATGTGCCAAATGTAAAAGTGAAGCTAATTTGGACCAACTTTTTTTGGGCATACAGAGAGAGAAAAGCTGGCTCAGACAGAAAGTGCCTCACATGCATTCCAAAAGTGGCGCAGCCTGAGCCAAATTCAAGTACAAGCTCAAGACAGGTATTTGAATTTGACGCATTCTTCTTTACTTTTAGAGACACTTTTGCAAAATCTGCCTGCTCTAGTCTTTATGAATTCCAGGAATTGTGTTTGTCTATTGTTGTGTGAAGATGTGAGATATGTGAGGATCACATCACATTTTATGGCAAATTACTGAAGAAAAACAGTTATTTCCAACATTCACGTACTTTTTCTTGTCATTATATATATATATATATATATATATATATAGTTTTTTTCATAAACTTTGTTCTGTTTAAATTTTTTTTTTAATATAAATTATTTTCAAAATACTCTATACAGTATATTCATCTTTAAAAAAATGGTGCAATATCCTCGGTAAACTACATAGACTTACAGTACTTTGTAAATAATTTTAATAGTAGCTTTATTCCTTCATGTAACACACTAGCTCCTGAGGTTTGACTTTTCAGCATTTTTTCCCTTTTCCTTTAATAAACATATGTTTTGTGCTTCATTGTCCTTAGTAACTCTTAATGGCATCTGTCACATTGGACCCATGCCTACAACATACATTCTGGGAAGACATTCTCTTCTTGCATCTGAACTCATTGGTTCTGGCTGTTTTTGCTCCCGTAATATAATATCCCATATTGTTTCTCCATCTGTTCTCCTGCCTCCTTCTTCCAGAACTCTTCATACCTTTATCATACTGAAACTAAACACAAGGATTAGAAGCTTTGAAATTTTTGTGGTATGGCAGCAGGAAATATTAGGGGACATCTCACAGGTTTCAGTTCACCACTATTTTTATCAAAGCAACAAAAGGGTTTTAAAGCAGGACTCCAGGCACACATTAATTCAGCTCTGTATTTGTTAATACATAAATAAACTTTTTTTTTTTTTTTTAATACAAGCAGGGACCATACCTGAATTTGATATTATATCAGCTGTTTACAGTCCCTGTACAGCAGAGCAAAAACCGTGCGAAGAAGAAGCAGCACACAGAGCCAATCGTTGTATGCATTGGCAAGAAAGATGCTGATAGGAGGAGATCAGAGTGATTCTTCAGAGGTTCAGAGAAAGTGATTGGAATAATTCTGTGCATTTTGATTGAACAATCAATGAAAAATGCATTCAAATGTGACAATTTAGAATTTAAATTGACTCAGCTGACACAATACATTTTTTTGCATGTCTCTAATTTCCATCTGGTATTAATTGTGTTGACCATCCCACTAGTTATATCTCTATAGTTATTATTAATGTCATATTCTAAATGTATTTTAGTTTGAGCAAAACAATGCAATTTACAATAAAACCTTTGATTGCGAGCATAATTTGTTCCGGAAACATGCTTGTAATCCAAAGCACTTGTATATCAAGGCAAATTTCCCCATAAGAAATAATAGAAACTCAGATGATTCGTTCCACAAGTCCTTCAGTTTATAGTCCATATAAAAAGATTATAGCAATGTGATAGGTTGTGTAATCATAAAATGTCTATCCACAAATGGCAGCCTCCACAAGGGGATTAGAAGCAAAATCCAGCAGAAGCTACAGAATATAAAAAAAAAAAAGAGGCGCCTCTAAGTGTAGCAATATGGTTACATTTAATGAAGGTACAATATTTAGCAACTCACATGGTTGATGATTAAAAGAGGCACATCAAAAACTTCCGGTTCCGGCGCCGCATGGAGTAGCTGAGCCTCCCCACAGCTCCCACACCACGATCCAAAAATCAGCCTACAAATACCTGCCCAATCCCCACTTGACGCCGGCACACCTCCGCAGGTGTTCCCCGCTCTCTTGCCAACCTCCAGAGCACCAGAAACCGGCTTCATACCAGGCCTCGACGACCTCACCCGGCCCGGCCGTAAATCGAGGCCCCGGTCTCGGCCTACGCGGCATCCACATCTGGAACAGGGGCTTGAAAACAACCGCCCGACCCCCCCTCCTGCCGCCTGCAACCTAATCGGGGACCCCTCACCCCCCTAGGATCTTCAGAACGCCAGGTACCGACCTCCGACCAGGCCGCGACGACCTCACCCGACCCGGCCGCAAATCGAGGCCCCGGTCTCGGCCTACGCGGCATCCACGTCAGGATCAGGGGCTTGAAAACGGCCGCCCGACCCCCCCTCCTGCCGCCTGCAACCTAATCGGGGACCCCTCACTCCCCTAGGATCTCCAGATCGCCGGATACCGGCCTCCGACTAGGCCGCAACGAACTCACCCGGCCCGGCCGCAAATCGAGGCCCCGGTCTCGGCCTACGCGGCATCCGCGTCACGAACGGGGGCTTGAAAACAACCGCCCGACCCCCCCTCCTGCCGCCTGCAACCTAATCGGGGACCCCTCACTCCCCTAGGATCTCCAGAACGCCAGGCACCGGCCTCCGACTAGGCCGCAACGACCTCACCCGGCCCGGCCGCAAATCGAGGCCCCGGTCTCGGCCTACGCGGCATCCACGTCAGGAATAAGGGCCTTAAAACAACCGCCCGACCCCCCTCCTAACGCCTGCAACCTAACCGAGGACCCCTCACTCCCCTAGGACCACCAGATCGCCAAGGTACCGGCCTCCTACTAGGCCGCAACGATCTCACCCGGCCCGGCCGCAAATCGAGGCCCTGGTCTCGGCCTACGCTACCTTCACGTCACGACCCTGGGAACTAAAACAACTGCCCGACCCCCCTCCTGCTTCTCATCAGAGACCCCTCCTTCACTAACCAAGGGAACGGCTCGGATCCACGCCAGATTCGCCTAGCCCAGCAAATATCTAGGCTTACGCAGCCCTAGCAGGACAAGAACAGGCCCAAATACAGCCGCCTGCCCCGATCTAGGCCTTCAGCAACAGGACTTCAATATCGAGTGCACACCCCCCTCCTCCTGCCAGAAGTCACGCCACAGCCCCCACAAGTTACCCTATGGACCGATTTGTAGAGAAGACTGGCGCGCGCTCTTACGCGGCCGCAACAATGCAACCGGCCCGGACGCAACCCGAGACCCCGGTCCCCCCGAATTCCACACCCGACGAACCAGGCATGGAGGTGAGCGATCCCACAGTACCCCCCTCCTCACTCCACTCTCCTCTCTCCCTGCATCCTACCTCCCCCTCCCCATACCAGGGGGATAATGATACGGATCGTATAGCTCAAGCCGTCGCTGCCCTCCTATCCCCTATGATAACTTCCTCAGTGGAAAAGGCAGTGGATGCGGGAATGAGGCAAGTCAAGGCACAACTAGGAGAACATTCCACTAGACTTCACGAGGTGGAACACCATCTTTCAAACCTGGAAGAAGAAGTTTATCAGGCACAAGCTACCGAACGAGCACAGGAGAAAACCAATCAGTACATACTACAAAAACTGGACGATCTAGAAAACAGATCTAGACGGAGCAATCTGCGATTCGTGGGGGTCCCAGAATCACTACAGTCCTCAGCTATTGCAGAATTCTGCGCCACACGCGTCCCGGAGGCATTAGGCTTTCCCGGCCCTTTTACGGTAGAACGGGCCCACCGAGTGGGAACATTCGCTCCTGATCGCATATCCCCTCGCCCAATCATAGCGAAGTACCTAAACTACAACGACAAGACTGTCATCCTACAAAAGTTTCGGCAAAACAGATCTCTGGAAGTTGATGGGACCAAAATCCTGATCTTCGCGGACTATTCCATAGAAGTCTCAAAAAAGAGGAAAGCATTCCAACACATCTGCACAGAGCTACATCAGCGACAGATGAAGTTCACATTGGCCTTCCCTGCAACTCTCCGCATCAAAGCTCCCAACGGAGACCAGCTTTCCTTTCAGGACACCCCTGAGGCGGAAGCCTTCTTGCGTTCATTGCGCACCGAATCTCACTCCGATTCCCCGCTCAGGGCCTCTCCAAATAATCGCCCTCTGGACCAGCGAAGCCCGAGGAAAGATTCCCCGAAACGCTTCAGATCTTCCGGACCTACCCACCGTAACACCCCCCGCTGATGAGAAGAATTGCTACCCCACCATGTTTTCTTTAGGAGCACATGTTCTGCCTGCTCCTCGGTATTAATGTTTCCAATGTCTGGACACTCAGGTATATGGCTTGTTTAAGTTTGTCTGTTCTCTTTTATTATGTCACAGTTTTCTTTTCCTTTTATACTACTTCGCCTCCTATAGCCTCACTTTGAATGGCCTCCCCCTGATCCTGCACCTATGAGAGGTCCTCCGTCACAGCCATTGTCACTGAGCCATTCAGGGCGCGCACTCAGTACAGCGACTGGATCGTTAGGGGAGCTGGCCTGCACAGTGACTCTATGCGGAAAAAAGAGAAGTTCCTCTATTGTTATGAGATGTTTTTATTCCTTGCTCCTACCCCTCCTTATCCCTCCTCATTATTTGTCCCCAGCAACATCCATCAGCCACTAGACTCTCAGCCACAACTCCTTCCTCAGAGCCAGTCCACCCTAGCTAGCACTACCAGTTCAACTCCTCTCCTCAGGTCTACATATATTGTTAACAATTTACCAGCACACAACCTACCTTCGGCCTTACTCACATGAAAGTCACCTCTTGGAACGTGAAAGGGCTTAGGTCCCCAGTTAAGAGACTTAAAATTCTTCGTCACCTCAAAAGACTAAAAACAGACATCGCCCTGCTCCAGGAAACCCACCTAACCACCTCTGACCTCCACCGAATGAAAAAACTCTGGGTGGGTACTGTACTAGGCTCAAGTGCACTCAATCGCAAAGCAGGGGTTATCATATTAATCCACAAAAACCTTCCCTGCGAGATACTGGGGTCGTTTCCTCTCCTCACACATAAAACTGGGTAACAGCACTCTAGTGATCTCTAACATATATGCCCCAAATAATCCTGGCAAAAAATTTCTTAATGAATTGTCCTCCTGGATTCTACACTCTCCACACCTCCCACATATAGTTGGGGGAGATTTTAACACCATCATACACCCAATCGATGACAGATCCTCTTCCAAACGAACGCGTCCATCTCCCACTCTGTCTGATCTCACACACTTCGCATCCACTATGGAATCTCTCCACCTACATGACATCTGGCGGCTTTTCCACCCAGCAGATAGAGAATACACCTTTTACTCCAACCCTCACAACATTTTCACTAGAATCGATTACCTCTTCTGCACTGACACTCTTATCCCCATGATCTCAAATTCTGACATCCATGACATAGCCATATCGGATCACGCCCCCATCTCAATCTCACTAGATACCCCTGATCTACATCCTACTCCTAAACTTTGGCGTTTCCCCGCTTATCTCCAGAATAACTCAGACTTTCGACACTACATGGAGAAAGCTTGGTCTGAATTCTCCGAGACTAATTCCCCACACACGGACAACCCGAACCTTTTCTGGGAAGCTGGTAAGGCCTTCCTCAGAGGCCGAATCATATCGTACGCTGCCTCTCACAAGAGAAACACTTTGGCAAATTATAAGAGGGCCAGTGCCAACCTGCGCTCGGCGCAACGCTCTCTCTACACTAGGGACTCCCCTGATAACAGGCTACACTGGCAGGTAGCAAAAAGGGATTTTGATACCTGGGCAGATACCCTTGAGCGGACATACAGGGCACATATGCCAGCCACCCTTCATAAATTTGGCAACAAAGCTGGCAAACTGTTAGCAAGACTCTGCAAAGGCCCTTTCCGCCCGACACACATCACCTCCCTTCGGGACACCGCAGGTGACATAAAAACCTCACAACAGGACATTAACAAAATAATGTTACAATACTACTCCTCGCTATATGCCACCGACCCTATCGACACAAACACAGCCAAACACTTCCTAGACAGGCTGTCTCTACCCACGATCTCTCCCTCCCAACTTGAAGCCCTCAACGCACCTATCTCCTTACAAGAAATATCTAATGTCATCCGGAACCTAGCTCCCTCTAAAGCCCCAGGCCCAGATGGGTTTACAGGAGAATTCTATAAGGCCCTACAAACTATTACTGAACCCACTCTCTTCGCCGTCTATAATGGTATATGGACTGGCGGCCCCTACTTACCGACTGGGAATCAGGCCATAGTCAAACTACTTTCAAAAAAAGGCAAAGACCCCCAAGAACCGGGTTCGTACCGACCCATCTCACTCCTAAATTTAGACGTGAAAATTCTCTCAAAGATAGTAGCCTCCAGACTTGCCACCATCATTCCCTCTCTGATTCACCCAGCCCAATCAGGTTTTGTGAAGGGGAGAACAGCCACTATGAACATCCGTAAGGTAATGATGGCTCTGGAACAAGCCAAAATCAGCCCAGGGGGGGATCATGCCATCATCACTTTGGACGCGGAAAAAGCCTTCGATAATGTTAGCTTCGAATGGCTATCACTGACCCTATCAAAAATGGGTTTTACGGGCCCTTTCCAACACCTTATACATGCCATGTATGCCTCCCCCGCGGCCAGATTAGTGGCAGCAGGCCTTCTCTCGGATGAATTCCGCCTTTACAAGGGCACGAGACAAGGTTGCCCCCTATCCCCACTCCTCTTTAACATAGCCTTAGAACCCCTCTCCAGATACCTTACTCTAGAGGCCCCATTACACGGCATCAAAATAGGATCCCAAGAACTCCGCACGTCACTATTCGCCGACGACATCCTAATTTTCTCAACCAACCCCTCCTCTGACATGTCCACCATCAAAACAATCTTTGATGAATTTAAACTCTGCTCGGGTCTCCGCATAAATTACACCAAAAGCGAAATTCTCCCCATAGGCACTTTATCTGTCCCTCGCTGGGCACAACACTCACCCTTTCCAGTAGCCAAATCACACATAACATATCTAGGCATTAAAATAGGAAGACTGCCCCATTCAATATACCATCTAAATTATCCCCCACTATTGAAAAAAATTTCTCAAGAATTGGATAACTGGATAGATCTGCCCCTTTCGCTCCTGGGAAGATGTCACCTAATAAAAATGGTCAGTTTCGCTCGATTACTTTACCCTCTCCAAACGATACCATTACTTCTTAAACATACAGATATCAAAAACTTAAACAAAGCCTTCTCCAAATTTCTCTGGCGGAACAAAAGACCACGTATAGCCCTTGCTAAACTGTATCTTCCCAGACGCGAAGGAGGGATTAGTCTCCCAAATATCAGAACCTATAACCTCTCTTGCCTACTCAGGATAAGCCTAGACTGGATATCGCAACTTTCTCGCTGCTCTAATTACTCCATGGAAGCTTCAATGGCCCAACCGTACTCCCTGGTGGCATTACTTCATTGCAGGTGGAAATCAATTCCCCCACCTATACAACACAATCTTCTCCTTAGAGACACAGCCATAGCTTGGAGGGAAGTACGGAAAGCACTGAAACTTTCACCCTTTATGTCCAGACATCTTCCGATTCAAGGAAATCCCAGCTTCCCACCTGGGTTGGAATACAAACCCTTCACTATTTGGCAACAAAAAGGCCTCACACATTTTTCCACCCTCTGTGATCTGGAAACAGGACGCCCTCATAACTTCTCTGTCATAGCAGAAACTTTCTCTCTCCCTACATCTCATACTTTACACTACGCACAATGCGTCAGCTTTATAAAAGATTCATGCAGAGAGGAAAGTAAGAGATTTCAGACATCCATCACAGACTTACTACTCCACAGTGACTCTTATAAAATCTCCGATATCTATAAACCTTTCTTGATAAGGACTACTCCCCCACTTGCCTCCTCATCGGTAGCAAACTGGGGCAAGGACTTCCCTGACTCAGACATAGTGAAAAAGGTTCTTCAGGGGTACCAGAGAACGCTTCAGCTGACCCCCAATGAGGTATGGAGAGAAACTCAATTAAAGATTATGCACCGCGCCCACATACCCTTCATCTCGGACAAGACTGTCCAAGGTGCAGCAAATTGCCCCATGTGTCGACAGCCAAAACCATCACTTTCCCACCGTTTCTGGTCATGCCCATCCATTTCCGCTTTCTGGGACCAAATCATCTCCTACATCTTCAAAATAACGCTGTTAAAAATACCGAAAGACCCCCTACTCCTCATCTTCGGATACTGGGATGACCAACTGCTCCCGTGGTCCCCAATCTCCCACCCCACATATAAGGACTGGGCCTTGATCAGTCTCTTACTGGCTAGAAGACTAATTCTACAAAACTGGACCTCCTCTCTTTGCCCACAGATCTCGCAACTTAAAAGGGAGCTTCTAAACTTGCTTCACAGAGACAAACTCAATACCGACTTCAAAAAAGAACTCCCCCACACACGATTTTACTCAAGATGGTGGGCCTTCATGCAATCAACTCTGTCCCAAGAGGAACTACAAAACTTCGAAAATACTTCATTCGCTTATTATGATACTTTCATTAACACTCCTGAGGAGGAAGACACTCCCGTTCTCTCTTATTCCTGTAACGCTATAGCTACTTAATACTTTAACCGACTGATGTATGCTTCCACTCTCCCCCCCCCTTCTTCCCATCTTTCCCCCCCTCCCCCCTTCTTTTCTTTTGTTTTTTTTTTGATACCAGTAGCTCCCACTGGACCCACCCTGTTGATTCATCCAGTTATATCGTCAGGATAAGTCCATCTAAAAGCCACACCATATATCCCACCCCGGTTATTTTGGTTCTACACCTATATATAAAAGTGCATAGACTACTGGTATTTATATGTGTTCATGTGTATGTGTTTATATATATATGTATATATATATATATATATATATATATATATATATGTATAGGTAAATATCTATATATGCAATGTTCAAAATCATATATGTAAAAATGTTCAAAAATGTTGTATACCAACTAATGTGATACCCTGTATTGCAATTTCTTTCAATAAAATCTATTGAAAAAAAAAAAAAAAAGAGGCACATCTAAGTATGCAGGCATCTGGGGTAAAGCTGTCCACATAGACCATCCTTCGCACAGCCAGCTCTCGCCGCTGTCAGTCTGCAATCGTGACCGGGAAGAATACCCTGCAGTAGAACATCTAAAAGCGAGGCTTGAAGCGCTTGTGGAGCGCAGTGTAGAAGGGATGACGTTGATGGCAGTCTATGTAGTCTAGGATGGTCAGCTTTACCCCAGATTGCCTGTATACTTAGATGGGCCTATTTTAATCATCAACCATGTGAGTTGTTAAATGTTGTACCTTCATCAAATGTAAGCATATTGCTACACTTAGAGGTGCCTCTCTTCTCTTTTAGACTCAGTTGTGAAGTGACGCTACTTGTATATCAAGACATCACTCGTTTATCAAGTCAAATTTGCTTGTCTTGTAAAACACTCTCTGTCACTCTGTTTACTTCATTTTATTTTGGTCTAAATGTATCGTTTTACACAAATTTTCTTATTTATAATTTCTTTTTACCATCTATTGTTTTTAAGCATGTATCAATTAATTTAAAAATATTGTTAATAAATATACCTATAAGTACAAGCAGCAAGCAGGATGATGACCCAATTAACTCAGCGCTGTATCCATGGTGACCGGAATGCCATTGGACTTAAATACTGAGACTGTGGCATCTCGAGTCTAGCCTTGAGAAAGTCACGTGACAGTGACGCAACGCATGGGAGGAGCCTAGGACGCTCACTGCAGTTTGACACTTGGAGTTGAACGGCGGCGCATGCACCAATCTCAGCGCCAAATGAGCTATTTAAACAGGGCTTGTAAACAGAGCCAGTAATGTCTGATCTGCAGCTTTCCTGTGACCCCTGCTACCTGTAACCTGCTTCAGAGATCCGTTCCTGCGTTTGACCCGGCTTACCTTTGACTCTTCCTGCCTTCTGCCTGCATCCGACCCCGGCTTGTCCTTGACTTTGATTCTGCCTGCTCCTTTGATTACCACGCTGTCCACCTGTTACAGACCTGGCCTGTACCCCGACCTGCCTTGGCTTCTGCATCTGTACTGATATCTCCTGCCTATGTATGACCTAGTTTTCCTGTACCTGTCTGTGCTCCATATCTTTTGGGGCCGATCCACTGTGTGCTGACTAACATCCAGGTGTGTGGTGTTTTGATATCAGCTGATCCAGTTCCCAGCCTGCCCGCTGTCCTGACTTCTCATCTTGCTGGTCCTTATCCCTGTGACATCAGGAACTCCAGAGCAGCTCTTCTGACAACCAACCTGCCAGGCGCTCATACCACTCTGCACTCTCGGGCCTCCTGTCTGCCATATCAGGGGCCACGAGTCAGATCGAGCTCCTGCCAGGGGCTCAAGTTCCTTTTGTGAGGATGTTTCCGCTAACTGAACTAGAACTGGGCACACGGAGAGAATATATTGATGATAATTTGACAAAGGAATTTATTTGTCTATCCACCCCTCTGGCAGGGGCAGGCATTTTCTTTGTTGAAAAGAAGGATCACCACACCTCTGGTGTGTCTCCTGGGTTCAGTTGATGCTGAAATGTATCCAAAAGGCATTTACTGTATATAATGGTAACTAGACTACTATACCTCTGGCCAGAAAACTCATAGTACGTTATTGGCTTGCGACTAATGTGCCTACAAAGGCTCAGTGGATCGCGTATGTCAATTCCCTCCTTCTTAGGGAACAGTTGACATACCGACACCGAAAGGCTCCAAAAAAATCTAACCTTATATGGCAAAACTGGTTGGATAACCCCAAACCTTGCTCCCCCCCAGTTATTAATGGATAGACTGCTACAGTTATAGACTTTAATGTTATAGATAGGCACTCCTCTTGAGCTTGATGCCTCTCCTACAATGCATATGCTGTGCAGAAGGTAACTCATGTGGTAAAAAGGCCCATAGACAAGCCTGGAGGAGGGAGCGTATGCCTTATAATATTCTATTTCATTTTATTTTATCTTATGTTAGCTTACTTTTCTGTTATTTTAAAAGTGTGGGTTTTTTCTTTTCCCCTTTTTTTTTTAAGTTTTTTTTTTTTAAGTTCTACAAAAAACGAGGTTAAATGTGCCTAACATTAGGTAACTGCATTATATGTAGGTACATGTTTGATTTTATGTATAATCCAAGTGTGGGGAAATATGTGTACCTCCTTATTGTAGCTCAGTTACCCATTATTCTTGTCAATAAAAAAAAGGTTTGATTAAAAAAAAAAAAAAAAAAGAAGGATCACACCTTATGTCCCTGTGTAGATTATCGGGAGTTAAACAAGATTACTGTTAAAAATCGCTACTTGCTGCCTCTGGTACCCAAGTTATTTTAAAGGTTGCTAGCTGCAATTATCTTTACCAAGCTGGATCTCCTACAACCTGGTTTGCATAAGAGAAGGGGGTGAGTGGAAGACAGCTTTCGGCATTTTGAATGCCTGGTCATGCCATTTGGTCTAAGTAATGCCCTGGCCACTTTCCAACACTTTGTCAACGACATCTTCCGAGGTAGGTCATCTTTAGAGATACTTAGACCTTTTCATCATAGCATACCTAATCCTAATCTTTTCATCCTCATTGGATGACCACCGCAGGCATGTCAAGAGTGCGTTAACCCAGCTTCAGCAGCATGGCCTAGATGCCAAAACAGAAAAATGTGATTTAGAACTACAGAGCATTCAATTTCTTGGGCTAATTATCTTAGTTAAAGGCATTAAAATGGATCCTCAGAAAGTTACCGCTTTCCTGGACTGGCCAGTTCCTGCAGACAAAAAAGGAATTCAAAGTTTCATTGGATTTGCCAACTTCTACCGAAAGTTCATTAGGCCGCCACAGAATTAACCAAGCAAGGCATCCGATTCCACTGGTCCTCTGAAGCTCAGGCCACCTTTGAAACCCTGAAGAGCTGTTCACATCTGCATCCATCTTGAAAGATCCTGATCCGGCCCTGTCGTTTGTTCTTGAGGTCAATGTTTCTGAAATGGCGGTCAGAGCAGTACTTTCACAATGGCAAGCGTCCCAAGCTCTCTTATACCCAGTTGCATTTTTCTCCTGCAAATTGTCGACACCTGAGAGGAAGCACGATGTGGGGGACCGGGAGCTCTTGGCTAACAAAGTGGCACTGAAAGAGTGGCAGTATCTATTAGAAGGAGCGGCACATTCAATTCTGGTCTACACAGATCATAAGAATTTGGAGTACCTGAGGACAGCGAAGAGATTAAAGCCACATCAGGCCAGGTGTGCACTATTTTTCTCCAGAGTTTCATTTCTTGTAACCTATAGACCTTGGTCGAAGAACACAAAGCACGATGCATTATCCTGCAGGTTCAATGACTCTGAAGAAGCCAAATCCCCAGACACCATCCTGCCCTCAGGGAATTTTCTTGTAGGAAGACTTACTGTCTCGGATCAAACAAGCTTCCTTGGGAAACTGCCTTCTCCCCAGAAACCAACTTACAGGCGAAAGATGATCTGTTATGGCACAAGGTCAAAATCTTTGGACCCAGGCACTTAAGGGTTGCAGTACTGGAATTCTGCCATGATCACAAGTTGGCTGAACATTTCTTGAAGACTGCTGACCTTGTGCAACGCACATTCTGGTGGCCCCAGGTAGCATGTGACTGTAGAAGGTTTTTGGAATCCTGCATCATCTGCATCCGAAATAAGAATAGCAAAGTCAAGGCCTGGGGTTTGCTGAAACTATTGTCTGTCCCAGAGTGACTGTGGAGAATGATCTCAATGATTTTAATTTGGAGCTTCCCCCAGCAGAAGGCTTTACTACCATCTTTGTGGTGGTAGATAGAATGTCAAAGATGGCTCATTTCATATCAATGAAGGGGATCCTTCAGCTGCGGAAACAGTGTAAGTCTTCATTAAAGAAGTCATAAGGCTTCACAGAGTTCCAGCCAATATCGTATCTGACCATGGGGTACAGTTCACCTCCAGGTTCTGGAAAGCCTTATGTTTATCCCTGGAAATTGAGCTATCCATCTCTTCGGCATATCATCCACATACGAACGGGCAAACAGAAAGAACCAACCAAACCCTGGAGCAGTACCTGTGCTACTTTTGGTCTTTCTCCCAGGATTCTATAATTATTGGTTTAGACAACATTTATACACGTTCAAGTTGTGCATTATACTTATATTGTAGTGCAACACTGTTAAATTTCACCTCACATGTGTGATTTGAACACCATTTACATATGTGAGCGAGACCTGCATGTGCATAAGCACGCGGGGACGGAGGTGCTCTAAAAAAATTTTTTTTTACATTTGTTTTATAAATTTTTTTTTTATTCTTACAATTTCTCCCTTTAAAAGCAAAACATTAAAAAAAAAAACATTTTTAATATTTTGCTTTAAAAAAAGTGCCTTGTTTACATGTGGCCGGAACCGGAAGTGACATCATGACATCACTCCAGTCCTCCTAGTGCATAGAGATGAGCAGAGGCCATCCTTCGCTCAACTCTATGCCCAGCCGCCACCAGTGCTGGATCGGTTTTCGGCCTTCCCGATCCACCAGTTGGGCCCGAAAACCAAAGGAAAGTGGCTGGAGGTGGGGAAAGATCCCCTGCCGCTTCTAAAAGTGACCCAGCAGCGAATCCACAGCTCTGGGCAATTTTATGAGAAAGACTGGCTCCTAAGGGAAAATATTATACCAGGATTATGGCATCTAGCTGCAACCATAACCCTGGTATTTACCCTCAAATTAATGATGTATTTTCCCAGTCAGGTCTCCAGTAATTAATTCCTATTGAGATCACTGATTGCTGGAATCCAAAGCTGCGCACTAGACCCAAACCCTTGGACCACATTATTTCACTGTACAAACGAACCAAAAGGCCAATCTAAACATTTTAATACTCCACACCTTCTAAATGCAGCTAAATTTCTTATTCCTGTTCGTTGGGAGCAAAATGCTACTCTGTTCATTACTCAATGGTTTCAGAAAATAGATGACATTAGCCTTTGAGAGGAACTCTCTCAAATTTCCTGTCCGTCTCCTAATTCTCACAGAAAAAATATAGGCCTGTTGGTTCATTTTTAGGATGTCACCTACTTATATTGACCTTGTCTCTCAACCTGCTATATCTGTCATTCCATAATTCTCTGTATTTGGTCATATTCTAAATATTTAAATATTTAGCAAGTTGTGGTGCCAGCTGCTTGATACTGCCCCCCCCCCCCCCCCCCCACACACACACACACACACACACACCTTTTTTTCTTCTTCCTTTCTCTTTCCTCTTTTATAACATTCTTCTAACAATCCTTAATAACCTACATGGAGACGCAAACTATTTTCTTCCCCACATCACCATATTGCCGACAAAAGCAAATGGGATGCATTGATACAGTAAATGGGGAGGGGAGCTGATGAAGCTATCCTTAAATTCATAAATAACATGTTTAGCAGGTATATTTTTGTTTTCTGCATGTAATTCAAGACTGATTTTCGTTTTACTTTAACAAAGAAAAAAATTAACATAATAAATATCACAGTGAAAGAAAAATAAATGGTAATTTACAAAGTATGACAGGTAACAATATTAGAAAGAAAGTTGTTTGAACAAATTATTTTGGATTCCAATAAAAAAGTCATTGAATAGTCTTTAGAATTACTAACCATATCAAAATGAAATCAAACAATGCACCAAATCAAACAAGAAATTCAAATATGAGGTTGAGTTTCAAAGCATTTGTTTCAAGGTTTAAAGATATTCTGTAGATAATGTGAGGGTCTACCAAATGGAAAGACATACAAAAGTAAATCCATTCAACATTCATAAAAAACACCACAAGCTTGTTGACTAATATCTCCCATCTCAGACCAATCCCTAAGTCATCTGGCGTTGTTTATTACAGAAAAAAATGAAAGATTATGGAGAGTAAGGGAAGGGTCAGTAGGTGAGAAATAAAAAACAGAGGAAAAGTAAAGATTAAAAAACAAGAAATAAAATATAAAAAGGAATACAATCTTTGATGGGTATCATCTACTGGGAAATATTGGCATTGTGTCTCCAATGATAAGAACCTGAATGTCATTATAGTATTTAGGCAACAACATATTAAGTCTTTCCGTACAGTAATGTCCTGAACACCTTTGTAGGAAACAATCAAAGCAATCAAGGCTCAGGCTAAGAGACATGGAAAATGTGAGGAGTATTAGGAAATCAGAGAGAGGTGGCAATTATCAATGTGCAGGTCTACCAGCACACATATATATAATCAGAACAGAGTGGATTTGTCTGTAAACTAAACGGATAAACATTTCTACTCTAAACACTATAATTTCCCTATTGCTACATAATTTGCCCATACAAGTGGAAATTGGTCTGCCTGAGACTTTCTGATAAAGGCATGCAGCCCAGCATGGTTTCCAATGTAGTCTAATCTATCAGATATAAGTGATCCAGATGGTTACTGGTTGTCTATAATGCACAGAGAGCAGTAGAAACTGTTAATCAAGAGTCATGCATGTGCATAAGATCAGTTGTCAATCACATCATCCATCCTATCCTACCCATAAAATATTTGTGCTGATATCTATCAATGGGAAAGTTGATGCCTCATGCCTGTGCAGATTATTAGTCTTTTCTACAGATAACCTTCAGGCATTACAATCTAACATAACACAACATAACATAACATGTATATCTGTACAATCTGTACAATCTAACATAACATAACATAACATAACATAACATAACATAACATAACATAACATAACATAGCATAGCATGTATAACATGAGTGACCAATTAAAGCCTTGTTACAGGTTTTTTTTTCCTGCTTGAACTGTGTTTAGTGACGTCTGTTCACTCAGTGTCTTAGCTGTACTCTGCTAATGTCAACACCGTTTAACAAATGGCAAAGTTAGTTTCTTTGGTAGTCCATTTCACAGTCTACAACAAATGCACCACCATGTTGCTGTTCTTTGGTGTCCCACTGTCTTCCAAGCAACTACATGCGCGGTCCTTCTCTTTTGTCCCAAAGTACTTTAAACTATTATAATTCAGATAGCTAATATAAATCAGTTCCAACAGAATGGGTGCAAGGTCTAAGGTCTAAAACATATCAAGAAGAAGTGCAAGAACTTAATATATACAGCCACAAAGAAAGAAGTAAAGGTGTGTGTGAAGGGTGGGGGGGGGGGGTAATCAAAACCTTTAGATAAATTAAACTTGTATACAGTGCAAGAGGGCAGTATTTTCAGTATGAAGTTAAAATCATGAACACAGAAGCATTACCTGCATAGTGAAATGTTTAGGAGTAATGATACAAAGTATTTTTTTTATATATATATGGAAAGAGTAATAGATGCTTAAGACTTCTAGTAGATATGGTAAACCTATCAACAGTAAGTGCATTAAAACCCATCTACAAGTCTTTTTTTGTAAACGTTCCCCCATCCCGCGAATGCCATGTTCATTTATGAATTTACTGTTTTTTATTATTATTATTTTTTTTTTTCTCTTGCAATAGATTTTTATTATTAATAACAAAAAATTTTTACAGAACCTTTGTAGTAGGCATTACAAAGCAATAAGATATGAAGAAACATAAGGAACAAATAGAATCGAGGCAAAACCTCTCAATACAGGATGTAAAAAGGAAAGCCAAATAAAGCAAAATTCTGTGTTACAATTTAAAGTATATCAAGATTATAAGCTAGAATAGACATGTCTCAGAAGCTAGACTAATATATGATGTGTATTCTGCCGGATCAAAAGACTTAGGGAGACAGGTGTAACACTTTTTCCGGGGTGAGGGTTATGTGGTTGTGTGAAAAAGGAAGACATCTCTTTTATTTGCAAGGGCTCAGGGAGCAGGAGAGGCGTCCGCCTCCCGCCCCATAGGGGAACACACTGCGGGCATGGGGCCACTCCACCCTCCCGGATCCCCAACCTCGGTCGAGTCCTTCCCAACCAGGAGAGCCCTATATTATTGTTCTAATCTAGCAGTGAGAAAAAACCTACCCCGCTAATGACTATAGTCAAGTGATCTAACCAGCTTAGTAACATAGCCTCTAGCTTAAGGGGAGGTATATAATCAGAAAAGCCCTAGGCTCGGGGAGCCGAGGGATTGTTAAGATAATACCATGTCCCTCCAAAGAAAAGCAAAAAAAAAACAAAAATAAATAAATATCAGGGTTAAACCGCATACAGAGAAAACAATCAGGGAATCTGAGGTAATAAAAGGAAAGGGGAGGAAGACCAGGGGGAGGGGAAGGGAGAAGGGGAAGAAGACATTCGCAAATGATAAGGATTATCAATGGAGTCACTCAGAGTACCTGTTGCCCTGGTGGGCTAATGCCGGGGCATAAGGAAATATGGCAAAAATTGGCCCAAGGTTCCCATGTTAACTCAAAAATACGAACTTTATCTTGTATGATGCTAACTATCTTTTCTTGTGCCATAATCCAGGAAATTTTATGCTTCACCGCTGCGAATGGGACTCGGCGTTTTTTCCAACAAGAGGCTATTGTAATTTTGGTGCCCAGTAGGATGAAAAAGATCAGTTGTTGGGTATATTTATCTACCTTATCTACTTTCAGATTCAATAGAGCTATCTCTGGGTTTTGAGAAATCTGAACTGTGGTTACTTTGCGGATCACTGAGAATACTTTGTTCCATAAGCTCCTTATTCGTGGGCAGGTCCACCATACATGGTATAGAGTTCCTATATGGTTGCATCCACGGAAGCACAACGGGGAAGCATCAGGATATATCCTAGCAAGAAGAGAGGGTACGCTGTACTATCTCATGAGCACCTTAATGCTGCCCTCCATGAGGGAAACATTAAGGATTCCCTTAAACGAGCGATGAAAGCAGGAGAACCATTGATCTCTATCCCAGGAGATATCAAGGTCTTTTTCCCAGGATATGGCGTATGGAGGCTTGGACACCACTGAGGCAAGCGAGGCATATATGATGGAGATCCCCCCTCTCTGATCCATTGCACCCGCACACCATGATTCATAGTTAGTTACTGAAGGGGGCTCTGATTTATTTGGCCAAATGGAATGAAGGAAGTGTTGTATTTGCATAAGATGGAAACGTTCAGCAGGGGGCATTTCAAGCTTACTTGTACAGAAAGCCAAGGAGAGCGGGCCTGTGGAGGAGAAATAGTTCCCTATTCTAAGTAAACCCTTATTCAGCCACCAACTAAACGCTAAAATATTCATTCCAGGTGGAAAGTCGGGATTATGAAAAATATGTGTCAGGGGTTTGAGGGAGGAAATCAGGGAGGGATTTTTATAAAGTCGGTCACATAAGGCCAGACAATGTGATAACGTGGGGGCTAGAATGGGTGGTCTCAATTTAGCGGGAGACCAATGCAAAAAATCAATCATGTGGAGAGGGACTGCATGACGTTCCATTGATACCCAATCAGGTTTCAGACCCTTTGAATATACAATGGAGATCTGGGCCAACTGAGCTGCATGATAATACCACCAAATATTGGGTAGAGCTAGACCACCTTGTGATTTAGGCCTGAATAAGATATGTTGTGTGCAACGACTTCCCCTCGAGCCCCAAATGAATTTTATGATTTTGGATTGGAGTAGGTGAACTTGGATAGGGATGGGCAAGGACCTGAATAAATAAAGTATGCGGGGGAGGAGGGTCATTTTGACTGCATTAATACGGCCTAGCCAAGATAAGTTATGATTATCCCAAAGGGATAGGTCCGAAATCAATTTGCGAAAGATGGCCGGGTAGTTGGATGAATAGAGTGAGGCTATACTTGCTGTTATATTGACCCCTAGGTATGGAAGTGAGACCTCGTTCCAGGAAAACGGGAAGTGGTTTTGAAGGCTACATAGAACATTAGGAGGGACCGTGATGTTCAGGGCAGAAGATTTGGAAACATTGACTCGCAGACCAGATACTTCACCAAACTTATCAAGCAAAGAGAAGATATTAGGAGTAGAGACTAGAGGGGAAGTCACGAAGAGCAACAAATCGTCAGCAAAAAGGGCGCATTTGTGCTCGCGTTTGCCACACAACACCCCTTTGTTGTCAGGATGAGTTCTAATTGCAATAGCCAAGGATTCCATGGCTATGGCAAACAGAAGGGGGGAGAGAGGGCACCCCTGTCTAGTTCCCCGCTCTATAGTAAGAGGCTTGGAGTAGTAGCCCTGCAATCTGACCTGTGCACTTGGGTCAGAGTACAGGGATCTAAGAATGCTCATGAAACATTGACCAAAACCCCAGCATTCTAGTATATGGAATAGGTAGGGCCAGGTGACTGTATCAAAAGCTTTTTGCAAGTCGATGGATAACAAATAGCCGTGTTGTGGTGGACCTCCATCCCATTGAGATTTGAGAAGTGAAATAATGTCAATTGCTCTCCTGATCTGATTAGGTCCTTGTCTCCCCGGGATAAAGCCTACCTGGTCCTTATTGATGTAATTTTTTATTTTTTTTAATACTTCCATTCTGTAGTGGAAAAAACTTCTGTGAGGTCTAAGTGATGTAATCACTTCCCTTTAAAGTACTTCTGTTCCAGCAGTAAAGGCAAGAAAGGCCAGCCAACTTCACAAAGCGGCTCCCTGAAGAACTTGTGGCAGGTGCTGTGAGGATCCGTCGACCAGCGCACAGATCTCTGGGATGATTAGTCTTCTTAACTAGAAAGACTGCCACAAAAACAGTTAGCCATCAGCATTTCAAAATGATTTGAGGAAGAAAAGAGCCTTCTTCATGATGAAGCCGTGCAATAATGCCTTGGGCACTTCAATATGTTTTTATTCTGACACTTGAACTTTTTCTGCCATCAGTTTTCCACATTTTCAAGTTCTATGTTCCTATAATCCTTCCCTGTGTATTGCTATTTTTTATGGAGAAGCTGCAGATTGCCCCTTGTGCTAGTAAGAATCACTGAAACCAATGGGCATGGATTCATTTGTATCAAGCTGAATTCAACAGCATCTCTGTACACTGTGCTAGGCACAAATTAAAAAAAAAAAACTGTTCTCCACTTGCTTAAAACAGATGCAATAGAAAGTGGATTTTTTACATTCCTTCCAGGCTGGTTTATGCAAGCCAATCAAATTAAGGCAACTGCAGTACATATCCCAATAAAAAAACATCCATTGCATTAACTTTACAAAGAAAATACATCTATTTACAGAATAATGACTTCCCATGTCACATGGGCCCAAGAGGTTGGTTGCAATACTGATTTCTGTCCTCAGAAAATATCTATTTGCTCATCAGCCTATTTCTTAGTAGTGAAATGTCACCTTTTTTTAAGGCAAAGCCCTAGATTAACAAAGTTCATCTGACCAGGGGATCAGCAGTCAGCATTCATTTTTTGATAGAAAAAATAGTAAAGTTCAATAATAAAGTCAATCTCTGCCACTGAAATAAACATGTGTGACTCCAGTGTGTCCATCAGTTTTTCATTTGAAAAATAATGGAAGAAAAGAAATTGCCAAATTCACTGAACAGAAGGTGTCAACTTCCCGCATGAAACTGCAAAGTATTCTGTGCTTTTAAATCTAGTTGTTGAATTATCTTCAGTTCCAAAATGTAGACTCGGGCAATTAAATAGAAAAGAAAGATTGTATATCCAAATTAAAAATTAGTTTTAATTATAAAGCAATGTATAATTTATCATGTAATTTAATTAAGCTTAGCTTTCCCAGATCAATAATGGGATGGAATGTTAAAATAAGGTATTCAAATGTATTTTTTACATCAGTTCTGAAAGACAGTCACAGTCTTAAAGCAATCTATACTAAAAATTAATTATATAAAATGAAGGCAAAAGATAAAGGAAGGCAACTGGTAGACCATACTTTCCAGGAGCATCCGCGACACCCCAAAACTGGAAGTATACTATTATGCATATACTAACTACAGCTAGTAAGTCAGCACTTAGTGTCCACTCACATCTCACCGGTAATTGTTAAATTGGAGGAAAAGATTGCCTACACTACATATCACAAAAATAGAATATCTTTAAAGTCTAAGTTCACCTTTGTTCACCTTTATTTTTTTTTCTAAATTCCAGCTCCCCTATGTAGCAATATAGCATTAGTGTACTTCTTTTGCAAAAATATTGAAGCTTTCCATTAATTCTACATACACTTACTTCACTGGATTTATGGACGTTTCCCAAACATATACATTAGTTCTGCCTTACTTCCTGGGCAGACTTTAGATCGTGACACAGGAAGGAGTTGACCAGCTGACCTCATTAGCACACACCCTGCATCATCCACCCTCCTACCCACCCACCTACTCCCAGGTGTATGTTTTTTAAATGAAATGCAATTAATCAGTGATCATCCTTCTCACTAAATACACAGACATTGATTTTTTTTTATTCCTTAATATTAATCTTGTATAGATCGTTCATTTGGCATTTTGAAGTGTGCAGGAATGATAGATGAGATAACAGCCTATGTCGATAGAGCTGTAGTATTGAAAAGAGCAGAAATGTGTCCTGGGTTCTTTAAAGTTCACCATACACTATAAAATCTAATTGTACAATCTCCTTTAGAGATACTATCAACTATGTAGTGCAAGGGCCTGACTGGATACAGAGTGATTGCCTAGATAGGTATTTCCCCCTATTATTTAAATTTGGTAAATCTAAAGTAGATTGTATAATCAGATTGTATAGTACTGTATATGGCCTCCTTTAGACAACTAAAATTATCTACGGTAGTTGCGCTTTCAGTGCCATTAATTGTTAACGACACACCAAACACAGAAGCAAACACACATTTTGCCATGTTGCCTTATGAGTTTATGTGAAATCTCCATTAATAGCTGTAAAATATTGTAATTATGAATATATTTCAGATAGCCCAAACCTCATTGTTGTACACATACTCACTTCAAAGGATCCCATGTTTGAATATGCAATAAGGTGCCATGGCCAGTCCATCACGTATACTTCATTTTCCTGAAAATGTAATCTACTTACAAGGTTAAGTTTCCTGCTCAAAATAGTCTGGGACAAGGATTTGCATTACAGGGGGCTGACTTATGTAAAGTATAGGGATTGGAGATGTAGCCAGTCCTTACCCAGGATTAGAAAGGCCCACCAATCAGAGCCACGCCATGCCAACCAATGAGGCATCAGCCTGTAATGATATACACAGACTAGATAGGGGGCAAACACACACTCTCTGGTGGATCGGTCACTCGAATGGAATCTTTGTGGGTCATAGCCTGGTAACTATTGGAACTAAATATGTTTAACTTATGTCTTTTCTGTCCTACTGTTTGTAGATTAATGTTTTAAGGAATATACTCTGTATTCCTTCATGTAATACATGATTTTTACCCTTTTCCTGTACAGTTAGATAGATTGCTGTGTATTAGCCTAGGCCTACTTTACTATATAGCAATACATTTTGGTTATTGTGTTAAAGCTTTCACTCATGGTCAAATAACTCTCATTTAACCCAAATCATATCGAAGAGATATTAAATCTCAAATATAGTAAACAGCCATGTGAAAAAAACAAGTGGCAAATGCTACAAAAAACACACAACCCACAACACGTCAAAATGTCCTATGAGCCACATGTAGTGCAGCCCATTGAAATCAACAGGCTGCCCTATGGGTGTCACAGGAAAAACTAGCCACAAAATGTGTGCTGTCACTATTCTAGGTGTAAATGGGTCCTGAAAGTGAAATTGGTGTGTTAACACAAGAAAAAAAAAAACGCATATGGGAATGTGAGTTCCCGCGATGCAGAAATGCTGGGCTTGACATTTAAGTGTCTCTGTCCACTCCCTCCTATGTACGTGTATAAAGATGGACATACACTATGCAATATGATTGTAAAATCTCTTTACAATTTTGTTTAGATTTCCAAGAACTATGGATTAGGACTACCACCTATCAATCCATTCACCCTGTATCCAATCAGACAGGCCCTTGCACTACAGAGTTGATGGTAGATCTAAAGCAGATTGTACAATCAGATTGTATAGTGTATGGTGAACTTTACAGAACCAAGGACACACTTCTCCTGTTTTCAGTACTACAGCTCTGTGTCAGGGCTGGGCCCAGCCCACCCTTCTCAGAGCTCAGGCTGCTCAGCTGTCGGTTAATTGCAGTACTCATCATTCCACAGTGACTCATCTGGTGATCATATCCTGCTCGTTAACAAGCCCTGCTGGCTATTTAAGCTGCCTGGACTAGATCTCCTGTGCCTTTGCCTTGGTTAACATATATAGAGACTCTCTTCTGTGTTCCTGTTGAAGACTTGCCTGGCTGACGTCCCTTCTGGTTCCTGATCCTGTCTGCTGCTCTGACTATGCTGATCTCTGGCTCTCTGATTTCCTGGCCTGTCCTAACTACCCAATTTGGTTACCGAGCCCTGGCTATGTTTTGACTGAGTTTACTATTTGTACCATTTTTACCACTATATTAAATGGTGTGATTTTTACTGCATTTTCTGTTTCCATCATGGTTCCTAACAGTAGGCGAAGGACATGAATTCAGAAGAGGCAGGCAATCCACTTGCTGGTAATATTTTTTTTCAGGTTGGATGAGCAGGATCACCGCATGGATCAGTTTGCCATAGCATTACGAACGCTTCTTATTCGCAAAGCTCACCTGGACCCACACACTGTGTCTTTTCAAGTACACCCTATGTCGCTGGCCATCCCTGCTGCTGCTCCAGTCTCTGTGCAGGTACCTGCCTCGAGTATTACCTCTATAAGAGGTATGTCTGGTTCCGCTCTGCTTCCCCAGTGAATTGAGGGCGATCCAGTTCAATGCGGAGGGTTTCTCAACCAGATTGAGATATACTTTGAGATGCTGCTCCAGGCGTTTCCCACAGACAGAAGCAAAGTAGGCTTTGTGATATCTTTGCTTCCTGAGAGAGCCTTGGCCTGGGCAAACCCTCTATAGGAGACGCAAAAACCTGTTGTCCTGAGTTACCCAGAGTTTGTGGCTTCCTTTAAAAGGAAATTTGACATTCCTTCACGCTCCACTTCTGCTGCTAAGAGCCTCATGTCCATCAGAGTAGGAGAACTGTTGCTGATTACGCCATTGAATTCCGTACTCTGGCAGCAGAGGTTGCTTGGAACAATGAGGCCCTTGTGGCTGATTTTTCTCATGGTCTCTTGGATTCCATCAAGGATGAGATAGCAGCCCGAGATATACCCACTGAGCTGGAGAAGTTGATCACATTTGCCATCCTCATTGACTCCAGACTCAGAGAAAGACTCTTTTAAGGAGCGCTTGCGGAAGCCTCCTGTATGATTGCCTCTGAGCTTTGCAGTCCCACCCGTGCCTCCCTCACCTCCCGTGCCTCCTGGTACCGAGTCGGTCAGTGAAGATGAACCCATGCACTTGGGCTTCACGCGTCTGTCTGTGGATGAGAGAACCTTTAGGAGGAGGGAGAGATTGTGCCTTTATTGTGGCCAGGCAGGTCACTTTTTGAAGTCTTGTCCTACCCGTCCAGGGAACGCCCAAACCTTGAGGTCCTGTCACGGACAGACCTTAGGTGGCGTTGTTTCATCCCCAGTTATCCAGAAGGATAAGCCCCTGGTTTCAGTCACCCTTTCTTAGACTGAGTGGTCCATTGAGATACAGGCTCTAATTGACTCTGGGGCTGCAGGCCTGTTCATTGATGCTACCTTTGTATGGAAGCACTCAATTCCGCTGAAGCTGCGTGACACTCCACTTGCCATTGAGGCTCTTGACGGGAGACCTCTACAGCCTGCCCATGTGACTCATGAGACGGTTCCGTTGTCCATGGCTGTAGGGGCTCTTCACCATGAGATAATCCAATTCCAAGTTATTTCCTTACCTAATTTATATTTATATAGTTATTTGTTATCCTTGGTTACAGAGGCCCAACACCTCTTTTGACTGGCTCTGTGCTGAGGTTCTCTCCTGGTCACCACAATGCAGTGAGATATGCTTCCAGAAGGTAGCCAAGGTCCTGTGCACCTCTTCACTCTCCTCCCTGCTGGAGGAGTACCGCGATTTTAGCGATGTCTTTGACAAAGGTCAAGTCGGTAGTTTGCCTTCACACCAGCCGTATGATTGTGCAATTGATCTTCAACCTGGTGCCATACCCCCTCATGGCCGGGTTTACTCTGGCAGCAGAGGTTTCTTGGAACAATGAGGCCCTCATGGCTGCTTTTTCCCATGGTCTCTCAGATAAAATCAAAGATAAGATAGCAGCCCAAGACATATCCACTGAGCTGGAGAAATTGATCACATTTGCTATTCTCATTGACTTCAGACTCAGAGAGAGACCTTCCTTTAAGGAGCGCTTGTGGAATCCTCCTGTACATTTGGCTCCAAGCTTTGTAGTCCCACCCTTGCCTCCCTCACCCCCCATTCCCCCTGGTACCGAGTCTGCCAGTGAGGTAGAACCCATACAAGTCTCTCTGCAGATGAGAGGGCTTTTAGGAGGAGGGAGAGATTGTGCCTTTATAGTGGCCAGGCAGGTCACTTTTTAAAGTCTTGTCCTACCCGTCCGGGGAGACACTTGCACCTAATGTCCTGTAGGTGACAGACCTTAGGTGGTGTTGTTACATCCCCAGTTATCCAGAAGGATAAGCCCCTGGTTCCAGTTACCCTTTCTTGGTCTGAGTTGTCCATTGAGATAAAGGCTCTAATTAACTCTAGGGCTGCAGGCCTGTTCATAGATGGCACCTTTGTGTCTATGCACTCAATTTCACTGCAGCTTCCTGCCACTCCACTTGCTATTGAGGCTATTGATGGGAGACCTCTACAGCCTGCCCATGTGACTCATGAGACTGCTCCATTGACCATGGCCGTAGGGGCTCTTCACCATGAGACAATCCAATGCCATGTCATTTCCTCTCCTCAGGTGGTTATTGGTTATCCTTGGTTACAGAGGCACAACCCCTCTTTTGATTGGCTTCTTGCTGAGGTTTGAAGGACACAATTTTATTTGCCTAATGGTGATCTTTTTCAGATGAAACATTTTGCCAATTGCAAAACGGGACGGGTTGTGTACCTTATGCAGTGCCAGTGCGGGGCCTTTTATGTAGGTAAGACAAAATACGAATTACGTCAACGGGTTGCCAAGCACATGCACAGCATGAGTATTGGTAACCTTTATTTGCCACTTGGACTTCATGTGGCCGGGGAGCACAACTACAGGATACCAAAGGTCAACTTTACTGTTTTGGGTAGAGTGCATATTCCGACCCACGGGGGGATTGGAATAAGATACTGCTCCCGCGAGAAATGCGTTGGATTAGGTCCCTTAGGGCAAATATGCCTCCTGGTCTTAATGAATGTGAAAGCTGTAGACCCTTTTTGGATGTTTTTTCATTTGGAAAGACTGATTAATCAATAGTCAAAGATACATCTTTCTTGGGGCCCTTTTGTTATGCGGTCTTCTCTTTCTTTCTTTTCATTATTTTTTTTATTACAAATTTAAATGTCTTTTACAATGAATGACGTTTACAAATGATTTGTATTCTGGATCCTAGAATGGTAATTCTATCCTCCTATCTTATACTGTATTTAGGATTCCCCGGACAATGGATTGTGTATTTTGGATGAGATGATTCATCTTTTTGGGTTTAAATTAAAATATTGCCTATGGCTCTTGTTAGTCCATAATGTATTGTATGCTGTATAATTTGTAAGGGCATATGCATTCCTTCCTAATTAACATGGCTGTTCTTTCCCCTTTTTTCAAAATCGCCAATTCTATGGCTGTTCCGACCTCCGGATGTTGTTTACGTGGGACCGGATATTCGGTCGATTCAGAGGATGCGTGGCCAAGTCCGGATGATGTGTGCTGCGTTACCTCCGAGTTGGTGGTACCATCCACGCAAGTGTGGAAGTGACGTTGGCACGATTGCTCGCTATGACACATATCGCCTGCGCAGTATAATAGAGAGGACATTGCGTCTCTCATTGCCATTCT